>OY740765.1:164184300-164595084 GCA_963513935.1 Aphrophora alni | reverse complement strand
GTTTATTATTTTGAATGATGTTAAAATTTAAATTTATCTCAGCTTTTACACTTTAGTTACAAATTAGTTGGGTTATACATACTTCTTAATTTAACTCAACCAATTATTTGCTTTGACATTAAACTCCTGCTGTAAGTTATACTCCTAAATCCCTGCTTTTATCTTAAACAATTTTTGTTTTGTATAAACTCTGTTAGTTACATATTTTATTTCAGATATGGAATTTTATTAAAATATTTTTTCTGTTTTTAATAAAACACTGATATGATACAAATTAAATATAGGGTGACAAGTATTCATTTTTTGATTTAAAACGCTTTGCTTTTATTACTTTTAAAACAAACTAATTATTAAAAGCATTATTAAAAACGTACGTTTTAAATTTTGTTTTAAACTAAATATTAAAGTATAAAACCTATCAAATAATTAAATTAATTTGACAGTGTAGATTTTATATGATGATTATAAAGTCCTCTTACTGTTTATTTTATATTAGGATTGACACTAAAGGAGATGGCAGCACAGATGAGCGTATTTTTCGCAGCTGGTTTTGAAACTGCATCATCTACAACAACGTTCCTATTGTATGAGCTTGCTCTGAATCAAGACATACAGGATAAGTTGAGAAAAGAAATTGATACAGTGATCAATAAGAATGATGGGGAATTTACTTATCAATGTCTTCAAGAAATGCATTATCTGGAGAAGTGTATAAATGGTATAATAATTTCTAATAATTATTAAATGACAATTTATAATGTTAAGATAAATATTTCATTCTTGATTTCACATACGCTGAAGAAGTTAGGATAAAAATAATAATCCAAATGATCCTTCGTTGTTTAAAATTTTATTCTCGGTTCATGCCGTAACGTTTTAGAAAGTGTAATTTTTGTGTATAAATGCCAATTTCTTCACCTAGTAAACACGATAACGATAAAAATTAAAAGATCTGAGAATCTGACCTCAGAGTTCCCTCTACTACAAAAAAGTGTCATTAATTTAATTTTTGAATTTTAAACTCGTCCCACCCCCAACAGTAACGTATAACTTGCTATTAGGCTACGGTTGAGAAAAATTATTTTATTCTAATGTAATTTAAACAATCAGCTATTCGTAAATAACTATAATGTCAAATGAATTCAAGTGTTAAATACGTATATTTTACTTTATAATAAAGCATTTATTTTATCAGCTTTTCTCGAATAAATAAGACTGATTCTCAAGAAATAATGCTTTCCACATTATAGTTGAAAATTACCACATGTAACACATTGTTCATCTTCTATGGTGATTCTACCAATTCTGACAAAATCTAATCAGAAATGAAATTACGAAATTACTATTACATTTGAATTAAATTAATATATTTCGTCAAAACACGATGTTATAAACGTCTTTATCAAGTAATCTGCGACACAAATAATCAACAATAAATCTTACAAAGATATTAATATTTGGTGAATGGAAGAGTAGGGAGATCGGTACCATAATCCAAAAAAGGTTAGGCCAATGGTTCATTTAAGTAGCTGCAGGATAGTAATGTAAACACTTGTCCAAGTCCACTAACATCTAGTAGCGTGGAAATTTTAAGTCCAAAAAGCTTCTTTACGTCACTCATTGGTCTAACCTTTCCTGGAACAGTGGACAAAGGTTTGTACACATGTAACAACTGAAGATAATAATTTCGTTACTGAAACATGATATACTCGTAGTTTGCTGTGGGAATTTGAGAATCTCATGAACTATTTACCTTGAATTTTCATTGTTTTGTGCCCAATTATACTTAAATGAATTACACTATAATTGATCTAATTATACTAAGTCGAATAGGTTTTAAGATTTGAGAAATTTATAGCAATTTTGAAAACAACAAACAAAGGAAAACTTTTAAGATTAATTAATTAATCTTGCCCTTCAAATTACATTCTAAGAAAAATCAGTGGAGATGAAAAAAAAACAAGGCTTCGTGGATTAAAATAATTACACTGCCTTTACATTTGATCACTCTCTACAAATCAACGACAATGATTCTTAAATGGGAACAAAAATACATGAAAATCAACATAATCTCATGTTAAGAACTATAGAGTATAGAAGTATAGAGTCAACTAGTATATAGCAGAAGAAACTATTAACTATTAATTTCTTATCGTTAATCTATTTCAATTACAATTTACTAGAGAATTTCCAAATATAATATGTTTATATATATATATATAAAACTGGCCTATATTAATATTTTTAGCGTGGTAAATTCGTTTCTATAATGGGGGCATTACAGAATTATTACAAATGATAGTTAATTAATGAAATAACTATTTCACTTGAGAATAGTGAGGTCACCTGCGGGAAGGGGCGAGGCCCGCCGTTATTTTGTAGTAGTTTCCCCGCCTATGGAAACTTTAATGTACTATAACCTCTAACACAGTTCTGGTCTTAATTGACATTTCTCATAGCAATGTATATAAAACGTCAGTTTTAAGTTGTTTTTGTATTGTGTTGATGTAAAAATAAAATTTCCACACACTTATACTCGTAGAAAAACGAAGTTGAAATACACATATCGTATAAAGTTAATAAGAGGATCTCAACAGCAATCCATTCATACCCTTCATATAGTTTACGAGAGACTAAAGGAAAAGATAGCCTCCGCTGTAGCGGCCATGCAGGTACATCAATTTCCTTCCCCACAATGATAAAAAAAAAATCATGCTGAACGCTGTACACGCTTTCACCCTATCTGTCTCAACCTACGACACACACACTTAAGTCGTGTGTTGAAGCTACACAGAAGATGGCTATTGTCAACATTATTAATTAAACGTTATTACTATCTTGTAAGATATAACTTTTTTTTTCTTTTTCAGAAACACTGCGTAGATACGCTTCACTCCCATTCTTAAGTCGTAAGTGCACTAAGACTTACAAACTTCCAGGAACAGACCTAGTTATTGATGAAGGAGTCAAAATTAACATTCCAATATACCCAATCCATCACGATCCTGAATACTATCCTGATCCTTTTAAATTTGATCCTGAAAGATTCTCCGCAGAAGCAATTAATTCAAGACACCAATACACATTTCTGCCTTTTGGAGAAGGTCCTAGAGTTTGCATTGGTGAGTTTATAAGTAAATGATGTATAAATTGCACTAACGTTCTAAGCTACCCATCTATAAAACATAAAATTATTTGTTTTCCTTATCTCGCTCACTACTTTTAAGGATTTCATAGTTTTTTCTGAATGTATTTTGCTATAACATTTGGGAAATTGTTTTAATATTATCAGTTATCTTTAAGTAGACCCTAAACTTGTTTTACTTCGGTCTTAAATTCATCCTTCGGATAAATTGTGTATTAAAAGTTAATTTTAGATTTAACAAAAATTGTAAGGAAATTAATAGAACAAATCTAAGATAGAATAAAACTAGAATACAAGTTCTCACAAAAATTACGTTTACTTAATGAAACGCGTTTCAACGACAAAGTTGCCATGAGCTACAATAACAAAACTATAACTTGAGTTTAGAATCACTCGGAATTTCCACTCTTGTACAGACTATAGTGAGCTCCTGAGTGTAAAGTAACCTAAACACAATGTTTAGTAATGTTAATATTCTTAATTTCCTTAAAATCCTGTAATAAAATTATATTTAATATATTAGATCATTTAAAATTTTAGGTTTTGGTTTGGGTTACTTTTTTTTGGAGGGGGGATGAATACAGTTACATATACACTAAAGTCAAAACTGAGCTCTTATATACAATTTGGTAATAGTTTCATCAAAAGCTGGTCATGATTCCAGTTCATTTTCGGGTTAAACAATCTTTTCACTCCCATTTTTAAGATTTTTTTTTGTCTACAATTAAAAATTGATTGCGATAACTTCCTCATAAAAATGTATTGCAACAAATTCCTCATAAATAAATTTATTGTTACTTCTTCCACACAAAAATTATTGTGACAACTTAATCATAAACAATTATTGTGATAACTGTCATAAAAAATATTATTGTGAAAACTTCTTCATTAAAAAGTTATTGTGACCAATAATTTATTTTGACTACTTCCTCAAAAAAAAAAGTTGACAACTTTGTCATAAATATTATTTTGATAACTTTCTCGTAACAAAAATTAATATGACAACTTCCTCCCATGGGCGTACCCAGCGAGGGGCAGGGGGAAAGCTGCCCCCCCCCCTGGAAGCAAAAAAATAAATCAATTAAAATAAAAAAATTGTTAGAACTTCTTCATAAAAAAATCATTGTCCTCAATTCCTATTACATAAAAAAAAATTGTGATCTTTTCCTCATAAAGAAATGTATTGTGACATTAATCATTACACAAATTTAACATGTTCAACGAAATAGACACTGGTGTGACTAAATATCATTCAGAAATGAATGTTTTAAGAATTGCCTAAGTTGTAAAAAACAACTGTAATTGCTTTGTAAATTAATATTGAACAGGCCGTAGCGATATTTCGGCGTTGTATCGACCTAAATAGAAATAAACTATTTACTTTTTAGAAATAAAAAATTATAAAATTCTGTAAATATTCATATGAGAACCTGTGTGACTGTTAAATACTATGAATGTAATCGTTTATTATGAACGCACTGTGTTCTCGTATTGAAAGATATGTTCGCCTAGTTCATACATCGATTTAGTATTGCATATAAATGCATAAGAGAATGAAGACGTAATTTGTCGTCAACTCCTCAGCACAGACCTATCTCAATACAAGTCTGTTACTTTGGTAGACCAGCAATTCGTTTCAACTTTGTTTAATAGTGTATATGTTGTAGCAAAATTATTTTAAAATGTAAAATATGTGCAAAGTATTAAGATATTACTATACAGATAAGGAAAAAGTTGATTATAACTCACTTTACTAAGTATTATATAATGGATAGTGAATTGTCGTTAATATTCATATTTATTTTTGTATATTAATACAATAAAATATTCATAAATAGTATTCGTGTATATGTTTCTTCCGATTGTTTACGGTCTACTTGTTTTAAAATCAACAATGACAAGTTACCACAATAAATTTATATTATTTTATAATTGAATTACTATAAACAAATTTTGAACTTCATGAGGTATACAGATATATTTGATATTACAAAGCATAAAACATTTTCATTGTTTTTATTCAGGCAAACGATTGGGATTCATGCAGGTACAGCTGGCGGCGGTTACATTGTTAAGACACTACGAGTTGAAACTTGCTCCAGGGATACCAACCGTCTTACCAATCAGTCCCACTGATATACTTACTACATCTGAAATTCCTGTTGAGTTAGTTATTTCAAAAAGACAATTGTAGTTATGTTGTTACAACACTGATTACACAAAGCTGAAAAACAGATTTCTGTGAAACTTCTAAAACGAATGAAAGGTTGAAAAATCAACTCCTGGAAGTGATACAGATATTCTCTTCACAACTTATATTTCTTCAGTGACTCAACACAAGGAAGAACTGTAATGCACTTTGATGTCTGCGCCAACTGGTATGCAGCGAGATTGTGTGATGAAAAGTTTTTCTTTAGTTAAGCTTGTATATACTCTATTTTATTTTTAAACTGTTGTACAACATTTAGTTAAACCTAATAAACACCAGAACCAATAGTTTCATATACTCATTTTAACACCCATAGAGTATACAGTCTATTGGTTGGTTACAGACTGTAAAACTCCCTTTCCACTAACGCCTATTCAGATTTTTAGTGTTGTGTATTTTAACCTTTAACCTGTGCACAACTTCTATTGTGTATTTGTGTGTGTTCTTTAATTATTATACGTGGGTCAAATTTTAAGTTAGAACAGTTTTTAAGTGGAGTAACAGCAATTTTATTTATGAACATAAATTGTATCAAGAACTTAAGTATGAAAATAGTTTTACTTTTCTACATAGTCATCAAGAATATTTAAGCATTTGTTAAGTCGTGGCACTAGCTTTTTGATTCCCTCATCATAGAACTCTGCTGCCTGAGCATTTAACCAGTTAGTAACAGTTTCTTTCAACACGTCATCATTTTCAAATCGCTTTCCACCAAGATATTCTTTGAGTTTAAGAAACACATGAAAGTCTGATGGTGCCAGATCAGTGCTCTAAAGGGGTGGTCCAGTAATACCAATCGAAAGTTGGCCAGAGCGTCTTGGTCATTGCTGCAGCGTGAGGCCGAGCGTTATCTTGAAGCAGCACGACGCCGCTAGACAGAAGTCCCCGCCGGCAGTTTTGAATAGCGCGCCTAAGCTTGGTTAGTGTTTCGCTATATCTCTCAGCATTTATGGTTATTCCTCTTGGCTGAAAGTCAATCGGAAGAACTACATTCCGATCCCAAAAGACCGTGGCCATGATTTTCCGTGTTGAAGGTTCTTGTTTGAATTTTCGTGGTTTCGTCGGTGAATTTGAGTGATGCAATTTACTGGATTTACATTTAGTATGCTACCCACGTTTCATCACCGGTAACAATATGATTCAAGAACTCATCACCACTGTTATCGTAGCGCTCCAAAAATGACAAAGAATGTGTCAAACGCTTCTTTTTGTGTTCTTCTGTCAACATTTTTGGCACCTATCTCGCACAAAATTTTTTGTAATGCAGTTTGTCGGAAACAATGTGATAAACAACCGATCTTGAAACTTGGGGAGATTTCTTATAAAGCTTGTCAATCGTAAACCGCCGGTTTTGGCAAATTTCCTCATCAACTTTTTTTGTCAAGTCTTCATCAATGACAGTTGGTCGCCCATATAGTTCTTCATCATGAACATTTGATCTACCTTCATTGAAAAGCCTACACCGTTTACGCACATTACTGTCATTCATTACACCTTCACCATAAACTTTAACAAGCTGCCGGTGAATTTCGGCGGGGCGAACTTGTTTTGCGTTTAAAAACCGAATAACCGAGCGCACTTCACAATCGGCGGGTTTATTGATTAATATGGCGACAAACAAAGCAGTGTTACGATAGAACCAACAGTGGCAGAGAAATGAAATCAACTGACTGCATAGTTGGGGACTGGGCAAGAGTAATTTTTATTCACCAACTATAAAATTAAAATTACTTACATATATAAATAGATTTACAGTAATCCTTCCAAGAATTTAGGCAAACCCCCTACCAAGTTTTTGTTTACTGTTAAAAATAAAAATTAAATTCATTTATTAATTCCCATCTAACTTTCCATGCAATTTTCATGAATTTACCCAATCTCCACCAATTTCTTCAGCTTGAAAAAAGTTCAAATTCCCACCTGTTTAATCTGCAATTGAAAAAGTACGAATTACTTATATCGGTTAGGATAGGACATCAAATAATAAAATGGTAAACTGGCTCGTTTTCATTTAAGTAGCATAAGGATCATAACCTTATCGTTCGTTATACCATGGTTTATAGTTTAAATCACCAAGTTCCGCCCTTGATTTCATGACCCAACGTATTGTTTGTGTATCATATTTATCAGATAAAACATGTCTACTGCCGAGTTGAAGGTCAATGTCCCGGTACTGTTTGTAATATGTCACATACCTCGCTCTCTGTAGACATTCTCCCTCCCTAGTAACTCTGACTACTTCAATAATGCTGTGTTCTTAAGTCATTACAGATGTAGTGCATTCTAGTTTTTTATGATTGTTTGTCATTGTCGTTAGTTTTGATTTTACATCTTGTTCTACAGAATCTCTTATTTTTAAAGTGATTCTAAGGGTATACGTAATTAGCTTATTTGTAGAGTTATATATAATAATAGGCTCTAATTGTTTCTTCCATCGATTATACATTGGATTCAACAGTTTAACACAATTATTGCTGTCAATTTGTAATGAATCAAATCTTCATCAAATATTAAAAGTAGTAAACAGTTGATAGGAAGTATTATTTCGAAAAACGATCATTGCAAGCGTTATATAATAGATAGTTAATATATTCCCAGTTTCAAGTGGAAGAAGTGATCGTAAAAGCTAGTACAATAAACTAAACATATTATGTAGGCACTTCTCCTTGCACACATTCTATATTTTGTATTTAAACTGAGTATATTGTTTTTAAATAGAATTATTTCCTATTCGACTTTCATTGGTGAAATGGACACATTTCATATTCTTAACAAATATAGTATATTAATACTGTAATTAATCGTCGATTAATGAAATAAAATGAAAATGTATTTCTACCTTATTTAGTTTTATACAGTTTAGTGAAAAAACAAAATTAACGTAATTCATATTAATAAAGAACAAAATTCATAACTGAGAAAAGTACCGAAATATATTCGAGTTCAAAATTATCAGTGCACGTGTGGAACAATTTTAAACTGCCTCAATGCCGAGATATGTTTAATAATAATAAACGTTGAGATTTACCGGTCTTATAATATTCTATTTTCATCGCCATATTACGATGGCCGTTTCGGCTATTCAGCCATTTTCCAGCTTTGTAGCTGGGTAATCCTTTGTCAATTGTTAATTGATACACAACCACAATAATACAAATTTTTTTAAACTTAAAAAATTAAAAACTCTACACGAAACATTATTTACAAAAACAGAGTCAATTCAGATGTCATCGACTGTTAAAAAAAAACAGTGTTGGGCCCAAGTAGTCTATGACATTTGAATTGACTCTGTGTACTGTTTTTATTTCTTTTAATTTTTTACTGTGATAAAGTGTTTTTGTTAACAATTTGACAAAGGATTACCCAGCTACAAAGCTTGAAAATGGCTGAATAGCCGAAACGGTCATCGTAATACGGCGATGAAAATAGAATATTCCAAATCGGTAAATTCCAACGTTTAATATTATTTAATAAATATTCGGAATGGCGACAAACAATCGTTTAAGAAATAAAAATGATTAAAAATAATTTAACTTATAGATGGTATAGAAATATAAATTTTGTAAATAAAAAATATAAGAATAATAATAGGGAGAAATAAACGTCGTAAAATATACATAAATATTGTTAAAAAGCAGCAAACCTGTATTCAGAAATATATTCAATACAGAGTACATTACAAAAGTAAATACTGTACTATCGATTATGCGAAAAAAGCGCACAGCGAATAAAGCGCACATATATAGATATGTGCGAAGAAAGCGCACAAGGGCCAATGTGACAGTTTAGGGTAGGGGTTATATTTCCAGGAAATGAATACTTGGAGCTGATTGGAGGTGAGTCATCACGCAATACAATAACTCAATTAAATTTCTCCTGACAATCCACCACAGTTCACCCCTTTAGGCGTGTTATCACCTAACCTAACCTAACATAACCTAACTCGCTTCTTCGTCTACTTCGTCGAACAATGGCTGCATAATGACGAAATTCCTATTGAATTGTTGAATTGCTATGCTAGGCGACACAGGACTACGAACGCTGTGGAAGGTTGGCAAAACAAAATCGGCAATCTTCTTGGATGACCCAACCCCAAAATCAGAGATGTCGTACTTTGTTTGAAGAGTGAAGCGGAGGAATCTTCTTGTATGTACATGATGAAAACTATTCAGTATTTAATCATTTAGCCAGTCCAAAGCCTGGATAAAGTGTGATGGGAATCAGAAACTAATTAATTCAACTTTTATTTTCCGTGTAACATTCATTATTTCTAAGAAGATAGGGGCTGGATTCCTTTTGTAACTCCAAAAGGGTTAACTGTGCGCTTTCTTCGCTGTGAGCTTTTTTCGCGACACCGTACTTTCACTACAGCTTCATACAGATAAAAAATAGCCGTATCTTGCTTTCTTAAAACAACATGAAATCAAACACATAAATAAAACTTGAAGCAATATTTAACCATGTGTAAAACATATGTAATATTTACCAATATTTATCCATATACAGAATGTTAAAAAATTCTCTTTACAAACTTCGGGGTATTGTTTGTTGAGTAAAAATAAGCCAAAAACTTAAAACAACTAGAGATCTGTCTGCGATTTATACTATCGACCGACGGTACTATAAGTTGGTGTCCGGTCAATTGAGGACACGGACAATTGCGGACACATCATTAAAGCGGGCAATTGCGGACAACAGGGACTACTGCTACCTGACAAGGGTTTTACAGGTACAACAGGTACAAACAGAATTCCCGTTCAAAGCAGCGTTTTGACTATCAATTGATTGTAAGAACGAAACACATGGTTTCTAAAGAGTATAATGTAATAGAGATTTGTAATGAGATTACATTTGTTAAACGTTGTTATTCCCGCGCGAAGGAGCTGGTAAGCGGGAAACGAGCCGAGGTAAGCTCGCTTTCTCCCCACTATGAGTCACAGGAAACTGCCAAATATTTTAAGATTATTCACACAGTGCAACAAGCCAGGCCCGTAGACCCTATATAAAGGGCTGAGCCATTTCGCCAGTCCGCCAGTCAAAGCTGTTGTTGTATTAGTCACATTACTTCTTTATTTTTCCAGAAGATAGTGTCCGCAACTTTCCAGTATTGAAATATTTGCAGAGACCTGTCAAATCCTTGTCAGGTAGCAGTAATCCCTAGTGTCCGCAATTGACCGCTTTAATGATGTGTCCGCAATAGTCCGTGTCCGCAATTGACCGGTATTCCTATAAGTTATAGGTAGAACTCCATTTTCAAAAAAGAAAACCACAAACACAATTTTTACAAATTCTAATACTTTTTATTGTTGAAAAAATTTTAAAAACTAAATTAAAAAACAATGCGAAATTACTTATATTCCCAACAGATGATTATAATAAAACAGCAACAAAATGGCAAAGAATATACTACATTGGTAAAGTTAGATATGATGTTGGGAATTTATTAGAAAATAAAAATCACTGTAAACTAGCTTTTTATAGTAGAAACAATCCTAGGGAAAATTATAGTAAATTGTAAGGACAAAATAGATAACATGCGGAAAAAGTGGTGTTTATAAACTGACACGTAATATTTGCAATGCAGTTTATGGGGACCAAATTGCAAAATTTGCAAAGTTTATGTTCAATGTAGGTTAAGTGAACATGAAAGATGTTGGCGGTTGGACAATAATGACTAGTTTTTCTAACCATTTAAAAATTCATTTAGTGTCAGATTTTTCAGTAATGTTAATTTATAATTCTCCATGTCATTGAAAAAAGTAGGAAATTAAATTCATTGGAAATATTGGAGATTAAGCGAATATTTTATAAAGATGGTAGCCATGTTTTAAATGATCGGGTAGAATATTTGTTAAATTCACTTCTATTGAAACCGTTATCCGCTCTTTGACCAGAAGTCTCCCACTCCCCTCCACATCCTTGTCCATTTACCTTTGTTTGCTATCCAAGTAACTGTTCTTTTTTTAGTCTGTGTTAAGCTGCCTGGTAAATGATGTTACTGGCGAAACTATATGGTCGGAAAGACTAAATAAAAAGTAGAATTTACTAAAAATTTTGTTTGTGATTGTCTTTCTTGAAGGATCTATCTCCTTTTGTATTCAGGCTGTACGTCCGTATGTGTTTTTTATACAATATTTTTTTTTTTAAACGGCTCTACAGAATTTACCAAATTTAAAGGGGTTGTTACTATTGTTAGTTTCAGTTAGTATGTTTAATTTTATTATCTTAACCCAACTCATTTCAAAAGTGAGGCCATTCAATTCATTTAAATTGAAATAACTAAAACTAACCATCTTATTATTAGAATTATTTTTGTAGTAGTTTAAAAAAAATCATAGTCGTTTTTGTTTTAAAATTGCTTGAACAATGAAGGAAATTCTTGTATATTCTTGTCCGTGCATGATATGTTCTTGTCCTACAAAGTGTTTATTTCAATATAAAATGTTGAGCTTGACTTATGAGAAAAACTATACAGTATAACAAACACACAGAACACAATTCTCATAAAAAAAAAATACGCCAAAGTATCAGACGCGTTTCAACGACAAGGTCGTCCTCTTCAGTGATACACCAGCTACACCAACCAAACCACAACTAGTTGGTTGTTTGAGTTGTGGTTTGGTTGGTGTAGCTGGTGTATCACTGAAGAGGACGACCTTGTTGTTGAAACGCGTCTGATACTTTGGCGTATTTTTTTTATGAGAATTGTGTTCTGTGTGTTTGTTATACTGTTTATTTCAAACTTTTGATTATTGTACTGAAAAGCAAGAAGAAAAAAACAGCTGGTTTCATTGTTGATACATTGACAGTAGATAGATCAGTTCAATTATTTGTATACTCATTGATAGTAGGAACTCAACAAATCAGTCAACAACGGCATCAATTCTCATACTTATTTAATTTTAGTTAATAAATTACTAGAATTTCAGTTAATAAACAGTGGTTACTGTTAATTTGAAAATGTGAATAAAATACTAAAATATATACATAAAAACAACTTTATTAAATGTTGAGCTTGACTTATGAGAAAAATTATACAGTATAACAAACACACAGAACACAATTCTCATAAAAAAAAATACGCCTAAGTATCAGACGTGTTTCAACGACAAGGTCGTCCTCTTCAGTGATACACGAGCTACACCAATCAAACTATAACTATTATAATAACTATAACTATATTAAACTAACAGTTATAGTTTGATTGGTGTAGCTCGTGTATCACTGAAGAGGACGACCTTGTTGTTGAAACGCGTCTAATACTTAGGCGTATTTTTTTTTATGGGAATTGTGTTCTGTGTGTTTGTTATACTGAAAAACAACTTTGTTTACCTATTCCTTTGTTGTTAAACTATTTTAAAGAGGATAAGAACATGGCCATGAACGTCCGGACAAGGTATTCCAAATTTCGTTTATTTTTCACCCAATTTTACAAACAAAAACAATGGATTTCCCATAAAATTTACAAAAAAAATCTTCTTGCAATTGTTTGTAACATTGTTAGTTTTAAAGAGTTAATTCAATTTAAAAACTTTAAGTGGTTGCCATTTTCATTTAGCTTAATGAAACTTTACATATTATCTGAAACTAATAATAGCAATAATGCACCCGAATTTTGTTCAATTCTGTAGAGTTATTTATTTAAACGATTTTTTTTTTTAAAACACATAGACGGATAGACAGACAACATAGAGACCGCTGCTTGTATTAAATTTATGACATCTTCGTACTCAAGAAAAAATGCCCCGAATTTTGTAAGGAGAGTTCAGGAACACCTTATAATGAATATATATCGATAGACACACAGACGTACAACAATGTATTACAATACATACACACACACACTTACAATCATAATATTGCCTATAATATTATGAAACAAATTATAACATCACACAGTCATGCTTAAACACATTTAACATTTTTATCCACACAACATGAAATAATATATAGTAACATTCATTTTTGCTACTCCTGTTTTTTTTTACGTACAATTAAATTTACCGGGACTGCAGGATTAGTAAGTATAAGGTTGTTATCTATTGGTAATTTGCTTGGCAGTTCCGGAGCTGGTGATACTTCAAATTCTTTCAGTAAGGTTATAATAGCCATCTTGATCTCCATTAGGCCGAATCTTTTACCTGAGTGCAGAAATAATAGTTATAATGTAATCTTCCAAATAATCTGTAATGTTATATTTAACAAGTGTAAACCGATTTGAAAATCTTCAGTTAAAAAAAAAAAATTGTTTTAAAACAAAACATTAAAGTAACTAATTTTCATATAATAGTTAAAAAAAAGTTTTTAATTACAAAGTTAATTTACTTCATAATAGAAAACATAAGTTCTATAAAATCAAATCTAATAATTATTACTAGGATTCTATGGACTAAACACAATTTTCGTTTCTTTACAGTTTCATGACTCTACTTTCATTATAGTAAACAGGAAAAAAAACAAATTCTTTAACAGATTTGAACTACTGAAGGATACAACTAACAAAAAGAAAAGAAAAATTAATAAATAATCGTAGGTCTAATACTTTAAACCCCCCTCCCCCCCCCAATTAACAAGAAATGAAAACAAAATATACATACTTAACATGTAATTTAAATAAAGCCCAATAATATTTTAATAAAATATCTAAAATTACATGTTAACAGTTTAAAAAAGAAGAAAACATTAAAGTATAAAATCCTTCACTGTTGAAAAAAATATGGAAATTTGATATTGGTGGAACGGCAATACCATTACTATTGACAGATTATTTAGATCACATATTATTATACATCTCGTAATAAGTGAATAGACTCAGTCACCATCCGACGGTTTAACACTATAGCATAGTGAGGCGAGATCCTCTGCTTCCGGCTTATTTTTCTTGTCTCAAGAACCGAAATCACAAAGTCGTCCAGTTTCCATCACTCTTCGACCAGAGTTTCTCGGCTAGTTGAGCGTACTTCAGCCTAACGAGTGTTAGGATTGGTTTCTTTAAACTGCCTGGGTTCTTTAACTTTAAACTAAATAAATCAGTGTTCATATACAGGGTGTCCCATAAGTAAAGTGCCAAACTCTGGGAAAGGTTATATGGGTCAAAATAAAGAGAAAATCACGAATAAATTTTTTTTCCAAAAACGCTTCGTTTACCAGATATCCGACATTTTGTATTTTTTACAAAATAATTGTTATCTTCAAATGTTTTCAACCGATCTTTATAAAACTCGGTAAGTATGTTTAAATTTTTGTATGGGGCTATTTAAAATCTTTGGTTTACCATACCCCTGTTGACAATATTGAGGATTTAAGGGAACGAATTGTAGCAGGTTGTGAAGTGATAAGACAAAAAGCCTGGGGTATTTGAAAGAATGATGGAGTCGATGAGAAAGAGGATTAATTGTGTCATAGAAATGAATGGAGGACACATGGAACATTTGTTGTAATTGTTAACTTTTAAAAAAACTATCTTGTGTTAAGATTTTATTTTGTATTTAATTTATTTTCTTATTTTTTAATCCTATTATGTGTAGTCACTCAATAAATAGTTTCAATGTATCTCGGTTATGTTTTGTTCGATTCTCATGTTTTTGGTGTTGACAGATTGGAAATAAAATTGTTCTTAGTAAATTTTTGTATTTTTTACCGTTTTCCCGCCATTTTAGATTAAAAGTTTAAAATGGCCGCCATTAACAGCTGTCTCGACAGACGTGGTTCTGTCAAAACCTGTTGGACTGTGGCAGTTTCACAAACTTACTAATCATGGCGTCGCTTACGAAGTGTACTTTATTATTATTGTGTTAAATGATATTTTCAATGTACTGCTTTATGGTACACGATATTTTTTGTTTGATTACCTGGCGCGTAAACAATCAAAGTTGATGGTTTTTCAATACGAGTCACTATGACTTCCCCTGGGATTTATTTATGGTATTAGCGAAAGCAAGCCGCACTGGAAATTGCAGACGTTTAAATTCAAATGGTATGTCAGTTGGAATCATTGGGATGTGTGGTATCAAAACATCTTTTCCTTTGTACTTTCCTTTTAGACTGGTTGATTCAATCTCCTTGTTCAGATGTTTACACTATTTTAAATTTGTCATCTGATAAAGTCAAAACATATCATTAAATACACAGCTGTTTACAATATTTTTAATTAGTCATCTGATAAAATAAAAACAAATCTTTAAATAAACAGCTGTTTACAATATTTTAAATTAAAACAAATCTTTCTTCCATAACAATAACGTGGTAACTTTGAAGGCCAGTGGGGCGAAGCCCTAACAAACCTATGATTTCAATCAAAGGTTTAAAACCTTCTTACAATATTTTAAATTAGTCATCTGATAAATTCAAAATAAATCTTTCATCCATAACAATAACATGGTAGCGTTGAAGGCCAGTGGGGCGAAGCCCTAACATCCTATGATTTCAATCAAAGGTTTAAAACCTTCTTACAATATTTTAAATTAGTCATCTGATAAATACAAAATAAATCTTTCATCCATAACAATAACATGGTAATTTTGAAGGCCAGTGGAGCGAAGCCCTAACATCCTATGGTTTAAAGCCGTCTTACAATATTTTAAATTAGTCATCTGATAAAATCAAAACAAACCTTTCATCCATAACAATAACATGGTAACTTTGAAGGCCAGTGGGGCGAAGCCCCAACATCCTAAGACATCAATTAATGGTTTAAAACCTTCTAGGGGTTTAACCTGAATTACACTGTAAAATTTCAAAACAATCGATCCAGCCGTTCTCGAGTTTGGCGCTTTGCAACACATTTAGCCATTCATTTTTATTTATATAGATGTCCTAGAGGAGCACAAACTCCGAAAGGCACTCATTTTGGTGGAGGTAGGCCTACTAGAAAAATTACTATCGACGAATGTTAACGAACTTCCTCGTTGATCGTTGAACGCCGATCTTTGCTGTACACTGCCGATCTATAAGAGCTTAGAACTTCGATCCCGATGGTGGAGTTGGCGCTTCTTTATCAATAGTCGATGGAGCGCCTAATACTCCAAGGTAGGCAACTTATCATACTTAAATCCAATGTGAAGCAATTTTATTGGAAGATATTGCTTAGCTTGTGTCATAATTTCGTTATAAATCATATGAGATTGACATATAGTTTTAAAGATGATTATCATTTTAGTTTAATCCTAATTATTTTTAAACTGTAAAATTCTTTGACTTGTGATTTTTCATTAAAGTTTGTTTCATTATTGTCTACATTTTAACAACGTTTGTACACAATTACCAACTTTAAAACAAATTTTTTACAACAACTTCATTCTCAATGTTTCCTTTTTTTTATACAAAATTTTCCCAAACACAATTTGTACTGTAGAGTACTTCAAAGATGTCAAAATGACAGATACGATTCTAAAAACCACGTTTTTGGTTTCAAAACTGATTATCAGATAACTTGGACAATATTTTGACAATAAATTTGGTTTGATTTAATCAATAACATATAGGAAGTATCAAACGTGACGCAAATAAATTGCGATTTTCATCTATATTATGTTGAGAATTTATTATTATGACATGTTTATTTAACTTAATAACAATTACATATAAATTAATTTTTGTCTTATTGAAGTGTTTTGATTTATAATTATCTATGAATTTACAACTACTTATTGTAAAGCATTAATTGTTAAATGATAACAATGACCTTTGATTAACATTGACGCTTATAAGTGATAAGAAATGTAATAACATTATTATGATAAGATGTACGGGGTGTCCAAGAAGTCGTTGTTAAAACATTTCGAAGAAAATAAATAATAATAGTAAATCAGAAATTATACTTTACCTCATAGTCCAAAATATTTTATACAGCCCAATTTTGTAAAACCTAAAATAGAGCGACAATGGGTTTAAATTCCAACTTTCAAATGGAAACGGATATTCGGTATTTATTAAATAATAATTCTTGTGTAAATTTCAATTATCAAATGAGAGAAAACTCAATTTTCCGCAATGAACACTTTGTTTGATCAAGACGTTTCAATGACGGTTTTTATCTATATTTTATAAAATCTATATAAAGTTAGATTTTAAAACAATTGTTTTTCTTAGTAATTGATTTTAGAAACACTTTTTTGTATAGTAACAAATACAAAATTTTAAAAAATATTTACAAAATCAAAAGGCGGCAAAGTAGAACACGCTCGTCCACAAAAAAATACCTGAATCACAATCTTGGTAGAGCTCTATCATTCCAAAATATCGAGAAACCAAGTCACAGTTTTAAAGGTACAATATTTTACCATCGGCTAAAGCATTAGAATAAATGTTGGTAATGTAAATAACCAAAATTGTGTAAATGGATTTACCAAAACACTTCTTTTTACATAAAGTTTTCAATATTTTAATGTATTGTAAAATGTCACATTTTAACAAAATAGAATTAATTTATGCCAAATTTGAGATATTTAACTTTCTAAGATATTGTAAATTTTGAATTATCACGTTTTGAGTTATACTTCTCAAAAGATTTTTTTTTGGATTCTTAACGCCAAAATTTATCAATTTTTTTATGAAAATGATTTCAATCTATTGTTTTTGAATATCATAATTTTTATTAATTTTGTCTTTTGGAGTGTTGAACAAATACAGATTTCAAGGGTTTCAAGGATAGCTAAAAATTGTTATTTTCCTTAACGGAAATTAATATACTTTTCTTTTAACTTATACCAATATAAAATGACTGACAGCATATTTAAATTTAATTTCCCTACTAAGCTGACTTTGTAAGCCGATTATAGATTGTAAAAAATGACTACCCTTAACATACAGTAAATTACGTTATATATTAATAAATACGTTTATACTTACCAATACATACTCTTGGACCTTCGCCAAAAGGAAGGAACGCATAAGTATGCCTTGATTTAACATTTTCCTCGTTAAATCTCTCAGGATCAAACCGATAAGGATCTGGATAGATCTCAGGATCATGATGGATAGCGTATGTTGGTATTTTAATCATCATATTCTTTTCAAGCACAAGATCTGTATCCGGGATTTTGTAATTTTTAGTGACTCGTCGACGTAAGAAAGGGACTGAAGCATATCTGCGTAGAGTTTCTGGAAAACAATAACAATTAAAACAAGCGTGTAATATTGTTAACGCAGAAACAATAGATATCGGTTTTGGTTGTACGTAAATCTCGCCCACTGAGGAATGTGTGCAAATCTAGAAATTGTCTACCTGTCGAGACATACCTGCCCCATGAGTCACACCTCCACCAGCTGGGGCGTAGTTTTGCATTCCAATGTTTGGCCCTTCGATCACAGCCTACCCCAGAGTATAACACCTGAATAATGCTTTGGGAATTCCTTCTACCAACCCAAACCTAACCTAATCTAAATGTCGAAAGATTACTTTTGTCATTTAGCCAGTCCACAGCCTGAATGAAGTGTGATGGCAATCAGTTTATTTGTTCGACTTCTACAGAAATATCCCGTTGCAGCAAACCTGGGCACTCAAAAATGTTCATGAAAAAAACATTGATTCATTTACTTAGGGGTTTTATATTTTTCACATATGTTAGGTATGGTGGAACTTTTTTAACATTTTGTAGTAGACATATTTGTGGCGGCAGAAGGAATGTCTTGATCCTTGTAAATCTCTTCAATCGTCGAAGGAATTCCGTTTTAGCCAAAAATACTCCAGGTAGAGACTGTGCTGGGCGCGATTTACATTTGGGCGCGATTTACAAGACACCGTCGGTTTTATATGATACTAGCTGTGGCACCAGTTTCACCTGGGGATAGTTGAGTTAGTTTTATAAGGAAATAGTTTGTTTAGCTATAATGGTTGTGCTGTGGAAATAAAGTATGCCCTAATACAGCAACATATCAATGATGATCAAAATCGAATCATAAAACACAAAGATATGATACTTGTTTTAGGGGTAAAAACACCCTTGGAGGGGAACATTTTAAAAAACCTTTCTTAGCATGCGTCTACAGACCTACCCCAAACCATGTTAAAAAAGTAAATGCATAGCTTAGGCTTCTTGGATCCAGAGATATGCTTTATGAGTACAAAACGCTCTGGGATTGGAACCTTTTAAAACCCTTTTCTTAGTACACGTCTACAGACCTACCCCAACCCATTACAAAATTCATAGCTCTAGTGTTCTTGGATCCAGAGATTTCGTGATCAGTTAGTGGGTGTTTTGAAACTCAGGCGTGCTGACTGATAGCTAGCTGTTTGTAGGTTTATTAATACACTTCCTGTGCAAAATCATTTTTTAAAAATTATTTCGGTTCAGGGGAATATAAGAACCGTTTAAGAAGTCAAGTTTAAATGTAATAGATACATTAATTAAATGAAATGTTTTAGAGATCATCTTATACACTGTCTACAGTGTGAGGCTGAAATGAGTTACAATACAATTTTATGTTTTATTTTATGTCTTACGCAACTAAGAAATATATTAATGTGATTTTTTTTTTTTTATATGACTCAAAATTACAATAAAAGTATTTTTTTGATGTATTTCTCGCAGATTTATAGTGGTTTAAACTGCTAATGAGAAAATGTCATATTTGTTATGGAACTAAGAGAAATATTTTTGTGATCTTTAATAATTGACGAAAAAAATACATTAAAAGTAAATTTTTTAATATATTTCTCTCAGATTTATAATGGTTTAAACTTCTAATGAAAAAAATGCCATATTTTGGTCTAATGGAATGGATCAAAACTGTTCACTTGAATAAATAAATCTGTTCACTTGAATATGGACAATTTTAATCGGAGTAGGTTCTGGTGTGAAAAAGTATATCCTCAATTTAAACTAAGCATCTTTGCATTGTCGCAGGTGAAACAAACTGTTTTCCAGACTGTTATCAGTAGCGATTGTGGTAATTAAAAGATAATGATTTAATTTTCAACATTTTTGTTTGGGACACTCCTTGCGATAAGTGGTTTCTTTTATAGTCTAGCTCTCGTCAAACCACTTAAGGAGAAACAGTTTAAGCTGAACCGATATAAATCTGATAAAGGGGGGGGGGGTTTATAATCCGATTTTTTTAAATTACTGTACTAAAATTTGTTTTTTAATAATTTTTTTAAAAAATCAACTTTTCATCAGATAAAAGCATTTTAAACATTTCCAAAAACGAAAATTAAAATTGACCGCCGCCATTAAAAGTTAGATTTTAATCCAATAAGATATTCGTCCAGTATTATTTTATGAAACAATGGAAATAATTATGTTGAGGTTCTATTTACATATATATTTTTATAGATGTCATCTATGGTCCGTTTTCAGTTTTTTTACTGACATTGTATTGAAGTTGTTCCAAAGAATAGTTTTGTTTAGTAACGGGGTGTAAACAAGATTTAGAATCTCGATTGTAAAGCGGTGTGAGAAAGTTTGTGCAATATTTTAGTACCGTTTATTTAATAAAACATTGCATTACAAACATTTAAGACTGAATTTTAAATAAAGACCCCTACACTGGACTACTCTAATAACGTTAGCATCGGAAAAGAACAAGAGTTGGTCAACAGAAACCGAATAAGAAAGAAGAAAGAGAGGGATCTAATCCAAGAATACACGAAAAAAGTGTATATCCAGGTAGATTCTGGATTGCTACAACTGGATTCCAGATAAAAGTGTAATCCAGACACTTTTTAGATAACACTTTTAAGTGTTTTTAATCGTAGAGTCGTAATCAGACATGATAAATAATCTTAAAAACCAACCATCAAGCTTGCCATTGTTTAAACGATTACTTAAATACTCTAAAACATAAAACGTTATTTACAAAAAACTTGAAATTGATATAAACTCAAATGCAATATTTATGATAAAATGAACGTTTGTAAACCACTAATACTTTACCGTTAATACACATGTCCAGGTAACGAAACTCTTGCAAAGCCTGAAAATTTAGCTTTCCTCCAATTGTATTCATTACTTCATCAATTTCCTCTCGTACTTTCTCTTGTATGTCTTTGTTTTGAGACATCTCGTACATAAAAAAAGTCAAAGCTGATGAAGTCGTCTCAAAACCAGCAGCAAAAAATACAAACACTTGTGCTGTCATCTCTTTCAGTGTAAAATCTAAGGATAAAAAATTTTACCAGTCATTTATTCTCTACTGAAAAGATATTTCTTAAACTTAACAACATGTCATGCTACATTATAAATAAAATTATTTTATACTTGCCTATTTAAAAAAATAAATAAATAGTCGTCTTTTTTAATGTTGTATCTTAAAAGATAAATATATTTTGTTATACTGTAAATTAATTTGTATAGATTGATTTTATTTTTTGCTTTCTAGATTTTTCGAAAGTTAGAGTTAAAAAAAAGAATTAAAAAATGCTCCAAGAAGAAGACATTTTTTTTTCTGGTTTCAAATTATTCACATATTTGTGTTTCAGGTTTAAAATGTTCCGTATCAGTCTTTCTGTCGCATACAGCACGTCACAAATTTCATTTTTACTCCAATAAAATTATTCCATACAGTAGAAGAATAATTTATTGAATTCATTTTAAAATCAGTGGGCTTTACCAGCTATGGAAGAGTCGCCGTTGTGTAACACGAAAACAGATTTAACACTTAAAACAAATTTAAAATTTATTCTACCATGTGAATTTTCAATTAAATTTTCGGTATTCGATATTGGTGAAAAATTAGTAAAAACAGGTTTTAATAAAAGGTTCAATTTTAGGATATTTCGGCATGACGAAATAGTTGTACGATATTTTGTTAAAACAAATGATGGGACCAAAACTTTAATGAAAATCTAATAAAATTATACATTAAATTGGATTAATAACTGTATTTTTAAGAATTAGTAAACACATAAGTTTCTTTCATTTTATTGAAATTTGAAGTTTAGGTGCGTTTTACAAATCATTAGATTTGTTTGTTTAGAAGGAAAATCTGTTGGTATATTTAAAAATAGTGGTCGATTTAAAATTTTGACGAAACTATTTCACATGAATAATTTTGTATCTGAAGTTTCTTCACCCCTCCATTATTTTACAATAAGAAACCTAATATATGAAAAACTATTTACTACAATAGAAACTAAAAGAGTTATCAATGAACAAATGTAGTTTAAAAACATAACCTTAAAAATAAATAAATAACTTTATTTGATGAAATACTATGGTTTACTATTAGTTAAAACAAATAACTACTGAAAAAAATAGTATAAAATGATGCTTTTTCAGTCTTACTATAAACCTAACTTTGACCTACTTTATTTCATTTAATCTCCTTATAGATATATCAAGTTTAAGATTTGTAAAAAACCGGATTTTTGAACAAGATAAAAGCCAGTCAGATCAGTTAGGTCCATAAAGTTGCATTAGAATATTTGTACGTTTAAAGTGTTAATACGTGTTCTAGAGTACAACAGAATTATTTTTCCAATTTCATAGTAACTTTGTCTCTTGATTGTCAGTGTGTAAATTGGGATATTATTTTGTCCGAGATACCCAATTCAATAGATTTAGATGAAACTTGGTTTTACACTAGTAAGAGTTGTTTCTTCAAGTTGGTTATATAAGAATTGTATTTTATTTTTATTAGGTATGTAATCTACAATCAAATTCATTATGTAAAAACCTGGTGTAAAGGTTATTTTTTATGATAAACTAATACATGTAATAATAATACTAATAATAATAATGTATTTAAAAAAAAAAAACTTTTCCCCTATTCCTTAATGTACCACTATTTGGAATGATAAAATAATCTGTATGTAGTTGATTTTCAACGAAAGGAAAAAAAAAAAACTCCCCCCCCCCCCCAAACAACATGTTAGAAACTTTCAAGTAATAGGCCTATGAATCTTCATCACGTACTGCTATTTTGGAGGTGATAAAATATATTATTATAGTTCACCATTGTTTATAGTATATAATAGTATATTTCATTACCACGACCAAAAGTGAAGCTTTTCAATACAAGCTCAAATTTAACGGCAGAGGCCGGAAAATGAGCGAGGATCGAAAAGCTTATTTTGGTCCTAGCGATGAACTATATTTTTTTGATATACTGCAAACAATATAAGAAAACAATTTCACAAAAACTAAAATGTTATAACCTATCTTTAAATCGATGGTTACAACTGTTTCAACGGTTATTTACAATCGAGAGTATCGGTTGTTTTTATAGATGCTTTACAATCGTTAATTAATTCGTATAAACGAAGTAACAGCTGATGAACTTGACTTCAGCTTATGTTTTTAGGTCCTAGGGCTAAAAAAAACAACTTTATCATAACAATGCATGTATTGAAAACAGCTGTTTTTGAAGCAGTATGACGAAAATTTATTATTTTCATCCATAAAATACTTAAACTGAATATAAAAATAAAAGAAACATGTTTAAATAAATATCTTAATTTCCCACTCAAAATATAAATATGTTAGAAAAATAATAATTATTATATGTTTTTTTTAGTAAAATATAGTGTTTAAAAAATCATAGAGCTTTTAATGTCTATTAAAAAAACAAGCGTAAATTGGAAAATAAATTCCCCCCCCCCCAAATATATGACGGAATAAGGGTGATATATTTTACTAAAAGATACTTTCAATTAATAAGATATATGAAAACTAAATTTATAACAGTATTTAAAAAATATCCTTTTACATCTTTTTATTGATTTCTTTTTGTAAAATACATCCTTTTATATAAGGAACAAACAGTGAATTACGTCAGAAGCTGTAATGATAAGGCGAAGGATAAAGTTTCACCAGAAATGTTTTGTAATTTGCATCTTTAATAGAATATTGTCAAATAATCTAATTACATAAAATAACGAATAATTAAACAATTTTAACTCACCTTTATCATCAACAGTATTATCTTCTCCTGGGTTTTCACCTTCATCTTCTTTATTCTTCACTTTAGTCATCAAATCAATAAAGTCATTTCTACTGACGTTATGTTTCTTTCTGTATGCCATCGTATCTTTCAATAGATTTAAACAGAACTTTGAAATCTCAGGGTGAGCTTGCCAAAGTTTAAGAAATCGTGCCGCACAATGACTGTACTGCATTAGAAATTCTCTTACAAAATGAAACTTTGAAGATATTGTGTTTAAATTAGCAATTTTTCTCATAATATTGTCGGGATTTGTTAGTGTATTAACTTCCAATCCAAAAGCACACGTCGCTATCACGTCTATGGTGTATCTTGCCATTAGATCTTTAAATGCGACTACAGAATTCTTCTGTGCTAATATTTCTACGTGCTCTTTTAATTGTTGATCGACTACCTCGATCAAATCAAACATAAGTTTCATTCTACTGGATGTAAAAGATGGTGATAATTTTGCTCTCATATTTCTCCAAATTGCACCCTCCATGTTGAACAAATGATGAGAACAGAAATCATCTTTAAGGTAAGCAAACATTCCTCTATCGACAAAATGACTGAAATCTTTCGTCAAAATTAGTTTAACAATATCTAAGTCGATAACAAAAAGATGTGGCTCCGTCAATGCATAAGTTCCAACGTATTTTTCACCTTTGTATTTATCGTACAATCTTTTATCCATTAATCCGTAGTGAGGTTTATCACCTAGTACATTTAATTTTAATGTTCCTAAAGGAAAGTTTGGTTCTACGTAGGTGACCCCGCGTTTCTCCCAATAATCGTATTTCCTTGTCCAAAATTTGTAAATGAGATAGAGGAACACCAAAAATCCAATTACAACATTCAACGCTATTGAATCGGTTAGTATTACCATTGTTGCTGAAAACAATTTTAAAATAGTAATTAATGTAAAGTACAGACAGTATCCTAGGACTATGTTCCTAACAACATAAATAAGAATATATACTGATGTGATAAGGAAATAAATACAAGTCAATTATAACCTAGATCATACACTAATCAGCAAAACAAAATCGAGGTAGTTACGTAACCTTTTTTATTATACTACAGCCGCTGGTTCTTTGCACTTGGATAGACAGAGGAAATGGCAACGTCGTCGTCTCGCACTGCCCCTCAACGGCCGCATATCTTAGCATCACACACAAACTGCGCGCGTATTATTGCATCTAAACAACAAAACTGTTACGTATCGTTCAGTTTGTGTTATGCTTCGTTCCATTAATGACAGAGTGAACCTTTTAAACTGTAAATGTAATAATTTCATTTAATCTAAGCAATTCAAAAAAATCTCCAAATTTTCTGGTGAATAAATAAATACATTTTACTGTTACCTCAAACGAACGCTTGAAACAATCTGTAGCACTCTCTATGGTGTATTTCAGTGTGTATAAAATTATATTATTTGATCTACAGAAACAATTTTGCTCAAATAATAACTCGAAAAGTGTTAGGTACTTTATTGTTAGATTACTTCTTGGGACGGAGCCATCGAAGCAACGTTTCAATATGGTTATCAAATCATTACCATAATAACTTGTCCTTTGGCTTCTGATATTGTGATATTCTTTTACTAAAATTATCTAAATTGAATATTTAACTAAAATTAAAAAAACAAAATATTGTGAACCGATAAATTAATTACAAAACATAAACGCGTTAATCGTATAATATAAATCAAATATAAATGAAAATTGTATATAAATGTTTTCTCAAGAAGTTTCTAAATTGTCTCATAACATCGGGTAAGAGATAGAAAAAGGAAACGTTGATGTTTATAGGACTTTATGTATTCTATCTATGGAGAGTGTCAAAAGTCTGATAACATATGCAAACTCTTTACATATTAAAAAAAACAAAAAAAACTATTATTTTCTAAATTTTTACGTTATTTAACGACAAAAAATTACATGACTAACGATTGTTATAGGGACAAACGACAACGATTAAATTGTTGGATGACAATCCCAAACGACGAATGAGATTGTTACATGACTAACGATTGAATATAGGTTAACAATTATGTTTGTTTGCGTTATGTTCAGTGCTCTTAGAGACCATACGCGTGGACTATTTTTCGAATTGGGTTGTGTGTATATTTTAAACATATTTCGGTAATTTTTCAAGTTTTTTTTAATTACACAAATTTTCATTGTAGCTCCTTTAAGAAATAAGTTAAGAATTTGATCAATGGTTACTTTAATTGTAGCCTCTAAAGACCAAACACTATCAGTCGATGTTTCTTGCAAATTAAGGTTAGTAAGTTATCAATAATAAAAAATTTAAAAAAAAGAAAGTTTTTAAAAATAAGTAATTTCTCAAAATCAACTCTACTGAATTCATTCCCAGTTTTGTAAAATATGACGATTAATGACCTAAACCCTTGCGCAATACAGGAAGTAAAATTCATGGATGGTGAAACACTAAAACAAAGCCTGAATTCAGTCATAAAATATCGATTTAATCTAATACTATTTACGCTGAGGACATGTTTAGGATAAAAGTGAAGCCAGTTTCAATTTAAAGTTATGAACATTCAAAGATGGAGTTAATTCATTTTCACGTTTTGATTGAAAACTACTGAATTTACATTTTTGGTTAAAAATTAGTTTTTGTTTCGTTTTTAGAGAGGGATGAGGGCATGCATTTATTTTACAACATTTATTGAACATTAAGAGTTTTTTTTTTTTTTTTTTTTTTTTTTAAGTTTAGATTTTGGGTTCATTTTATAAATGATCTGTTTTACTGCCATTTGAAATTTTATATAACAAATTAGTATAGCTGTGATTTAAAAAAAAAATAATTTCACCAAGTTCAATAGCAGAGTGTAAAAAAAGCAGTTTGAGAGATTTTGATTATATATCTTACTATAACATACAATATTAAAGTGCCCTGATGAGGACGTAGCAGTCCCGAACTCACAGACTGATCACACGTTTTAAATTGTAGTCTTGGATTAAATCACTCTCTTTTAATTTTCTAATGAAGTTTATTTTGACCAACTCTTGTTCTCTTTCAACCCTTACATTATTACAGTATTCGGGGTTTTTATTGTGCGGTTTTTTTCTTGATATTATTGTTAAGCGATTATGACAGCTGTTTTTCACCTTAAAATAATAAAAATATGTAATGGTGTGCTTTATAAAAAAAAAAAAAAAAAAAATGCACTCTGATTTGGTTTAACAACCTAAATGAATTAAAACACAATTTTCCTCAAAAAAAAAAAAAGTTTATTTGTGCAATACATGACGACGTTTCAATGGCACATTCCATTGTCAGTCAGATTTGTGAGCATTTGGCAACTGAGGAAGACTACTTAGTTATTGAAACATAGTCTTGTATTTGTATTGCACAAATAAAGTGTTTCTGAGGAAAATTTGTGTTTTAATTCATTTGGTTGTTGAAGTTCCCACAAGTGCAGCCCAAAACAGTTGATTAAAGCACAATTTTGCATGTTTTAAGCTAATGTGTACATGTTTTGTTGAACAATTATTTATTATGAAAGTAATCGAATTATTACCTGCTGTGAGTTTACTTCGTATTTCACCTGAAAAATAAATGTAGCTCCCTACAATATAAATAGACAGATGGATAACAAAATGTTTTTACACTGATTATACTAATCTCATAACCTTGATGTTGGATAATGCAGTTTATAATGCATGAAATTGGGCAATAAATTCAACTCTATTGTAAATATTATCTGCTTGATATTTTCTAGATGTAAAACTATATTTTCAAATGATTGGCATTTATTTATCTTAAGTTGTACTTTTAAATTAATAATTTTGTAATTAAGGTTGTTAAACTATTACACAAATTTGATTTCAATACATCCTACAGTTATTCCTAGCATTGTCTAGATTTCTGTGAATCGTTTCAGATGAACTCCATTTTCAAAAACCATTTACGTACTGAAAAAAATCGTTAACACCGAATTTAGGAAGAACGATATTTTATGGTTTTCGGATATGCAACTCTAATCATTTAAGTTATTTAAAAATATATTAAGGGAACTCCACAAACGTTTATACAAATTCCATTCATTTTGATTTATACTACTCAGGATGACAAAGGAAACACAGATAAATATTATTCTAAAGTAATTTTTTTGGGGGCTCAGCGTACATCAAATTGGTACTTCCGTGAAACAATCGTTGTCGATTTTTTTTCTGCCCATCACATTATAAAACAAGTTGATATGCGCTATCATGGTACTTACTCAGCCCGATAACATAATGTAATAAGCGTAAATGTAAGGAAATACAAAAGTTTGCTTCCTGGGGGGTTGGTAAAAATGTTTATTATTATTTGTTTTACCCAGTAGAGTAAATTCGATTAAAACAGCTGTTACATACATTTTCTGAGATTCTAAATGCAAATATCTCCAGATGACGGTAAGCTCTAGCAAGCGGGTTTCTTATATGTACATATATTTTTTTTAAACTCTACTCACTTCATTGGATCAGTGTCTCGACACCAGCGGACCTAGAAGCTGGTGAAGATGCCACTACTCGCTTCACTTGTATCGGTAACAGCTATAAATCTCACATCTATAGGAATCATCACTGTGTTTTAGGAGACTGGACATACAGTGATGTCAGACACCCTTTATACAAGTGATGGATGGGCAGTAGATAGATGCAACACCCGACAATGTCTTGGAGATGAGCGATAACAAAAAGAAGCAATTTTCACCTAAGGAGTGCAATGGCAAAATAAGAGTGACCTAATAAAAAGTTTGGAGGAAGAATTAACGCTATAATGAGGTAAACTGTATTTTAAAAATAGGCACCACTCTGAGGGAATGCGATAAGTGGACTTAGGTTGAATTTATGCCTGAAAAATGAGTGACTTTTTTCTGAGTGGACAGGAGAGAAGGACGTTAAAGATCCTAATGCATTTTTGTCTTTCGAAAAAAAAGAGAAAAAAAGAAGAAAAAAAAATACACCGAATTAACCTCTTAAACTGTAGGAAAAGGTACTTAATAATAATTTTATAAAAAATTGTTTAAAAAAGAAAGACCGACTTCAAAAAACAAACTAAAAAAAATAAAATTGCAAAAATATCGTACAAGAACAGGTTAGTTAACATAAACACACACTATATGCTTGTAGGTTAATCAATAGTTATTTGTGCAACTAGTGAGCAAAGTGGCACTTTTTTAAACGAGAGAAAAATGTTGACGCACGAGGCTTGCCGAGTGCGTCAATTTTATCGAGTTTAAAAAAGACACTTTGCTCACGAATTGCACATTATACTTTGTCTACAGTTGTTATTTTGGCAATAAAAACAGTTCATACTGGCGGTCGTACTACTTTTTCCTTGATTTGACAGGAAGGAGATTTAGTACAACGTTGTTAGCTTTTTCCGCTAATTTAGGCGGGGCGTTTGACAGGTTTTCATCCTCTGAACTGTCCATATTTTAAAACTAACTACACAAAATATAGCAGTAGTGCTAAACAACACATCAACACTGAGTAGAAGTTCTCACGTCAAAACTGAGGTTATTTATGAACATTACAAATAACTTAGGTGTATTGTTGAGGAAACGGGATTGCCAACTTCAAAACTCGGCAAACGAAAAATACACTGTCAATCATCTTCATGAATAATTACTTCATTTTTCAACTTTAAAACGTTGTTTTGTTGTTTATTTATGTTATTTTACATGTAAGAATTAATCTAACCTACATACGGGACATTTCCTGTATATTATAAATCAATTCAAATAAACTTAACCTAAATTTCGTTTTGTTCGGTTTGCATTCGGAGTGAGCAAAGTAGTGTGCAAAGTAGTGGGCAAAGTGAAACTGTTGAGAAATCAGCTGTTTTGCAAACTAATTTAAATGAACAAAATGCCACTTTGTCAACAACTGTAGACAAATGTAATTTTATCAATATTAAATAAAAATATTTCCAACTAGCTTGTATCAATCAGGCGCCATTTTGGCATTTTTTTTGCAACGACTGGCTCTATCAAGTCAGTAATGAAACGGGACTATCTCGGGAGCATAACCTTTCAAATGAGACCACACACAATGAAATCGGTTAAGCCGTTCCGGAAATATTCACGGATACACATAAAAAAAAAATCAGGTCGAATACAGAAGTAGGTAAAAAGTCTTGCAGAGATGTGTTCTATCGGAAAATCATTATGACGCAATTCTAATGTACCACGTAATATGTAGTGTAAAACAGTTTTTAATGAAAAATATGTTTTTATTGAAGTAATTAGATATGTTTTAAAACAGCTATTAAACTGGCCGTTTTAAAATTAATGCAAGAAATTTTTTTTTGCTACGACATATTAAAAGGGGTTACTTTTCAAAATATACAGTTGCTCTTATTATTGGAAAATGAAAATCGATTTCAGCATTTATATTTTGAATGCATTTTTACGTCACCTAATCCTATGATTATTTTTCATATTAAAAGATGTTACTCACATGTTATTCTTAATACCGGTTTTGGGCAATACCAATCATCATTTATGTATAAAGAAAAAGACAGAATACAATAACTTATAACAAACAAAAACAACAATGTTCACTCCGACGCTGGAGGTCGTTATGAAAAATATTCATTAGATTAGGTGACGTCAAAGTACATTCAAAACTTAATTGTCCTAATCCGTAGTCTAAATGGAACGAAAATTATAATAAACGTTGGCTATAAAATTAAAAACTGTAAAATTAAATTTAATTGTTTAACTTTAACCTTGACTGATCAATTTTTCTTTGCTTTGTATAAATACATTCTGTTCTATGATATTAATTTATATTTATATTCATTTGACATAATATACAAATGTAATTGCATATACATTATAGATAATAGTAATATAGTTTAGTGTATATACTGTTTAATTAATATAACTAATATATTAATTATATTAATTAGATAGACAGATTATATAAATGAAATTGCACATACATTACTATAAATAATAGTAATATAATTTAATATACAGTGTGAGTCAAAAGTATGGATACACCCTGTTAAATTTTAAATGGATAAAGACAGAAAAATGAAACTTAGAACGCGTTTCTAGGAAATAAAATTGAACTTTTTAGTCACTATTACAACTTTGCCCATTTCCCCAAAATGGGATTTTTGGGGGGCAGCTCAACATTTTAAAATATAAAGACCCATTAAGTAACACCTCATTTTAAAGTCCTTGATTAAAGAAGAAGAACAGTGGAAACCAGAGCTTTCTATCTCAACCCAGTACAATATGGCAGCTCATTGAAATTAGGTAAAACTTCATTGAGGCAAAATATGAATATCCACATTCAGGTGGTAAATAACCCCAATAGACAACCAATGAGCTGCCATTTTGTACTGGGTTGAGATAGAAAGCTCTGGTTTCCACTGTCCTTCTTCTTTAATTAAGGACTTTAAAATGAGATGTCACTTAATGGGTCTTTACATTTAAAAATTTTGAGCTGCCCCCCAAAAATCCCATTTTGGGGAAATGGGCAAAGTTGTAATAGTGGCTAAAAAGTTCACTTTTATTTCCTAGAAAGGTGTTCTGAGTTTCATTTTTCTATCTTTATCCATTTAAAATTTAACAGGGTGTATCCATACTTTTGACTCACACTGTATACTATAATGTAGTATTATAAATATTAATATAATTAATAAATTATTGTTATGCTATATATATATATATATATATATATATATATTTTATATATATATATATATATGTTACATATATATATATATATATCGTACAGTAATTTATATGTAATTACGTTTGTATATTCTGTCAAATTAATACCATAGAATAGAATATAGTATAGAAAGCATGGAAAAATATTTAATACATATGCCTACAATAACGATAAACGTTTAATGCTGGCATAAGTTGTAAACAAGTTAAAATAAATATTCAGTACATAAACGAAATAAAACACAGTATTGTACCTTACCGATTGGAATTGAACTTCACTTATCACTTCGTCTAAGCTTTGAACAAAACAATTTATATTTATATTAATACAAAAGAAAATTTTATCACGGTGTAGCATTGATAAGACCGTATCCGACATGATTATGATGTCATTCACTTAGAATGCGACAACTTTGCTAAATCTTATCGATGTTTTGAAATACTAAAAGCTAGGAACTTATCTTCATACCGACAACTCTGAGTTGAACATATAAGTATTAATTTCTCAAATGGACTTAGTACAGAGATATTATAACGTGATGGTTTAATAAATATATGTATATTTTGTCGTTGTACTTGCGTTTATATTCACGAGATGAGAAGATGTTCTTTTGGAATTATTTGTCCGTCTGTTGTTGGTACAGTTATACGAGTTGATATGTTGATAAATTCTACACTACGCGAAGTCTTTTATAATATTTATTGTTATCAATATTTATTTACAAAACGCAAAATTCTGATCTTATGTCTCAAAAGATATTGACCAAATTTTGTTAACACTTTACCTCCATAAAATGAAAACAAAACTTTTTGGTATGTCCTGATAAATACAGAGTTCTAATAAATAAAAATAGTGTGTTATTACATGACCATTTGTACTATTTATAAATCTTGAGTCACCACAATCCTCCGAGTGGTTAAAGACAAAAAGTTATTGGAGTAGCCCCTCTCTTATATGAGAACACATTCAAATAACAAAAATATTAAGGTGTAATTTCATTTTTAACTATCTTAGTATGATGGGGGTGAATGGGAGTGATGAGTTGCTGAATATCTTGCAACATAATATAGGAACTTAACAAGTGAGTTCCCTTAGCCTCTCTCACTCCAACTCCAGCACTTAACCTACCAGAGGTGCCCCTGTTAAGCTGAGCAACCCAGTGGAAGGTTGGGTAACCAATCCCAGCGGGAAATTGGGTCAGCGAGCAGATCTGTGCTGGGGGGCTGAGGATTTCCTCAGTTTCTTTTCTCTTCTTGAAGAGACCTGATAGCCATGGAAAAACAATAACGGAAACGCTTACCCCAGGTGGTAATTCGGTAAAACCGAAAAATCAACCAACTTTGGAGGTCGGCCCCAAGGATTCTGGGGGAGGACCAACTATTGCTTGAAAGTGATCCATTTAGAAAGAGTTTAGTAGTACAGGGATCTCAAAAAAAAACAGTACAAATGCAGATTGTTCATGCGATTTAGAAAACGAAACATCTGTTCCTCATTTACTCAGAAAGGAACACTATTACCACCAATGGCAGGAAGAAAAACAAGCATGAGAACGACCTGAAATAACTGTATCCTATGTGAATATATAAATTATGTAAATATCTTGTAACAAATAATATTCCGAACTTTAACTTTGTGTCAAATTCTGATTAGTAGAAATAATACTTATAGTTAATAACAATTAATTAGACAAAGTTTTTCTATGTCTGTAGGACTGTTTGAATATTTTGGCTATCTAACACATAGACACACGCTCGGGTGCACACTCACACACGAACGCTGACTCTTCCTTAACGATAAAACTTTACCACACATTTACCGAATGTCGATTATCTTCCAAAATCGAAGACTTTAAAATATTAAGTTTCCCTTAACACACCCAGTTTACCAAAGTTTCCCCGTTAAGGCAACAGTGATCAAAAAATAATCTGGAAAACTCTTGCAACTATAAGCATCTGAACTTAACGAGTTTCTGAAAGCACGCAAGTCGGTAGTGGTAATTATTTTTTCTAAATAATGAAGAAAATATGATAATTTAACATTTAATAAAACTGTAAAAATAACAATTTCAAGTTAAAACTTTTAGGTGTCTTAAGGTAATTAAAAACTTGTCCCAAGATATTGTTCAGGTTAACATATAATTTGGAAAAACTTAGATTCTATTTTGACTCTAAAATGTTTAGTTGGATTTTTTGTAAAAAAATTTATCACCACTGCACTGAAATTATATAATTGTTATTTTAACCCTATTAACAAAACATGACAATTGTACAGCTCCAATCTAAACCAATGGTAATTTAATAAAACTTAAAATATAACGTATAAAACTTTTAATATAAAATTTCAAAATCCAACATATAATGCTTCCTAACTCTTGAATGAATTGCCGAATGAAGAACACACTTAAAATGTTAAAAAATTTACTTTGGCCGTTTTGAGCTGTAACCAATATTTGTATTATATTTCGGACACCAGTCGTTGTTTAATTTTTAATTTTTTTTTTTATAGAATAATTTAAAAGAAGAATTTTTGATAAATCGTAAGCGTACCCCAAAATAATTTCAATTCCTTTAACACCATTAGATGCTATCAGCTGGTCGAAAAATTAACCAACAAGACTAGTTACGGTAAAAACCATAACTCGAAAATTGATACAGAGTAATTTACAATAACAAAAAGAGACCGTACTTTTTTTAAGAGGGGGGGGCGTTCTGGAGTATAAAATATTTTGAAACGAATTTTGATATATATATTTTACACACCATACTGTAAATAAATCTGTGAAACAAAGAATCTTTACTGTTCTCAGAAATATAGTACTGTATATAATACAATTCTTCGGTAGTTCCAGCAGCCCAAGGGACCAATCCGAATTATACACCCAATTCACTGTTATTGAACTAGTTATGAACTGCAATGCTGAATGTTTAAAGTTTTGAATGCGCACTCAATTCTAAAGAATGGAAAGTCAAAACAATTTTAAATATTCTGTTCCATAGTTGAATATGGGCTATAATAATTAACACTTTTAGATTTTAACCTAAATAATAATACTCTGTAGGTCCAGTTTTGCAAAAATTATCAATTGTTTTAACTAGAGTTGTTCATTTTCCACATATTTTACTTTATTGACATTTATATATATAATACTAAGAGCTTGGTTAAGCGTGTTCGCTGTTGTAAGCAAGCACAATAGCGACCGAAAACTTAAGATAGGAAGATGAAATTTTTGTATAGGGGACTATAGTGTTCATTTAATCCCCGATTGAAATACATAATTATTTAATTAAAAAATGTAAAAATGGCGGCCATTTAAAATTTTTTTGAATTGAATACTTCTTTACGCCCGGTAGATAATTTTTGGGTGCTCGATGTGGTGAAAGGAAAAATTGTCACGAGAATGACGTCACGATATCTAGCAGCTGAGGCTTAAATAATGTAAACATAATCTACGATTTTTTAAGAATCATGTTGATAGTATCCAAGTCACTTATTTTATATAATAATTAAATTACCTTTGGTTTCCGCCAGGTGACTTCTTTTTATATACACTTACGCGTTTCGAAGCGTACGCTCCATCTTCAGAGTTCTATTTTCTTTTTCACTCGGTTGAGGTCTTTATACATTAAAATAACACATAAAAAACACACGGACACTACATATATATGTTTATAAATTTATTACAAGTGTCGCGTTATCATAAGCGATGTATAAATTTATAAACATATATATGTAGTGTCCGTGTGTTTTTTATGTGTTATTTTAATGTATAACGACCTCAACCGAGTGAAAAAGAAAATAGAACTCTGAAGATGGAGCGTACGCTTCGAAACGCGTAAGTGTAAAAGAAGTCACCTTTCGGAAACCAAAGGTAATTTAATTATTATACTATTTTTTGTTTTACGACGTTTTCAGACGAACGTAAATCTACGAAAAATATTGCACTAACTTTCTCAGACTCCCATAAATAGTCAAATCAGTGCAAACATATTGCACAAACTTTCTGACGTAACCATTTATATTAAGAATAAAAATCTAAGAAAAATATTGCACTAACTTTCTCAGACTCTCATACATAGTCGAACTAATAATCAATGCAGAAATATTGCACAAACTTTCTCTGACTCCGATACATAGTCAAACTAATAATCAATGCAGAAATATTGCACAAACTTTCTCACATATCCATACGTAATAAAACTAAAAATCTACGAAAAATATTGCACCAACTTTCTCAGACTCTCAAACATAAAAAACTATTAATTTAAAAATTTGAAATGAAACTTCTATTAGCGTGCTTTAGCCTATTATTAATATTTAAAATTTATAGTTAGAATATTCACTTCTGTTTACCGTCCCGCGACGGTAACATTTATATATTTTTTGTTCATGTCCAGTGTGTTACTCAACACACAAAAGTAGGTAACAATTTTCATATTTCATTTCTGCACGTAGTGTCACGTTTTTAGGATAAGGATAGTGAAGTTATGTCAAACATGTAGTTTTGAACACTGAACTTCCTCGTATATTTGATATCCCTATAAGTAAGAAATCCGGTAGGGTTGAGTACTGCTTCGAAATGGTATGTTGATAGAATAATAATTTAACACAAATAGTACATTTATTTATAACTGAGTTAATAATAGCTCCTGCATCACTGAAGATTGCCACTTTGTCGTTGAAACGCGTTTGAATAAATAAAAGTACAAATTTTATTCTCTCACTTGCGAAGTCGGGAAAACCTGTAAAATAACTCTTATCCCCAATGGATAAGAACTCTTTATCTAACAGTATAATTTAATGTTTCCCACAAGACTTGAGAAACTACATTTTTGTATTACATTTAGAGAATATACTTCTATTAAGAGCAAGCATCTAAATACCATGATGTCATCCATTAACATTTTAATTTTTTGAATTTGAGTGGATGTATATTTATTTGTTCTTTTTTACAAATTAAAAATATTTGTTCCTTTTTTTACAAAATATCTATACAGGAAATATAAAAGAAAAATCCTACACTACATACAAATAAATAATACACTGATGTTATAAACCTGTTCGGGGCTATGTGTGTATTATCTATAAACTAATTAATGCTAAACTACACACTAAAAAATAAAATACACAAAAAATAAGATTATAAAATTAATTCGATTTGACTAAAGCAGACAAAACCGCAGCCGACCGAGCCCTGCAAAATAAACAAGATTTTTACATAAGTTTACAGAAGTAAAACCAAAACAATAAAAACGAACTTCCTATCTTAATTACTTTAAATAAGATATTTAAAACAATCTGCATTACTAAATTAAATTTTATTAGAAACCAACCACATTCCGAACCCAATTAAAAACTAAAAATACACTCTAAACACTCGCAAATACATTATCTCTTTCTATAAAATTATACAATACAGTATACATAATGCTCCGTTCACATTATTCCTGTAGCCATTCCAGTCCAGTAATCCAGTCCAGTACTGGAATGGATTGTGATCGTTTCAATTTGTTTAGATTATTCCACTTGTTTAGAAGCCATCGGATTGAAAACACTAATGTAACAATGATTTCAAAAAGAAAATGTACTGGAATGATACTGGATTGGTAGTTGACACGATTCCAGTAGCACTGGAATGGAGGCGCGTGATCAAAAAGTTGACTGCTAATCCAGTCACTGGACTGGAAAAGAGAAATTTCATTCCAGTAACGGATCACATTGCTCCAGTAGCATTCCAATCCAGTAATCCAGCGCTGGACTGGAATGGCTACTGGAATAATTTGCACGGAGCATAATTACAAATTACCCATATCAAGTTATACAATTTTAATATTCAGAACTAATTTGGTACCAACATATCACCAAACACAAGCCAAGCATATCAACCCTCCCCCCCATACATACACACCTACTCACATGCTCACACATGTAACATATTCTTACAACCCCCCACACCCCCCACACCCCCACACCCCCCCACACACACAATCAGTTTTTCTCAGCATTGGATATTATATGGCAAACAGTTAAATAATTTTGGTGCTAGGAATGCAAAGAATTTCATAAAAACAATCAAATTCGAAAGAGGGACATAAGTATTTAACTAATTGGGTAAAATTTGAGTTCTTAGTCGGGAACTGCAATCACCACTCATTTCAAAGAAACACTTAGCACTTTATAAACATACAAATTTCTTGACGGAAGAATATTCAACTTTATTTATAGCTTTTTTCCAAGAGGTAAAATAGCACTTCTCCACAAAGTATAATAAAAATAAAAATATAATAAATATCATTAAATATAATTTATTACATACATTTAAGTAATGAAATACACTAAATAATACCACTAAAAACAAAACTACACTTATATATGTTATGAAAAAAGTGTAATAATTTTATAATAAAAACAAATACACATTATTTACATAAGTATTATACTGAAATAAATACAAATTAGAGTCATGCATTCACCATGCATTATAAATAATAATTATCAACATAGCCCAAGTGATAAAATTTCATTACGGTGCTTGAAGTAAGACGAGAGATTAGATAATTTTGAACGGATCTCAGTAGATTAGAACGTACCACTAGTGTACGACATAATCAGTAGACGAACATAGAATGGTCGCTTGTTAAAGAGTCGAAATAGAAGATAATTCAGATTATTTAAAATCTTCACAGATTATAATTAATCTAGGTTTTCACATGTTATGTGAGAAGTATAACAAAATTTTAGTACAAGTTAAAAAGTTATAATTTCAAAATAACCAGAGGATAAACTATTGTTACTACTTTCTGGTATCCATTTTTACCACAGTTTAACTAAATAGTCATCGTATAAGTTTTATGTTTTTAGTATTTATGAATATCATTAGTACTTTCCTTTTGGGTGGTTTGAGAAACTTGTTAATTATAAACTGTTATGCGTGCAGGAGTTTATCAGATTACACTTTGATCTCTGTTACCAAGGCAACCGTTACGATACCTTCTCATAAAGGGGAATATTTACGAATCTTGGAGCATTAATTAGAGAAAACTAAGACGTTATATTGAATATTTTGAGTGCTAGTGTGTGTGTGTGTGTGTGTGTGTGTGTGTAGGGTTCCATATCCAACAAACAAAAATGAACAAGTACACATGCGTGCGTGCGCGCGCACACACACACACACACACACAAACACCGCGTATTAAATACCGAGTGTTAAATATGTCCCGGGACGCACTAATATTTCTTTTAACCATTATGACAGATAGAGCTACAACTCTCTGCACATTGTAAATAAAAACCAAAACCTATTTCAGTACGTATTCAGTGGACCGCTACCTTTCCAGGGGGACGGCCCACAAGGAGTAAGTAGGAAATCTTAAATGATAGCATAGGTCGAGTTGTACATCGAATGATAACTTATATGACAAGGCTTTTATGACTAGAACACAATGGCGCAAACTCGACCTCAAAAGGTTTAACTTATACCCTATTCCACCAGCCATGGCACCTTACGGATTAGGAGACCCTTACTCACACACACACGCCCCCCCCCCCACACACACACACACAATCGCAGCTGTCGTGTTTGGTGTCGTTTTCTTTTCAATTTAACAAAGATTTCAAATATGCCATTTAAATTTGTTAAAATTAACGATTTATCAAATGAGCAATTGCTTACTGGACGCCCCAGTGTATGAGTCATCTGCCTGGCCGGGCCAGTCAGACCAAGGTGCTTGTGAGTGCGCGTGCGAGAGGAAGGGTCTCCTAATCCTTTAAGTGCCACGGCTGGTGGAATAGGGTATAGCTGAAATAGCGTGGGTTTAAAGTTCATATTAAATCAAATATGGAAAATGGATTAACCGTGATAGCCCTAAAAGAGAAAGTTGTTTGTGACTGATAGTGGGTATTCCCGCAAACAGGAAACATACTGGCTTTAAGTAGTTCTTAATGCGGCATTGTCCTCTTCTAATAAAGACCTTTAATTTGATGTACATAATCAACCTTTGCTTACATTTAAGATTTCCTTTTGACTCCTTGAGGGCAGTCCCCCATTGGAGGTAAGGAGCCAGTAAGCAGTCTATTTTTTTTTTTTAATCCAGATATTGATTTGCAAAGTTTTCATTTCATAACCTAAACCTAGTAGACAATATTAAGCTGTTTTCAACATACCTGACGTTGTAGCTAATATGAATTTTAAACTAACGCTATATTAGCTAGGCTGAACCATTTGAGTTCGGATTTGCGCCTTTGTGTTCTACTCATAAAGGCCTTTAATTTCATGTACAACTCGACCTATGCTCTCGTTTCCTACTTACTCCTTGTTGGCCGTCGCCCTGGAAAGGGTATTGGATACATACTAAAATAGGGTTTGGTGTCCATTAATAATGTGCAAATCATTGTAGCTCCATCTGTATTGGTTAAAAGAAATATTAACCAATATCCCGTTAATATAAATCGTCCCGGGATTTATTTAACACGCGGTATATATTTCCATTTTTTAAATTAATACCAAAACCATATATAATGAATCACAATCATTAATGTTAATCTTTTTAAGTTTTAAAAGAAATGGTTAAGATATGAAAATAAATAATTTATATACTCATAAGAGTTTAAAAGAAAATATTAATGCGGGTATGCTGTGGTCTTTTCTAAAAATTTTTTCTGTAAAGCTAACATCCCTTCACCCCCTTCAGTCTTATCAGCCATTCAAGCAATTTCTATCCCAACACTTGTTGTAATATTCTTCATAGAAAATTACAAGGATTATTAGGATGTTAGTGTATTTTAAAATAATTTTAATTTCTTTTGTTTCGTTACTAGGGAAATGTAGTGTGAAAGAAGGATTTTATTGTTGGTTTCATTACGTTTTAATTAGTGAGTATTAAAGAAAAACGCTCGAGTTTTTACATTTTTGTTATTACAAACTTTTAATGAAGTACAGTACTTTTAATAAAAACTTTAGGAAAAGTTCTAACTCTACGCTGACAAAATATGAAACTTTTTACTACATTAACTTACTCATAAAACTTTTAATTTCTAGCTAAAATTATATTGTATGACAGGGTTTATTTTAGCTATAAAATTATAAGATTAGGTTTCAGAACTGATGCATAAATCTTTATTTAGAAAATAATGGATTTAAAATCAGAAAAGAATTCCATTACGGTTGTTATTATTGCTAAATACATTAACACAATATCTTACCAATGATCTCATTAATTTTAATAAACTTTAATTTATAAATTAACATATGAAATATTTATGTGAACATTTGAAAATTTGACATAATTAAAGTTAATGCAAAAATAAAGACAAAGATTCCATTGGAATTATGATTTAATTCAAGGTCTTCACTGTTCTGTCTTTTAATTAAATGTTAAGGTTTAATATTTGTTTTTTGTGAAATTAATGATAGGCCTACATAATGTTTTCCTAATTCCTGTAATTTTTCGTAAAATTAATAAATTAAACACAATGTAATTTATCTACTTTCAAACAGTGGAAATGTTTCAAAATAAAAGTATTTGATTTATTTTACGTATTTTCCGTTGAAAGGGACGTCTAGTATAAGGTTGAATATTGTATTAGTGTGTCTGTGAATTAGACTTTAAGCCGATTACTTTCAAACACTGTAGTTTGTTAAAGTATTCCAAACGTAGATCTTAGTGACATTTCAATTAAAGATAGAATTATTTTTAGTTTTTAAATATCCGTATTATAATTTAAAAACAGATTTATTATGCTCTATTACTTTAAAATGTTTGTACAGTCTTACTTAATATACGCTATAACTAAGGACAAAAACCTGCACTTCACTTATCAAAAACTGCATTCAAACAGAATATAAAATGATAGTTATTTAATAAAAAAATAATTAATTATCACAGTCAACTATTATTTACTCAATGTAATATTGAAGTAGTTAAATTCTGAGGTTTTAACGCAAAGAACAAAAACCCTACCTTTCTACATCTTCTTTAAAGTACCGATTCAAAAGACATATAATTGGTCAATAGATGATTTTCTACAAACGTTATTATATTATTGTAGGTTAAGAGGATAAAAGGACCGCTATTAAAAGGTAATTGGGGGTGGGACATACATTTCCCGACAGCCTAAAGGCGTTAATTAAGCAGTTTTGGAATTATTTCTTTTATTAGAATCAACATTATTTGATAGCTAATAAACTAAAAAAGAAAGTACATTTTCTGTTCTCTATGAACATACAATGTATTATAAATAAACATTGATCTTTATAAATAAATATTAGATAGAATAAAAATCGCACAAAAGATCTCAAAAAATTATGTTTACTAGTTATAGTTTAGTTATTATTGTAGCTCATTTATCACTGAGGATGGCGACTTTGTCGTTGAAACGCGTTTGATTAAGTAAACGTAATTTATGTGAGATCTTGTGTTCGAGTTTTATTCTATCTATAACAATGTTTTGTAAAAAATCACAAACATAATAACGTCTTTCTACATATATAATCTGACACAGAAATGGGGTAAAACTTTAATAATTCTTTATTTAAAAAATCAAGTCGTCATTATTATGTTAATAATGTAATTATTGAAAGTCGTATCTAACGTAGATGGATATGTATAAGAAGCCGATAGATGAATTATGTTTATGATTGTGCAGAAATCAATGTAAATACCATCTGTTCTTCCTCCTCTCCTCTCCCTATATTAGTTGAATATAGTTTTCTGCACAGTTTATTTATCGCCGAATATATGATTTTAGTTGTAATTGTTTATAATTGTATTTGATGTTTCATATTTAGTAAAACGTGATTTTTATTGCAAAATATTTTTTGATTTCCTTTTGACAATGCAAAAATTGTCATACCTTAAAAAAGAAATTTCCCCGGCTATGACTCAATGAGGTTGTTTGATGACTGGGGGGGGGGGTGGTCTTCCTCTTTTATAAGTCTATGATGGCCGAAAGTTTTATTGCCTTTAAACAACAAGTAAAAATCAAGATTAAAAAATACTAGAGTAGCATGTGGAAAGAATATTTGAGATACTTTGAAACTCGGTTAGGTTAGGGTTAAGGTATGGTTTTATTTTAATATATTGACTTTTATATTTTGGGCCTGGTAGTCCTAATCTACATCAAGCTTTTCAAAAATGTATGGCTTATCAAGGATGTCCATTAGGACTACCAAGCTAAAGTACACAGAACACTTTCAACTGTTATTTAAACATTGTATGTTTAATATCAGCGAGAAGTTTTGTTTTCATCGTTGCGTAGAAGTCATCAAGCAAAAGCCGATGATCTGTAGATTTCATTTTCAAAACTTCTTAAAGATATGTTAGGGTTTACAGCAACTAATACAGTTTTAGTTTCTTCTTCGAGTCCCTCTTTAATAACCTGATCGTCCGTAGTAATCCTAATTGAACCTGAAGATTGGAATTTTTCAATAACTTTTCGAAAACTGGACATACATGGAATTTTCTATCTTCAGTCATTCCCTCAAATGTACTATGAATTAAAAAGAAACTGAGTCCACTTTATAGTATAGCCTCAACATCATTATTCTTTCATCAATTCATAAATTTTTCATTTTATAAAAAACAGAAGCTGTAATTATATTGAAGCAAAAAGGTAGACCTAACCTAAACGAAATTTACAAACAAAACAATCTAACAATGAAGGCAAAACCACACAGTAGGAGTAAAGAACAAAATTTACTGTTGATCATCAACAATTGCCTTTATTCAACTAAACACATATAACTCAACTACAACTTTTTGTATTATTGTTTTGGTAGAGGAATAAATAATTTCATCGTGTATGCATAATGCAAAAAAAATTGATTAAATTAATTAGGATGGAAAAATAATAAACCAAGAAAACTTCAATAATAATAAAAAATGTACGAAAGTGAAAAATAATTAGGTAAGGCAAGGTGAGAAATTAGGTGTTAGGAAGCCTAGAGCTATGAATTTTTAACATGGTTTGAGGTAGGTCGTAGACGCGTACTAAGATAGGGTTTTGAAAATGTTCCGCTACAAGGGTGTTTTTTTACCCCTGATGACCGCTTTAATTAAAACTGTCTCTCTTGATGGTAGCATTTGTGTGGTCGTACAATAAAGACAGTAAATATCCTAAATGCAAATTACCTAATCCCCGAAAAGCTGGTTTTTACAGGATAGATGTAAAGCGGAAAGAGAAAAGAAAATCATTGAAGTAGTTTATAGGAAACTGCGGAACTAGCATATATTTTTTAAATAAATAAAAATGTATTAAATGTATATTATGAGTGCATCCATTTTGAATGTTCCATACAATAGATCATTAGATTATGATGAATTTTATCTACACAATTACTTTCATTAAAACATTATTTCATTTACTGTTTTAATTAATAAATTGTCTGATGGGATTCATATGACAATACTGCAAATATCTCAAATTAATTATTACCTTTATTTTGTAAATCTTATTAGCGTTATTTTTGTAATTTAACAGTTGTCAAATAGTTTTTCAAATGAAAAACTTTAATATAAAAACATCCACTTAATGGTCCTTAGGCTTCCCTTCAGTAAATGATCAGACTTCCCGATTTTGTTGGGAGAATCTCGGTTTTTAGGGACCCTCCCGGATTTTTTCAAAGGTCAATCGAGACTGCGATTCCTCCTAGTTTTGGATTTGACAGGGAAATTTTCTTTTCGGGATTACAGGTACTTTAAAATATATGCATAAAAAAACTTAGCAATAATTCAAACTATGTACTTGTAAATTAAATAGGTAAATTATAGAGGAGACTGGAAATACGAGAGTTGTTTCCTCTTCACTCAACTTATACTTCCGGTGAGTCAGTGTTTCAAAAATCTACCGTAAAATAGTTTAAATTAATAGTTTGTTTAAATTTAAATAACGACTAATTCTAAATTTGTAAATTTTCTGTAATTAATAGTTTAATTTGTGAACATCAACAATCGTATTCACTTACCTCTCTACGTCACTACATGTAACCCCCCCCCCCACAGTATTAGACGTCTCTCAGGAACGTCACGATTTCGTTTCTAAAAGAATATTGTCACATTATCTCAGAGTCACTAATATGAATAGCATTTCTTTAAATTCAAAATATTATTATAACTGAGGTATGCCCCATCTAGCAATTCTTCTTTCATATTGTGGTCGCTGTTTGTTAGGGCGCAGCCCGACGATTGTTCCCAATGTGATTTGCTAACTAGAGAGATCCACTGGTTTCGTCATTTTCAGCCTTCTTGTTGTGAGGTACTTGATTCGGACAATCTCCGTGTTCCTGTGTTGTTCCAGCCGGCGACGATGCTTGGCAGAGAGCTTCTTGATGATTTCAGCTACAGTCTCTACACCCTCAGGTCTTTATGTAAAGTTGTCATTCCTGACATACCAGGGAGCGTTGACAATCGTTCTCATCACTTTATTCTGAAAAACCTGTATTATGCCACTGTTGCTTTTTTTGGTACAGCCCCAGAGTGGTGCGCCGTAACTCCATACTGGTTGGAAAACTTGCTTGTACAACAGTAGTTTGTTGCTTATTGACAATTCGGAATTCCTTTCCAATAAGCCAATACATTTGATTGAATGTGTGATTCAGCTCCTCTTTTTTCTTCTTCAGATGCTCTTTCCAACGGAGTTTTGCATCAAGAGTCACCAGAGATACTTTGCAGTTTTCTCATATTCTATTTGTCTTTCATTTAATGTTATTTTAACTGGTCCATACCTTCTATTTGTAAAATTAATTTCGATTAAAACGATTTCGTTTCTGAAAAAAAATATGGTCACCTTATCTGAGCCACTATAATGAATAGCAAATGACAAATACGGTCAAGACCATAATGTAAATGTTACAACTGACATGTTTTTTTTTAACTGATTCTTTTCGTATACTTATATTGAATAAAATAAATTATTTATCACCACTTTTTTCCCGCAGCGTTGTCTATCGAGTGAGATTGTAATCGGTTAGTGAAACTTTTAGAAACACGCCGCAACACACCTCCTCGCCCCCTCCAACATTTTGATCCCGCTACTTTATTCCATCTCCTGCAAAGGTGTTCATAGAAATCCAACTTTATTCTTTAGCAAACATAAATCCTACCAGTCTTGCAGGAGTTTAGAGTCGCCTTATTCAAATACTTACAGTTAGTCACATCATTTATTGAAACCGGAGTAGTTCAAATTACACACGCGTAATAAAGAATTAAACGGGATAATTTGGTTATAATACTTAAATAAAAAACTGTCTCTCGTATGGAATCTACATCTGTGATGTTTTCAACTTTAAAAACAACAGTGTTTCTAAAAACAGAATTAAATTTGTTAATAAAATTTGAACAATATTGTTTAGAAGCAATACAACATTTTTTTTTTTAATTTAAAAATTCAGTTTCACAATGGCTACCGACAATGTTTGATTATTTTATAAAAGTATACGTTAATCGTCTATATTATGAGGAAACTATGTAAGTTATATTTGAGTACATAGTCGTAAAATTTATCAAATGTTGCACACACTTGTTAAAATCGAAGTGTACAATATTGAAAAATATATTTTAGACTTATAATATTGTATCTTTTTTAAATAAAAAGAAAACATTATCAGGAATCTCAATATTTATAAATCGGTTATTAATTTAACACGGGTATGTTTTACCCTTTACTACACGTTTGTAAGTAAGGAAAAAAGGTTTCATAGAGGATGAGGTAGTCCGAAATGTCAATGCAATATCTTTTGTATTATTTAAAGAGAGTGTTTCTGTATTGGATTTGACAGCCTTTGTAGTCTAATTCTGTAAATATTGAAACTTGTTTTTCTTTTCATGAATAAAAGACAATGCAAGCATTGGAGTTTCCTTGAATTCCATTTGACAAAGCCTTGTCAATATGGATGCCAAAGGCAAATCAGCTTTAAGAACTGATATATATATATATATATATATATATATATATATATATATATATATATATATATGTGTAGTGTAATATATAACATACTGTGCTGAGGTATTTTATATAGATATATGCTATTGCTCCTAACTTTAAATATGTTTAAAAGTAAGTGTATAAGTGAATTACTTTTTCTAGACATTTTTTATAAAATTACGTTTCTGATAAAAAGAACTAAATATTGATCTGAAATAGCAATTTTCATAGTTTTCGAAGATTATAGAACTTTTAACAAATATTGGGCATTTTTTAGAATTATATCTGTAGATTTTTTAAAAGAGATTAATTTTTGCCACCTAAATTTCGTAGTTCTTAATTCATAAGAATTTATTACTAACCCACATATATCTATATACAAAGAAAGTTACGTAAAGTAATCTTTATCAAAAATTTCCTTTTTGAGATCAATTTAGTTTATGAAAGTGGGTTTTTACAGATTTGATAAGTCAAAATTTGATGGAAGCTATAATCGATTTATATTTAACAAACTAGCTGAAGGCCCCAGTTCACCTGGGGATAATTATGATAGTTTTATAAAGAAATAATTTATTTAGAATAACCCTAAGGGCGATGCTATGGAAATCAATTATGGCCAAATACAGCAACACACCAATTTAAATCAAAATCGACTCATAAATATGATATTAATTTTAGGGGTAAACAATACCCTTGGAGTGGAACATTTTTAAACCGATATTTTTTTATTTAACTACATTTTGTATGCTATATTACTTAAATTAAAAATAATGTGTATATTGGTTATAAGTCAATTCCTACCAAGGGCGTACCCAGGATCAAAACGGGGGGGGGGGCAAGCCATGGTCATTCAATATACAATTGATTATTAAAATAGTTATTTCAAGAATTGTATTAAATTCCAGCAACAAAATGTATAATAAAGATTTTTTTTTTGCTTCCAGGGGGGGCAGCTGCCCCCCTGCCCCTCGCTATGATTCCTACTGCTCGTAAGTTTTATGTAAACAATAACAATTGATTTATTGCTTAAGTCAAATCTATCTAGTCAACATGGAGGCGGGGGTTCTCAGTGTTGTGCACTTTTTTCTCCTGTCAAATTTTGTTTCCTCAAGGGTTGACCCTTGTCTCCCCCTCGTCAATCATTAACCCGGCGGGCTGTGCGCTTGTTTAGCTAAATTCCATTTGCCTGATTTTTTTCGAGTATTCGGCGAAACCTAGGTCGGCAGGGCTCAATTAAAATTTATTGTGGAATACAAATCGTTTAATTTATTTCTTCATATAATTTCCGAAAAAAAAAATCACCTATGAATCTATAAATATCGATTTATGTTTTTAAAGTGGCTTTTCAGATTTATTTAGATGTTTTTGTGAAATGTAGAAAATTGTAACAAAAATCAATTTGCAAATTTGTAAGTAAAGTAATATTACCATTCATGAAAATTATATCTATAAATTCCTTCAGAATATTAATAAAAGAATATGTTTCTATATATAACTCATTTTTAAAGAACACAAAATCTGTTGTTTTTTTATCGAAAGTATAAAAATAGTGAACTTGATATGAATTTTATTTTGCTTTGTTGGTGTGTGAGAAAGTTAGTAAAATAATTTCACCTTTTATTCTGTTTGTATTAAAAGTAAAACCTGAATTAAAATTCTTGATTTGTGCTAATTAAAAATAAGACTTCTATTATTTTATGTATACATGAAGTATCTATTGAAATATGAGTCATTATTCTTGAATGTTTCGGACAATAATATACTTTGCAATTAATTTTATTTGTGTTATAAAACAGTATAATTTAATTTAAAGTCAAGATTAAATTTAACCTTCAGTGTATTCGTCTGTATTGTAGAAACAAAAACAGTCCCTGACATGTAGAGGGTTGAATATTCCATTAGATGTCCCCCTCGGCAACGCTTTTAATGTATCTGTGTTGACAAAGGGAGAGTTTGGAATGTTCGTCCAAGTTGAAAATATACAATGAAATTGATGGATTGTAGAAAATTCAGAAACATTATTTTTGTTTTCAGAAGGGGGGGGGAGGATTTTTTAAACTTTTATTTTATAAATGGTTGGTTTATCACTACCAGTATATGTTTGAAACCAGTATTTGTTTAGGTTTGAAATAACGAATAGGACTGTATATTTTTCTTTTTCAGTGGAACTTTAAGATTTTAATCGTAAATAGATTCCTAATAATGTATTCTCTAGTTAACTTTTGTACTGTTATAGATCAACTAAGTCGAATAAGGTTCACTGATTCGTTTGCATCCTTCACAAAATTTTGAATGATTTTTTACACAATTATTTCTTTTAAAATGTTAAGTTTGTTATAAAGTGTATATTTTGAAAGCATTTGTCCAAAAACACGCTATGCTATATTACCTTTCACAACGTAAATGATTGAAATAACGTTTTCTAAATTACTTAGATTAAGGTTCAATTTGAATGATTCATAAACAATCTTTTTCTTTTATTTTTGTCATTAATTTTTTTTTTATTTTGAGATAAGTTTAAAAAATAATAATAATAAAGAACACATTCGGTTATGGTTTAAATATGGTCACATCCAAAATTTAATCATAATCGGTGGGCTCGTTTGTGCTGTAGATAAAACACAAGCAACAAAAAAGAAAAAAACTTTTATCAGTTATTTTACCCCATAACATAATTATACAGCCAGAGTGATAAAGCGCTTTTAACTGTGTACGAACCCATCAAGTGCTTGACAATGAAACATGAAGAAGGCTTTCATCGTATTTATTATTACACTGTCCATGATACAATATAAGGCAGCCAAGTTGGCAGAACGCACTACTATTCATTTCTCCCGCCTACTGCCTACTATCCTGCGTAAGGATATTCTTTCATAATAACTCTCTCCGCTTGTATTATTTGAGAAAGTGCCTATGAAGTTCTAAGATTGATATTTATTAATGAACAGTTTTTTTCTACTCCAATCATGTTTATATCAACAACCAAATCATCTGTACATTTGAATATTAATATTGTGTTTAGATATAATATTAATACGTTGAAAGCTAAAATACATCCAATTTATTGTTAGGATGCTATTTTTAAAATTTTTATTACCATAACGTATAAAACGAGATTAGCAAGCCGTTACTTACTAAAGTAAAGTACTGAAATATATGTAAAGTTAATTTGTTATAATATGTACCTATTATTATTACACGTCGCTTTATTATTATTTTGGGAAGATAAACAAAAGACAATTATCGTAGGCCACTTAAAAATTAAAATTTCAAAATGGCTCCAAAAGTAAATCTTGTGTAATTAAATGGTGAATTATCATGTACATATTTTGGCTTCCTTATTTACGAAAATAACTACCAGTTCCGTTTTGGATAGTTACAGAAATGCCCTAATTGCATACGCTCGTGCGTGCAGGAGTTTTAACAGATTACCCTTTGATCTCTGTTACTATTCCAAACATTACTTTGTAAATTACTTTACTTTGTTTGGAAAACTTTAGTAATTTTGATAAATTAAGGAGAAACTCATTATGTTAAAGTCTTTAAATTATTAAATGTTTCACTCAGACTTACAACAATGTTGTACGTACAGGAATTTATTATTTAATATATATATATATATATATGTATGTGTGTGTGTGTGTGTGTGTGTGTGTGTGAAGATCTAAATATAATGATTCAGGTGATAGCATCGGTGTCGTGCCATCTCGTCCAGGTGCTATCTCATCCAAGTGCCATCTCATCCAGATTCCACGGACGTAGGACAGGGGGTTAATTCTTTACCCGCCAACTACTGCCATCTCGTCCAAAAACCTATGCTATTGTTTACTTGACAGGTCTACAAAAACTATTGGAACGTTTGTAGTAGCCTACCTTTATAATTTTATAAAATTCTTATTATTTATAAAATTTCGGGTCTTCCATATTTTCAAGCTTCATACTATTTCAACTCCACTAAATACTCTTTGCGTTTTATATCAAAATGCTATAAATCATGTTAAAACTCGCCTTGTATGTAATACAGGGAGAAAACTAATCTTCTTGCGGGTGCTCCTTACCTAGGCTCCAGGTTGCGCAGTTCAACAACAGTCTGTTCTAATGTTCCACCTCAAGGTTAGGTTAGGTTAGGTTATTCCCAGCCACATCGGGAACACATGACTTGTGGCTTCCTTTACTAATGAATTCACTGTTTTTTGTCAACACTTTGACACCACAACCACGTTTAACACACCGCCACACAATTTCTCCGCACTTCTTTTTATTTTTATTTGTATACCGGAAACCGTTATATAACAGACTAGGTTTGCCTCTTATGGTGGTCGAAAACTCCATATTCCTACAGGTGTTTACACCTCCCGATCAAGCATACAAATGAGGTTTAAAGTGGTAGTGTCCACATATAAACAAAGGGGTGGGAGAGGGGTGAGATTCCACAGGAATTCCAGAGCTAGGCCAGGGTGCACAACCACAGGGATCATGAACCTCCGGCTACCAGGGTTGCGTTCCAACCCTTGTCAAGTTTTTACGTGGACGAGATGGCACTAATTAGTGTGTTTAATCAACTGTAAAACTGCACTCGACAAGATGGCACTTTTTTCTAGGAAATTTTCTGTTGGATGAGATAACACTGGGATGAGATGGCACTACATCATAGCATCTATAGTGTGTCTGTATATTCAAATGGATTAAATAAATAAACTTTCCTAAAAAATATATATGGCTGGAAACACTACGTTTGGTGTCCATCGATCTGTAAATTAATTCTTAAGAATTTAATTTATAAGGAACTGAATTTACCAACCGTTACAAATTTTGTGAATAGTTTTTGATAGTATTAATTTTAGCCAATAGTATATTTTAATTTAGTTTGTTTTGCCCTTCTCGTATCTCAATATATATTACAATACTTATAAATATTTCATACATGATGGGGTTGTCTAAAATATCAATACAATATTTTTTATATTATTACAGAGAATTTATATTATTAATTCTGAAGTTGATTTGACAGCCATCGTCTTCTCTAGTGTAATTGTGTAAACATTGGTACTTATTTACGTTTCATGAATAATAGACAACACAAACATTGGAGTTACTTTCAATTCCATTTGACATAGGCTTGTCAATGTGGATGTCAAAGGCAAATCAGGCTGAAATACATGTGGAGAGTCGTCCTTACCCTAAATATGAAATTTTTATTGAAAATATTACCGTATGTTTTCTGTACGCTTTACTGTAATTTTAACTTTCCGATGGGATTTTGATGGTTTTCTGAATTTCAAAAAACCTTCATAAAACATATACACTATTTTCATTATTATAGTGTCTGTCCGTCTATCTGACAGGTTATTTAAGGGGAGATGGCTACTATGAGCGTTCAATGTTATTTATATGGGGATTTTTAGTTTAGTTAGGTACATCTTTCTCAAAAACTACTCCACCAATCTTCTTCAAATTTTTACACATTATTGTTATTGACTATAGGAACACAATGCACTAACAATATTCTAAAGAAATATTTTATAACTATTTTTTATAGTCAAATAAAAAATAATGTTAATTTTTTCCAAAAATTTGAATGTTTGTTAATTTTTTTCTGGTAAATCACTAGGGAAACTTCATATATTGTTAGTGAATATTGAAGACCTACGTTCACTTAATGTACACAAAAAATTTCAAGTCTTTAGCTTGAACCATTCTCAAGATATTGGTACCTAAGTACAAAAAAACATGTTTTCGGTAAACGCGATTTGAAAAATACCCTAACCCTTTTATGCTCCTGGTTAAACCAAATCCTCCTGGACAGTAGTCTTCGTTGTCTGGGTCCTCAAGTTTTCTTTTCATCAGCCTTCTACGTACTTTCTTCTTCTTATTACCTTCTGCAGTTTCTTTTTCAGCTTTTAATAATCTCACGTGATCGATAAGTTTCAATGTTTCGATTGTAAACTTCCCGGGCTTGATCCCAATTCTATCCAAGACATTTGCTTCAGCAAACGACCCTTCATTGAATGCTATGACTGACTGCATCAGTGTTTGCAGCCCAACAAAGCCAATTTTTTTTTACCAGTTGCCATATACAACTTTTAAAACTTTCATTGGGATTTTGTGTTTTCCCGTGTAGGCAACGTTTCAATAGTTCGGGTTTCGTGAGATTTTTGTAAACAGGCTTTATAGCCAACATAATAGGGTCAAGCAGACTGTTTCTATGTGTGTAGTTAGACTTCAATTCCTGAGCTTTATTAAAACTACACCAGGAATCTTTACCTTTTGGGCAGAGGAAATGCTGTGGGTTTTCATCCGACGATAACATATGGCAATATGTGGACCATATAGCTTTTTTCATGTCTTCGATATTAATATATATATATATATATATATATATATATATATATATATATATATATATATATATATATATATATATATTTTACCGTTTAGAGACATCTTTCGTATATAAAAGTATACATTTTCGTAATCTAGATAAAACAAAGAAAATAAAACAATATAATAAAAAAAATTGAATTTTTTACACCTCAAAGTGGCAATCTTAATTAATTTATTAAGTAAAAGTGAAGGATTTTTGTTTAATAAACTTTTCGTTTCCAAATTTATGAGCAAAGTTTTCTCTCGTTCTAAAGTAGGTTTTGTATTTCAATCTAACATAAATATACATAATTTAGATAAAGTTATGAGAAGGGTTAGAACATGGGTAGATTTTGGATATTTTCCGGGCTTTTATTGCGAAATATGGCCACATGAACTCATTGTATAGTGCGTGTGGCAACTTTTTCTGCCACAAACTGTGACCTTACTAAGACCGTTATTTTGTACCAGAAATACAGTGTTAGATGGATAGTTGAAATACAGTTTTATATGCATACAGTTAATATGGTTAAACACATCAGATAGCAAGTTTTTACATTTTTTTTAAGGAGTTTAGAAGATTTTTACCGTTTTTCAACAATATCGAACGTGTTTTAAGGAAGAAGATAAGTTCAACAATTATTCAAAGATGATAGTTTAGTTTAGAAAGATCAGATACAATTTTTCTTGAGATTGGGAAAAATAAGTCTTTCACGCTGAAAATTGCAAAGTTTAGGGTCCATTAACGTATTTATATTTCTTTTTAAATCTACGATGGCGTCCATAATCCATTTCCAAGTTTTCATTGACAAATATTACCGAACTGACAATTTGTTCAAATAGTTTCGTTAGAATAGTGATTAGTTTTGTGGATACATATCTGAGATGCAATGTTTGTCCACCGTTTATTTTAAATTCTGTCAAAGAAGCATTTAACGATAAGAACTTTTTGTGTCGTATGATACATTGAGTTCTATTTACAATGTACTTGTTTTTCATCAACAGATGCAAACGTTTTAAACGTTTTTTCTTTTTTACGTGTAATATGAATTCTTTTGATGTTCTCAATTTGAGTAGAATAAATAATAAAACAGGTTCCACCATTCAAATGAACTTTAAAGTCTTGTGTAGTGTCTCATCTGTCACAAATTATTTAAAACACTGAACTTGTTTCTGGCGGTATTTCAAACAAAGACAAGTGTCAGATTATAAGGCCATATTTTTAAAACAACTGAATCTCCCACTGTGCTCGGTGTTGAAAAAATGTTAAGTTTTTATTATTATTTAAAATATTTACTCAAAACAAAGATGGTGACAAAAATTGTGCAGACCCTGAGAGGGATAAAGCATTAACGAAATTGTCCTAAATTGAGATGACGAATTGTAAAAAAAGTACTACAATTACACTTTTTAGGCATACATATAAACATTTTATGAATTTTATACGAATTTGAAATATATAAACAAAATACATTGTAGGAAATATAGCTAAATGGTTATTTTATTCACTTGAGTAAGTCTTTCTGTATAAATACATAGTTAAAAAAAATAAAAAAAATAAAAAACTGATGAAATAATTTTTGTTTATATTTCGATCACAAAATAGATATTCTTCAGGCAAATAATGACACAGTAATGCAATTTAACAAAGCATGTGGGTGATTGATGTAAACGTGCAAACTGTTTTACTTGGAAAGTAGGCCTACTTGATAGGGTATATTATAATAAGTTAAAGTCAACTTCCCTGATATTATTGTGTTGCCTTTTATGGGGCTTTATAATTTTTGAAATCAACAGCCATTTTTCAAATATGGCGTCCAACTATAACATTATATAAAGAAATGCCTTTTTCTTATTATGGATTCAGATTTTACACAGAAATTTTAGACTATTTTTATTCTTGTGTATTTTTTATACATCCAACTGTTTAAGATTTGCAGAGGAATAACGTAGTGAAAAAAGATTTTTTAGAGGTTTCCAAAGATCCGTTTTCTATAATTAATACCGTTGAATCGAGATTTGCAATTGAAACGTAGATAGAGTGTAATGTAATAAAAACTGCTAGAAATTTAAAAATCAACTAAATTAATTTTACTACTCACGTGGTATGTGTGTAATAAATGGCGATATTTAGTAATCAATTAATTAATAATTAATTTCCCTGATTATAGTAATAATTTGAAGTTTTATATATATAAATACTATTTTGTTATTATACATTTTTCGGACATTTGCCATCATTTGTGTGTTAGAAATCAAAACACGACGTTTCGGGACTAAGAATCAATTCAGTTATCAAGTGACTAAAAACTAAAGAAACATGAAACTAGAAACTAAGCCTACGTAAGAAGTAAAATAATAAGAATACCACCAACCTTAATATCTAAGCATGCATCTCAGAGCTTAAACTGAGAAGTCAAAAAACACAATCACGGGAACACACAACTAACGTCAAATACGTGTTGTTGTATCAAAGATACAGCAAAAAGTGACGTGGTCCAGAAGGCGTGACAAACTATTAGGGGAGTGGCCTATTGTTAGTTGTATTAAGCTTCCTAGCACGAGAGCGGGTTACAACCCCTTGTGGCGATTTAACAGGTAAAATTTCAGCAGGTTTTTTAGTTATAGGGATATTATAATCAAATTTTAGTTCTTTTTTTAATAATGGGAGCCATAATGGCCTTACTTCTATACTTGATTGGCTGATAGGATTGTCCGATAGTTTTATATATGAGGCTTCAATTATTTTACGTTTGTATAAGTTACTTTCCCGATGTATGACTTTTGCCTCTTCCCAATTAAATTTGTGATTTTCGGACCATTTATGTTCTGCAATTTTCGATTTATCGACTAGGCCTAACCGCACATTGTTTTTATGTTATTTTATTCTAATGTTTAATGGTCTTTTTGTCTCCAATATATTGTCTATCACACTCACATTTGATACTGTAAATACAGTTTTTAGTATCCTGCATGCCATTTTTAGGTTTAGTTTGGACGAGATGTTGCCTAATGGTGTTTAGTGTTTTAAAAGCGGTACACATTTTATATTTTCTGGCTACGCGTCTAACTTTTTCCGATAATCCCGGCACATAAGGGATTGTCATGTACGCTAGTGGTTTATTTTCATCTTTAGACTCATTATTTTTATTATTTATTTGAAGCGTCGTGTTTTGATTTCTAACACGCAAATGATGGCAAATGTCCGAAAAATGTACAATAATAAAATTGAACTTCCATCATTAACAAATAACTTCAAACAGAGAATATAAATACTAATTTTAGTTTTCTTCATGCTAAGCAAGATGAAATTTGTACGGCATAGGATAGCAGATATAACGGTAAAAGACTTGAAAAAATTCTTGATATATTACTAAAACCAATAGTAATCATAACAATGACCATCATCCATAAAATACCGGTTCAGGAATTATTGGTAAGAAGTAGAAATTATCCCTGGGATTGATACAAGAGACCTAATTACTCATCGTAGGATCGTTTGTGTAAAACTTCGGTTAAATGTGAAAGTAATGTTCAAAACCAGTCTTCGAAAGTGCCAATTCGTTTTCCTGCTGTGACAGCGTTTGAAAATTGGAGTCTTTTGCAGTTGTACGTTCATTTAAGATGCTCAGAAAAATCGTATTAACTGCATTTCATTTTGCATCACAGGTTGTAAAGAGAATAATTTAAAAATTATACGTCCGTAGATGCTTACATTCCTTGTATACAAATCATCGGAAATGGTTTTAAATTTACTAAATAAATAAATTTAATCCAGATCTTTTCAGTTTTATTAAAAGAAACTTCAATAAAAATTAATCTTTATTTTTGTACTGGATTATTACTAGAAAGGAAGTAATTATTACAGTTAAAGGAAGAAAAAAAATTAATAAATAAATAAAAAAAATAATGTATATACCGCTGACATAATATTAATATACAAGTTAAAATAAACATTTTAAAATTATTTATTACAACAAAAACTATAGTTTAACTGATAAAAAACAATAGATACCTAATAAAACTACTTATATATACAACTCTATTAGCAAAACGTCGGTACTCTCGCACGGAGGCTAGCCTAGTACAGGGAGCTGTTCGAATTGACAACCGCGATATAATATGGGACAGGTGAAGCAAACTATGGCATATTATACAGAGAGTTAGTGCAAACGTTTTATTATACAGCGTGACAAATAAGTCTCGGGACGGCTTAATATTTTTATAAACCATTACAGATAGAGCTAAACCATTACGCTATTTTAGCTAGGGTGAACATTTTGAAATCGGGTTCGCGGCATTGTGTTCTACTCATAAAGGCCTTTAATGCGATGTACAACTCGACCTATGCTCTCATTTAAGATTTCCTACTTACTTCTAGTGCCCCGTCCCCTGGAAAGGTAGCGGTCTCCACTGAATACGTACTAAAATAGGTTTTGGTGTTAATTAAATAGGTTATTGTGTTAAGAATGTTATGTTTGTTGGTTCATTGTGGACGCATGGATAATAAAGAAAACCTCAAAAAAGTTACTTTATTTTCTTACTTTATTTTGAAATATATCTTATATTTAAACAAAATTTGAACTTTGTTTAACTTAACCTTGTGTTTTTATCGTAGTAATATAGCATGTTTTAGTTTGATCGTTTTAAATTACAATACTTGAATCTGAGCTTTGGAATTACAACACGCTTAAATCTGAACGTTAAAAAAGTAACTTGTCCTTTAAAGCAGTCCTAAATTTTAACCTTATCTAAGTTGAAATTTGCCTAACGCAAGTTACTTGAATTTGAACTCTGATTAATATAATAATAATATTTGAACTTTTAGTTAAATATCCAATTTTTATTTTGACTCAAGCAAAGCTTTATATGAACAGTATCTTAGTTTGGTTTATAAAAGCAAAATAAGTCCCTAACGTGGAGAGAGTTAAATATTCCACTAGATGTCCGCCTCGACAACGCTTTTAATGGATCTGTGTTGACAAAAGGCGAGTCAGGAATGTCCGATATCGTTGAAAATATACAATGAAACCGTATATTGATGGATTATATAGATCAACCTGAGACATGATTTTTTTTCTGAATTTTTTAATAATATTATCATAACTGGTAAGTTTAACACAGAGTAAATAAGGTTTAGTTATAAATTATCTAAATGGAGAATATTTATTTAAATTTACACACCGCTTAATATACACGTTCCGTCAAAATAGCCAGCCTTTAATACGTTTTTGTTTTTACGATTTGTTATAAATTTTACAATAACAACACTAGTTACACGATTTTGAGTTTACCAAATTCAGTAATGATTCCTATATTGGAATATTTACAGTATTTAACACAAAACTGTACCTGGCTATTCATTTTCAGATACACCAAACTAAACTAACAATATGCTGTATAAAACTCTCAATTTCTCCTTGATTTTACTTTTGTCCGAAAAAAACGTTTTTTGTTCTTAAAGACTAACAATAGTTATTTGTGCAACTAGTGAGCAAAGTGGCACTTTTTTAAACGAGAGAAAAATGTTGACGCACGAGGTTTGCCGAGTGCGTCAATTTTATCGAGTTTAAAAAAAACACTTTGCTCACGAATTGTACATTATATTTTGTCTACAGTTGTTATTTTGTGACAAATAAAAAACATACTTCAGCAGTAACACAATTTAATAAAACATTAATTTAATACAATAGTGTTCAAACAAACAATCAATTACAATTCAATATTTAATAACCGCATTTTTCTTATTTTTCAGATTATTTTAAAATCTGAACTGTCCATATTTTAAAACTAACTATACAAAATATAGCAGTAGTGTTAAACAACACATCAACACTGAGTAGAAGTTCTCACGTCAAAACTGAGGTTATAATTTATGAATATTACAAATAATAACTTAGAAGTATTGTTGAGGAAACGGGGTTGCCAATTTCACAACTCGGCAAACGAAAAATACTTTCCGTGTACATACACTGTCAATCATCTTTATGAATAATTACTTCCTTTTTCAACTTTAAAGTTGTTTTGTTGTTTATTTATGTTATTTTATATGTAAGAATTAATCTAACCTACATACGGAACATTTCCAGTATATTATAAATCAATTCAAATAAACTTAACCTAAATTTCGTTTTGTTCGGTTGCCATTCGGAGTGAGCAAAGTAGTGGGCAAAGTGAAACTGTTGAGAAATCAGCTGTTTTGCAAACTAATTTAAATGAACAAAATGCCACTTTGTCAACAACTGTAGACAAAATAATTGTTTAGAATTTTGTTAGTAGATCAGAGTATAACCGGGATATCGGCCAAAAAATAAAAACATAATTTCTTTGTAACTATCTACAACACTAAATACTGTACTAGCTTAAATCAAAATATTATGGAATTATAATTATGTTTAGTAATAATCATAAAATCTGTTTCCCGTTCGTAGAAAGGAGGGGAACTGCAGGTTCTATAGTTTGTAAGGTATCGTGGGATGAGCGAACAGTAGAAGTTTCACAGTGGGCTGTGCGAACAACAATGCATACGCAGGACAATAACCTGCGTATAATTTTTTTTTAAATATGCGTTAAATTAAACAAAGAAAACAATATTTGTCTACAGTTTGTTGTTAACAAAGTGGCATTTTGTTCATTTAAATTATTTTGCAAAACAGCTGTTTTCTCAACAGTTTCACTCTGCCCACCACTTTGCTCACTCCGAATGGCAACCGAACAAAACGAAATTTAGGTTAAGATTATTTGAAATGATTTACAATATACAGGAAATGTCCCGTATGTAGGTTAGATTAATTCTTACATATAAAATAACATAAATAAACAACAAAACAACGTTTTAAAGTTAAAAAAGGAAGTAATTATTCATAGAGATGATTGACAGTGTATGTACACGGAAAGTATTTTTCGTTTGCCGAGTTTTGAAGTTGGCAATCCCGTTTCCTCAACAATACACCCAAGTTATTTGTAATATTCATAAATAACCTCAGTTTTATTAAATTGTGTTTCTGCTGAAGTATGTTTTTTATTTGTCACAAAATAACAACTGTAGACAAAGTATAATGTGTAATTCGTGAGCAAAGTGTCTTTTTTAAACTCGATAAAATTTACGCACTCGGCAAGCCTCGTGCGTCAACATTTTTCTCTCTTTTAAAAAAGCGCCACTTTGCTCACTAGTTGCACAAATAACTATTTTATCTTTAGCTTATATGGTAATAAAAATGAAGCGAATCACGCCTGCCACCTAATTTTAGGCATAATCATCTTTGTTTGTGTGATTACATGAAAAAAGCGCACAACCGGAATTTAACGAAAAAAGCGTACAGCACGATAGGTTGATGTTTGATGAGGGGAGACAAGATTTTATCCTTGGAAAACAAAATTTGACAGGCGAAAAAAGCGCACAACTGGAATTTATCGAAAAAAGCGTACAGTTGATATATGCGTTGATGTTTGACTCCTTTTATTACCAATTTATAAAAATATTAATCATCTGCATTGCGATTATTCTTTCATAAATTCCATATTGCCTTATGAATGCTTTAAAATAAGTTTATTACTAAATTACTTACGTCTTAGCAATCTTGTATTTAGTATTTATTTATAAATATTTCATTACAGCTGTTTCGGTATAACATATACCATCATCAGATGAAACAACACGTTTACACAACACACTTTTTTGTGAAATGTGTATCAGTGTGTTGTGTAAACGTGTTGTTTCATCTGATGATGGTATATGTTATACCGAAACAGCTGTAATGAAATATTTATAAATAAATACTAAACACAAGATTGCTAAGACGTAAGTAATTTAGTAATAAACTGATTATTCTTTGTTGAAAACCTAAGCTGATACGATCAAAACTGAAGTTGCTATTTTTATTTGGTCGTAGAACGATTGGCACACATTTTTAGCCTATTTGGAATGGCACGACTGGCACAATCATTCGAGGGGATTAAGAAGGGTCAACCTGTAAGGTTAGGAAAGGCACGATTGGCACAACCGCCCAGTGCTGTAACAAGCGAAACTGCGGTCTGCAAGTTTAAAAAAAGTGGTTTTACTATTGTGTTTTTATTTATTTTACTAAGATAATTCCCTAAAAAATATTGCACAGAATGAAATATATTTTCGTGAATTGTGTTTTATAATTTTACTTTTATTAGCAACACTTATATTTTTCTCTTATTAAAGAGAGTTATCCGAGTCATGCAACGACAAAAACAGAAGTCCGTGCCTGGCGGTGCTATGTTCTACATAATTATCTGGATTTATGACTTTTAACAGCAGAATCCGGAAGTAGACAAGGCGCTGTTTCAGACATTTCACTTCCTGTAGATACCACCTGGTTAATTAAATATATTTACTGAGCTTTGCCATGAAAACGGTAACAATAAATTATTATAATTATTAGTTAAAAAAGTGTTGTTTGACTTTATTAGATAATGCAACGTGAACTTGCTATAGTTTTAATTTAAAGTAATTTAATAATTTAGCAAAATTTAACAGCGGATCTTAAATAAATATGCTCATTGTGTATTAAAAATATAGACTTAAACCATTCCGTAATAATCTGAGAAAATTGGTGATAAAAATATCACAGATTGACGGAAAATGATGTTATTATGTAATGTGCTAAATTATTGATAACTATAGAAATAGATATATTTGGATTTTATTACAATTAAGTGCTTATATTTATTTGTTATTTGAAAGAATACGTTTACCAAATTACGCTCAATACTCCCATTAAATGGATTTTTTTTGTTATTTCATATTTTGGTAATATTTGGAGGCTTTTGGTTAATTTTTTAGTAACCTAAAATTTTGGAGTAGACGAAAGCTTTTAATAAAAATTCGCTTTTGCACAATCTCAAAGGACTCGAGCAAAACATTACTCACGCTTATAATTTTGAAAAGAGCGCTAAATTAAAATTTGGAGGTTAATCAAACCCTATTTTTAATGTAATTTAGCACTTTTTTTAAAAGTAGTTCCCCATTAAAACTTATTAATACCCCCAACGGTTTAAAAGTTAGTTATTGTAACATTTTAGGTGGGAATCGATTATTTGTAGGCCTATCGAACGTTTAATTTTTTGAACTTTAATTGCTTGTAATTCCTAAACGGCTAAAGATTTTTAAAAAAATACCCAAGAATAAAACATTCTTAAAATATTATTTTACACCTGAAAAAAATACAGGATGTTCCATAAAAATTTCAAAGTTGTCCGCCGTATTGGAAAATGGCGGCAATTTTTACCATTTAACAAAATGGATTTTTAAACTTTATTGATTAAATTTTCTCATTTAAAAAGAGTTTTGCCGCCTGATGGTTTACTAAATATCAACGGTCCAACGAACGATGTTTACCACATGTATTCGCTTCCCCATACGATTCTCCTGAAAGTCTCCCTTAAAGGGGTAGGTGTCCATATTACAAATTACTCAGTTTGATTTCACAACAACTAGTTATATATACCTCTCTTGCACCTAAAGTATTTGGTAGATTTGAATGGGGCTACCAAATACTACCAAAGTCTAGCATGTCTCAACGCCTAGAGTTAAAGTTAAAACTATAATAACAAGCATTTAAGATAAAATTCCTCCCACTCCGCAGTTCAGTTAACCTGTAAGATGGAATCTTGGCCTGGCCCTCTGTCATTGTTATATGTCTTTGACCTGTGGAGTGGGGTGAAAAATAACTGTATCACTAACAAAACAATTAGGATCAGGTGGACTGCTCCTTGCAAATATCTATGTAGACCTTACCACTAATAAAATACATTTTTGTTTTTTTATTTTGAAATAACAATGTCTTTATTTTCCCTAAGATTTCTGTAAAAGTTAATATCTGTATGTATTTTACAGCTAATAGAATACGTATGTTAATTTTGATATAACTTATATAATGTTATATTCATTTTTAAAGTAATAAATTCACGGCATAAAAAATAGGGTTGCATCCTTTTTGAAACACCCTGTATTATGACTGACTTTTAACTAAAATTTCTAATACAGCAACAGTAATTTTTCTTACACTTGTAGATCGTAAGTTTTACAGAGATTAATTGATTTTTTAATTATTTGATTTTTCCGCTTATACGTTTTTACTAGCAAGTATTGAATATACAATAATATTTCAAGTGAAAAATATACGACCTAGACTGGGAATCGAACTCAGGACCTTTGGCTTTACGCGCCAATGCTCTACCAACTGAGCTATCCTAGTCGCTTCCCAGCACAGGGCGTAGACTAGGATAGCTCAGTTGGTAGAGCATTGGCGCGTAAAGCCAAAGGTCCTGGGTTCGATTCCCGGTCTAGGTCGTATATTTTTCACTTGGATATATTATTGTAGAGATTAATTAATTGATAAATCAGGATATTAATCTTTACCTTTCATTATTTATGATAATTATTAACACTTCCCTTTAAAAGTTTATGGTTTATAGCATCAAACAATGTTTTGATCAAGAGAGGACAAACGTTTCTATGCGAGTGTTTGTATGTCATGGTGGCATAAATTTACAATCTGTCCCGAAACGAATCGGTCTAAGAACGCTGCGTTTGTCTGACCGGGTGTTATTCACTTAAAAATACAATTTATAGAAAAAATATAAATGAAAAGACCAAATTCGGTCATATTTTTCAAATGTGAATTCAATTTCTCTTCAAATTAACGTACATCGAAAGCGTTTGACGACAAATGACTAGAAAACCGTTATTTGATCAAAATATTTACACATTTGGGTTCACTTTGAATCGTTAGATGTAACATTTATAAAACGTGTATAAAATCGTTATTATTTTATTTGAAAAATAGATGTTGGTCTTATCACATCGGTTTTTTCTCTCCGAAATTCATTAAAAAATATAAAATACTTATTCATATACGACCAAACATGTCCATTTGCAAATTTAGTGTACTTACTCGTTTGATGACGCACTTAACGTCAGTGATGAAGTTATCCCCGGACTTGGTTAACCTTTACGGTGTTACAATGGTTACGTGAGTTGAGCGAACACACCAAAATCATGGTTGAGCGAACAAGGTTATGCCAAACGTAGAGTAAGCGAACAATTTACCTGGCTTGCCTAACCTAACCCTTAGATACTAATTTTTATAAAATCAATTTAACCCTTAGTATTAAACCGTTGAAATTACTCAACCAACTAAGGAACTAATCACAAGGCGTGCACTAAACTACAGACTGAAGTGTATTGAGTAACTCTTCAGTGTGTGCTCTACTCGAGTGAGTGTACTGGAGATGGACAGGTAGTGTGAGTCATGATATTCAGAATTAGTTCATTGTTAAAATGTAACGGTGAATAATAAGTTAGGGATTCCCTAATTATTAGGATTTTAGTTTGTAGCTTTGTCGGCAGGTCATTGTCCTGCTTATCCATTGCTGTTCGCACAGCCCAATGTGAAACTTCTACTATTCGCTCATCCCACGCTCGCACATCCCACGACACAGTTACAACATGCATGTGAGAAAGGAAAAATATTGCATAAAGGATGAAGATTTCAATACAATATCCTTTATATTTATACGTACATTTGTAATAGATTTGACAGCATTTGTGTTCTCTCGTGCAATTCTATAAACTTGATGCAGTTACATGAATAAAAGACAATGCAAACATTGAAGTTTCTCTCAATTCCTTTTCACAAAGAATTGTCAATATTGACGCCGAAGACAAATCAGGTTAAAGGCACTGAAATACACTTGTAGTGCAAATATCCACTACTGTATCTCCGTATTCGTATTTATATTGTTCTCAATGTAAATATAAATCAGTTCTAAAAATAACGAAATGTCTGTTTTAGTAAGTTCATACATCACAGCTCTTTGCAATAATATTACTATAGCCCGTCTCAAGATAAGTTGAGGAAGGGTACCTGGCTGGAGGGTTAGGGCGATGAATAGCTGGGGTGGCCCGGCCAGTAAATCCCATTAGTCACGCCTCACCGAATATTCCACTTAAGAGCGGAAATGTAATAAATAATCATTATTTAAGAAAATACTTGATACTGTATTGTTAGTTATCATAATACAAACAATTGTGTGTTTGTCCCGTGCTAATCGGCCGACTTAAAGTATTGTAACATACTGTTTTGTTATATATTTTATTTATGTATATTTTGATTGCGTTATTAACACAACATAATAATAATAAATAACTCGACACGCAGCTATTACGCTGAAGTGAATGAAACGAATTTCAAATTTTATTTATGTGCGATCTTATAAAAACTTGATATAATAATAATAACAAAAATATTTCAATGGTTTAATCTTTATCTGTATATCCTGATTTAGAATTGATGAATTAGTCTGGTATTATTACCCTAAATGTGTATATAAAGTCTGGCACAAATTGGAGCATTAATGTATGATTTATAGTAAAAAATCGTGTAAATAAATGACATTCTGGGATAAACACGTATATGTTTTCCTTAATACCTAAGGAACCAGTTGAGCTACAGACTCAAGTAAGGGCTCAACATTTTCGTCTTGATGTAAGCGTTTCTAATCTTAATCCAGATTTGAAATATTATTTTAGCATGTACACGTAATATGCCAAATTCCATGAAAATCGGTAAAAATCTATGTTTAGATTTTTTTAATATGTGAAGGTTAAACTTTCTCTCTGCGTTTCGGAGCTCATTTAATTATTAAATAGCTCGTTTTGCAGGCTTGAGACTGCCAGAGGCTGCATTAAAAGTTTTGTAAAAGTATGTTACAATACTTTAAGTCGGCCGATTAGCACGGGACAAACACACAATTGTTTGTATTATGATAACTAACAATACAGTATCAAGTATTTTCTTAAATAATGATTATTTATTACATTTCCGCTCTTAAGTGGAGTATTCGGTGAGGCGTGACTAATGGGATTTACTGGCCGGGCCACCCCAGCTATTCATCGCCCTAACCCTCCAGCCAGGTACCCTGCCTCAACTTACCTTGAGACGGGCTTTAATCATTTACTAGAGATATTAATATTTGATATTTTCGATTGTTTCATTTATTTTTACAACCTAGGATTACATATTTATACTATATTGACAGTGTATGTCTGTTTTTCTGTGTATCTTTCTATCTGTCTGTAGATTATATAAGATTCAATTAATTTTTGGTGATTAAAAATGATTGTTGTTTAAAAATTTTTACCATTTCATTACTTTCAAATTTGAAAGTAGTTTATTTCTTGCATCGTATATACCGGGTGGTTATTAATGTTTTCAGGGAAAAGGCAGTGTTATTCGACATGTCGCATGTCTATCTTCTCATTTCAACTTTTAAGTCGACTCCTACATCTTTGACCTACTGATTTCTTGGAAACAGTACAATCCTTTTGAATTTTAATTGCACCATTGTTTTCAGGGAAATGATAATGTTAATCGACATGTCGCATGACTATCTTCTCATCAAGAATTCGGAAGTTGTCTCCTATATCTTAGACGACAGGTACTGTAACTCCCAATATTTTAGAATACCTCAAAATTTAGAGTTTCTACCTATATAATGAATGTTATCATTGAAAAACACTTTAAATATAAATTATAGAACAAAAGTAGGGGGGGGGAGATTTTATAACCATCCTGTATAGTATAAAGAATATTATATGATGGGTCAAAAAACGGTTGCAGAGTATGTTGCTAAACTGAACATTTTGTTGTCCATCTGCACTGTTGATGGGTACAGTGCTCCAAGATCAAATAAATGTTTAGATTTTGATAACATAATATGGTATTTAGTGTATTTTAGACATTTCTCGACGTGATTCTTATATTTTTCATCCCACGTTTAAGTTTATCCCTGTTAATGTATTTCACGTGATAAACGCCTGTCGTAAGTTTACATGCTATTATAAAATAATAGCAAATGTCCTAATTAATTATGTCAATAATATGTGTAGTCCAATAAGTTTAATTACAGATAATTAGGACAATTCCAGCTATATGTTCATTAATTAATTTCAATCCTTCATAAAGTGAGTTTCAATAAATATTAAATTATTAAATACCACAGCAAAATTATTAAATATTATTTATTTGTCAACATTTTGAGTTTTTTTTATATCCGATTTTTAACTTGTCTACCTTCGTTAAGTTATTTTGAATTTAAATACATACATTTGTTTAATTAGGTGAATTTTTGTGTGCTGTTTTCGGTCCAGCCAAATCGTACTTTTAGTACAGTTTGTCTGGCAGGTTGTGGATCCAACCTTCACTACCGCATAGACAATCGAGCACCGCTCTATCTGCAACTCGATCCTAGCTAATTAATATCCACCTACCGAAAGCTGATTGCAACTTTTACATTTTTTTTTTGTTGAGCAAATTATTACAAAATCTTTACAAAAGACAAAAAAAAAAAATAGTCCAAATATGACATAATTATGACGTGGAGAAGTATTTTGATGTAATTTATATAAATTGAAATTATTTACCTTGCTATTTCATTATGTCGGTGTGAGAATTTATTTGAGAAATTTTGTTCAAAATTTATGTTCAATTGTAAAGAAAATACACATCATATGCAATCACTGTACGCATCAACAAAACAAGTTTCCTTTTAAATAACGTAAAGAAGAGGTTCAAAATCAATAGATATGTTTAAATAAATGAAATATTGTTAAGAAAAGCAATTTGGCCAAACAATGGCCGCCTACTTCCGGTCACGTAGTTACTGGAAATTTGCCAAAAGATAGAAGGCGTGATTTATCGTTCTGGACCACAGTTAAAGTCATTTTAAAGGTTGGATTTTGATAAAGTATAGTACAGTATGAGAAAAAAGGCAATTAATTTTCCACCATTCTCGGTCAGAGAAATTTGACACGTTGAATGTGACATGTGCAGTAACCTGAAAAAGTTTTTCTGTTCTTCGGTTTTTATTATAGTTGCCAGTAAGTACAATAGCGCATAGAAACATTGAGAAAACAAATTAGAAATTATTTTGATGCTTAATATATTGAAATTATTACAAGTTTTGGTGTAATATTTACAATTGTAAGTTTGTATGATCGTGATTGAATATTCCTTTCTCTATTAAACTCATATCGATGAAATTAGCGAAAGATAATTGTCGTAAATGAAACAGAATGTACAAGTTTACGAAAAGAACGTTCCTAAACTTAATGGAGAGCTCATCTTATCTTTGAAAGCTCTAAAATAACATGGAAATCAATTTTTAAAAAGTACTAAATTTCATTAAAAAAAAGGGATTTCATTAAAAAAAATTGGAAATCAACTATTTTTATAAAATATACTTATAAACTTAATTTCCGATAAAACAGGACATAAAACTAATAAACAAATAGAGCAAATGTTCTCCAGCTCTGTTATTATTAGGAATTTTGGGAAAGTGGCAATTAAAAAAAAAGTTTCAAAATTTACTAAAGAATAACTTTCCATTATAAAAATGGGGCGGGGGTTGATTTTGGTATTTGATTTTTATTAAAAATTCGTAACTCCCAATTTTCTGTATGTTATCGCTGGAAGGAAATAAGAAAGCAGGCAAGTAAAAACAATCAATCGTATTTTATTTAGAAGCGTGTTTTTAGATGAAACCATGTATTGACATCAAAATTATTTATGTTGCAGGAACGAGTTTAAACCATAAAGTTATTCTTACAACAGGAGTATTTGTCAAATACTGCTAACTTTAAATCTCGATGAAGAGTCCTCAACAGAAATGGTGTACATTTATCTACTAGGGTCTGTAAAGAATACGTTTTATGATATATCGTTCACTTAAGTGTGTCATTGAATTTATTGTCTCAACTTTTGTTCCGTGTAGACATACACGGAGAGTATTCCTATCTTGTCTATGCTGTTGTTTAAGATACTACGTTAAAAAAAAACAATAATGGTAATGGTCCTAATATTAAATGACATAAATTGAACAGTTATTCTAATAATAATAAATCAAATAAACTTTTTTTTTTTAACATAACACGTTTTTAAAACGGACTAAAAAGTATAAAATAATTTTTCATGAACCTTCAATAATTTTGATGGAGGATTGTTAGTGGCTATGGATATATTTGGAATACTTTGAGAGAAAAACGTGGTACGCAGCCAGTAAATAATACAAGTAGAGTATCCGGATGAATTCACAGCTAATTTCAGTGAAACGGAAATGAGATTTACTGTAATTTAATTTATTTACTCCTCCTATAATAGATTGCCTGCGCCCCACGTTTTTTTTCTCCAAGTATTCCAAATATATCCATAGCCACTAACAATCCTCCCTCAAAATTGTAGAAAAATCATTAAAAATTTATTTTATAATTTTTAGTCCGTTTTAAAAACGTAGTAAGTTGAAAAGAAAATTTTATTTGATTTATTATTTTCTGTTTTTTAGTCCTATGTCCAGGTGAAAGATTTCAATCAGTTCTGTATATATTGATGAGTCTCTGACAGGGACATATATAGGAAATTTCCAATGCATTTCACATCCTGTTTAGCTGCAAAGCTCTGAAATTCAAAATATTACCTCTTATTACCTATAATAGTTCTATTAGTCTTGTAACTCAGAAAAACAAACTAAAGAAGTAAACAAAATGTATTTTATTTTTTTCATGTACATGAATTAAAACAATACAATGTCAGATCCTTCTCCATTACAAATTGTAAATGTATCATAAACTTATGGTGGTAAAGGTCGTATTTGACGCATTCTTCCCATCTCCGTCATGGCATCTTCATTGCAAGGTATTTTGCCAGTGAGTTTTGAGCAATTGAGCTTATTTTTTTAATTTGATTTATTATTATACTTTTCAGTTCGTTTTAAAAACGTGGTATGTTAAATTTTTTTAATATTTGATTTATTATTAACCCAATAACTCTCACAAGCCATGAAAAATTTACCTCATCCTACTTCAATATTCCGGTTACTATTCAAAAGCTATAACGCGGTTTAAAAAAATCTATATTCGCCAATTTTTATTTGTTTAAATAACTATTGTTTAAACAAATGTAGAGACAATAAACCAACTGAATATTGTATTGTCATCCAATTCTGACCTACGTTCAAAATTTCAGGTCTCTAGCTTATAGGGAAGTTAGTTTAAACTCGATTGCAAAATTCCACCCGGACAGACTGACAGATATGACGGAAACCGAACTAATAAAAACGTGGTAAAAAAGATTAATTTTTACCGTCTGTGTGATTTTTATAATTTTAGTAATTTACTTACTTGTTTATGACGCGTTTCGGATCTTTTTCATCATCAGATTCTCGCTGTATTGAGGTCGTTAATACATCAAAATAATTATACAGTCAACATGACACAAATACAAACAGAGGCGCACAATAACACAATAATGTACAAACTATAACTCAACTTTAACTTAAAACTAGAAAAAGTTAGACACTCAAAGATTTAAAACCATAAAGACCCAATGTTTAATTCCAAATTAGAATTTTTCAATGGTTTAGCCTCAGATTGACGTCAGTTTCACAGTGACTATCCGTTGGCTACTTTCTTCTCTGATATTAAATAAAAAACTTAATTAGATTGAACAGTTAGAGTTAAGTAATGAAATAGTTGTAAAAAATCAGTAATTTCAAAATGGTGAAATATAATCTTTTGTCTACCATTAATTGCTATTGGAATTGATGTAAAAAAATGGAGTTAAAAAAGCATGTAGGAATAGCAATGGAAATGAAATAGTATATTACAATTTAGATTAACCTGAAGAAAAACTCTTGTTAAATTTTAATGTTGTTAACAAAAGCTATTTATTGTAATAATCAAAAAGGTACAAAAAATATGAACTTTACGTAGAAAATGAAGTATTTGTTAACAATTTTGGTTCATAATACAGTAGCTGGGTCTCAAGTACAAATGTGGTCAAAGCTTTCAAAGAATTTGAATCATTTTCAAATTCATAGTCTAAATCATAGTCTAAAAACGTTTTGGTGCCACAAGTCACTCAAGAGAAAAACTCCTTTATTTTGTGCAAAATTTTGACTGAAAATCAAAAGTAAAATTTCACTGATGATCATGAAACTAGTTTCTATACTGTCCTATATGAATGCCAGTGTGGAGCCAGGCTTCACATTATATTAGGAATGAATTATAGAACACATAAAGGAAGGACTATAAGGGTGGTCGAAGGTGTGTCAATGATACAATATCTTCTATTGGAGGATTGAATTTTTTTTAAAGGCCCATTCTTACAGCATGCAATTCTTATTGCAGTATAAAGAGGCTTTAGAAGATGTGTATACATTTTGAATTAAAAGTAAGTTTTCCACCTATATAATTTGATCAATTGACATGGTTGTATATTTCCTAGAATTTATCAGATAAAAAGTAAATTAGTCTGTAAAAAGTCAGTGAATTGCATAAGGTCATATGATTAGCCACTTTGACTTGGCACTACTGTATTTCAAACATTTTAGTATTAATAAACAACAACAAGAGAAATTATGTTTAGAGGTGAGCTTTGTATTTTTTCACAGCTAAATGTAGTGTTAAATTATAATGACGATCGTATTTATGAAAATAATTACCACATTCTTCTTGAGTGATTTCAGAAACTCTGTAATTTCAAACGCTTATGCGTGCAGGAGTTTGCCAAATTACTCTTTGATCTCTGTTACCATGGCAACCGTAACGATGTAATTACCCTTCCTTGATTGAGAAGCTTAAGCAGATTTGTTGTATCACGTTAAAAGCAGTTGGAAATATATCTGACTCAAATATTCAGAATACAGCTTAGGTATTTATCGTTTTAAGTGTGTATGTGAGTGTTTGCACTCATGCTCGCGTATATTTTTGTTTATTTTGAAGTCTGTATATTGTCTACTTACATACATTCGAGTGTAAGTAGTTATAAGCCTATAATGGTATAAATTAATAAATTGCCTAGAATCTCTTCGTTTGGCGTCTATTTGTCTGTGATTTATTCCTTTACCTTGCCATTTCTAAATAAGAAACTCAATTTGTAAATCGATTAAAACATGTGATTTTCAGCTTTAAATAGTATTGGTGACAATGTGATACATTTAACAATGAACAAAAATCGTTCAAATGTTTAAAAAAAATTATTTTAGTCATTGCCAATTTGTGATGAAAATGGCTCGAAAATCGTTAATTCTTTAAATCTAAACACCAATGGGCCTTTTAACGACGAAAGGTTATTGCGATATGGTCCAACATTTTCAGAATTTACAATAAATCTTCAATTTTGAGATAATTTAATATCTGTTTTAACCTTATCGTATAGTTTTCTTTTTTCGATCTACATAAAAAAAAACTGCCAATATAAATCTGTCTTATAGTTTGTATTTCAGTGGAATGCTTAGACGAGGGACGAGCTTAAATATACAGGGTTTTTATAAAATAATGGCGCAGTTTTAACTTTCCATAAAATTGCTGTGAGACAAATAAACAAATTCGCATTGATACCACTGCATCCTGTAGCTCAAGTAGTTTTGTGTACATTCATTTAAACAGCTGTCTTGAATGTTGTGCTCATTGCTAATCTTATTTTTTTAAATAAACTTCAAGGTTGTATTTTCTTTTTAAGACATGTTTTCTGATCAAGAAAAAGCTAAGTGTGTAATATTGTTATGCGAACTAAAGTCAGTGATTTTAGTGCAGTGGGCATTTAGAAGAACATTTTATAAAGTTCACGGAATATAACATTAGGCGTTGGAGTAAGCAATTCATAAACACTGGGTCAGTTAAAAAGCAAAGTAGACCACCAAACAGTAGAAATCATAAGACTATCTTGTATTAGAAGTCCCAAAAAATCTTGTAGATTGTAGAAATGTTATTACTAAAAGATTTATAAACGGGTCATATTACATAACTGGGGGGGGGGGGGAGAAATAAAATTAGTTTTATAATATTTTTTAAATTAAGTATTTTTGTAAACGGTAAAGAATTTTGAAAGCAGTCGTACCACCATTTAAACTCAATTTAACTCAATGTTGACAAAATCTATTTTGACAAAGAGAACAGATTAAAAATTTTTCATTACTTTTACTCTCAACTATAAAATAAGATTTTAATTTAGAATTAAATTTATTATCGAACCATATTTTTCGTTCGTTTAAGTATGTTTCCTAAATGAATTTACTTAGTATTAAATGATCTAAATGGTTTATTTTTCGCATCAATTTTAAAATTACTCAAACATATTGATTTTATAGTTGTGTTTTCTTAACAGACATAAATAAATTTGAAAAATCTGTTTATTGTGCAGTTGATACTAACCAAACTCGTCAACTTCCATCAAGCCTTCCACCGTTTATTTAAATAAGCCCTCACAGATTGGAAAAAAACTAAACTGCACAGAATAAAACTTGTGTCTTAGGTGGTATTCGAACCCTCTATCACAAGTGCCACTCTTGATTAGAGAGTGACGCAATTAACCACTGAGCTACCAGAACACTTCGGAATACTTAATTTTTAATCAATATTTGAGTACTATAATTTCATCCCCCACTTTCTTAGTACAGATGTTGGTGCTTAGGTTGGATTTTGTAAATTTTACTTCATAATTGTCTGAAGATGCTTAATTGCGAAACAGCTGTCACAATGTATGATTATTTAAGGAATTTATCATGTGAGTTATTATTTACCTTACTATAATTTCTATTACTCCTATTAATTACAATGAAGCAAAAAACAGTACTTGGAACATTTGGTGTTTGTTTGAGGATATGTATGTGTATGTTCAACAGCTGCAACCTTGAAGAGTCACAATGTTGAATTGAATTACTTTTACAAATTATTAGAGAACTAAAAGTAAGCATAGTTTATCTCATCTGTTCTATTAAACTGCTTATTTATTTATTTATTTTTTTGCGCATTCTATATATTTTATAGTTTTTGTATTTGGTTAGTTTAAATTGGAATTCTTATAAAAAAAAATTATTTTGAAGAAAGGGTAACCCCCAAACAGGATTCTTCTAGATGGTATCTTTTTTTTCTCTTTTAATTTATATATCTTAATATATATATATATATTTAAATATATATTTATTTAATATATATATATATATATATATATATATATATATATATATATATATATCTTAAGGACAATGTTTATTTTCGTGTGTGTTAATAGAAAAGATTTATATTTATAATTTTGTTTATGCACGTTGTGTATGTATATAAGAGGAAAAATAAATAAATTCTAACTATAATTTCCATGTTAGCCTACTATTCTTAGTTTTAGGTTCATAAGTACATAGCTTCCAGTCCATTTTATATTTTATTAGTTCTACTTTTATGATTTTGTAGTTAGCCTTTATAGAATCTCTCACAATTTATCTATTATATATACACAAGTGATCAGAAATGTCCGTTTTAATATGAACAATTTATAATTAAAGAGCACAGTTTATCTCAAAGCATAAACATAGAGGATTATACCTCAAGAGATAAGACTTTACACAGAAAACTCTGGTAATTACAGCTAGTGACGCTTTGGATTCTTAAACAAAAGTGTTTTCTCATACAACTACGAGAGGTTTATGATGTTACTCGTTTTTTTTTCTTTTTTAGTTAAGTGTAACTTTAATTTTACTAATGCTTACTGTGTTACTGTGACATATAAGGAAACTGAGTTGTAATAAAACTATCAATAATAAACTGATAAGTGTCACAATTTTCAGTTCATTTATCTGATGAACGTTTGTTAAATGCAGCTATTTATCTTTAACTAAAACTAAAATATATCTATTTTATTAGTTAAGTGACAGTACTATGTTATTCTTCCAGTAAAACTATACTTCAGATTTTTTTTCTTGGTGTAATACTCTATAGCATTTAGTAAATGAAAGAATATTTATAACTTATAGTGCATGCCCAGCATAGAATAGTTCAATTTGAACTTTGCAAACTATATCATACTGCAATACGAACTGAAGCCTAACTTGTATTTTCCCTGTGTGTTAGCTTATATAATAATAATAAAAAAAACAAAGTAAATCCCGGAAATGGAAAGGGTTGAATATTCCATTAGATGTCCCCCCTCAGCAACGCTTTTAATGGATCTGTGTTGACAAAAGGCGAGTCAGGAATGTCCGATATCGTTGAAAATATACAATGAAACCGTATATTGATGGATTATATAGATCAACCTGAGACATGATTCATTTCATGCTTTCGAAAAATTATTTTCACAAGTGATTATTTTATCACATTATATGTATAATGATTTAAAATGATGTACGTGTATATATACACGCAGATTTTACAACAATGCAAAGAACTACTTGAGAAACAAATAGAATTCACTAAACGTTTTGTCTATTTAACTTTTGTGATTCGATTTATTATTGGATAACTTTTAAAAAAGTTGGTAATAATTTGCAATTGGAAATATTTAAGTAGTAACTTAAAGAGAACAGGATAGCTTAAGTTTTGCCAGAGTTGGATGAACTTGACCACGAGAAGGACAATTTAGAATGTGGGTTATACAAGAGGCTACGTTTAGTAACAAAAGTTCACAGAGAGCAGCAAAGTAGGTGAAACACACTCTGACTGGATAGGGGACAGATGAGAAACTACTTGAGGATAGACGAAGGGGATTTATCAGGATGAAATGTGAGGACTCTGACATGACTGGATAGGGGACAAATGAGAAAGTACATGAGGTTAGACGAAGGGGATTCATCAGGTGAACAGAGAAGACTTTGACATGACTGGATAGGGGACAAATGAGAAAGTACATGAGGTTAGACGAAGGGGATTCATCAGGTGAACAGAGAAGACTTTGACATGACTGGATAGGGGACAAATGAGAAAGTACATGAGGTTAGACGAAGGGGATTCATCAGGTGAACAGAGAAGACTTTGACATGACTGGATAGGGGACAGATGAGAAAGTACATGAGGTTAGACGAAGGGGATTCATCAGGTGAACGGAGAGGACTTTGACATGACTGGATAGGGGACAAATGAGAAAGTACATGAGGTTAGACGAAGGGGATTCATCAGGTGAACAGAGAAGACTTTGACATGACTGGATAGGGGACAGATGAGAAAGTACATGAGGTTAGACGAAGGGGATTCATCAGGTGAACAGAGAGGACTTTGACATGACTGGATAGGGGACAGATGTGAAAGTACATGAGGTTAGACGAAGGGGATTCATCAGGTGAACAGAGAGGACTTTGACATGACTGGATAGGGGACAGATGTGAAAGTACATGAGGTTAGACGAAGGGGATTCATCAGGTGAACAGAAAGGACTTTGACATGACTGGATAGGGGACAAATGAGAAAGTACATGAGGTTAGACGAAGGGGATGTAACGGATTGCTAAGGTTTGTGGGCCAAGAGAAAGTATCCAACTGTTTGTGGGGGTGAATATCCTTTTACCACTTATTTCAATAGTTTAGTGCTTGAAATAGTCATTATTGCTACTTGGGATATAAGCAACTAAATTTCAGCGTTATTTAAAGAAGGAGATTAATTAATTACTATCGATTTGTTATTCAGTTTTTTATTAACTGAAGCCAATGTCAGTATTTCTGCAAGGGCTGTCAGTACCCATAAATAATATGAAGAATCCTTAATTATCGACTGTAAAAGTCTTACATATGTAAAAGAAAAAAAATCAGAGTGCTTAATAGTTTCACTGTAGATATAAAACAAATTTGAAAATTAAAATTGTTTCCTACAGTACAGCCGATATTTTACAATTTTGTCGATTACTCCAAAAAATACTTTTTAGTGATTATGTCAGACGTCTTACTCTTTTTTTGCCGGAACGAACTCGCTTTACCAATGTAAACAATGTTTTGTGAATTAACATTTCAGAGTCCCTTAATAGATCTTTGCTTGCCGTTATCTCTTTTTTTTTTTTTTCATAGTATTAATGTTTATGACAATTTTAAAACTTGTGAACTGTTCATTCTGAACCAGAAAATTTGTTGATAATAAGTGCGAAATATGATATAAATATAAATTGTTTTGAATAATTGACACAGTTCATTAGATTTTTTCAGTGTAAGCAACTTATCAGAATCACGCAACGAAGTGGTTAATAAATTCGTGCTGGGAGAGATTGTGTTCTACATAAATACTTGGATTTATAGATGTCTAAACAGCAGGTTCCAGAAGTAGGCAAGGCGCTATTTCAGAAGTTTGACGTCCTGTAATTATTCCCTGGTTAATTAAATAAATTTACGGAGTTGTGCCATGAAACAAAAACAATAAATCATCATAATAACCTTTTTATTCTCTTAACCTCATAATGCAACGAGAATTGTTTATTATTTTTATGGACATTAAATTAAATATTCAACAGATTTGTTAGAAGCAAAATGTGTAAAGTATGTTTTGGAATATGTTTTTAACAAGTTTATGGAGTCCCCTGTCATGCGAACAAAACAAACACACTTTTACTGGAACTATGGTACAGTAATAGCAAATTTGGATCACCGATGGAGGCCAGGTCAAGTCCCCTCGCACGCACGCACCCTCACACTCTGCGCGCAAGGGATTTGGACCGTCCATCCTTCCAACCCTATGAGTCAGATACCAAACATAGTATGAATATTTTACTCTAGTAGACCTTAGATCACAATACAATGATAGAACAAAGTACTGGCTAATATCGGAGATTGTTGATATACTTTAACCTTAATTTTTGATTTCTAATTTTATTTTATACTGTTCATTTTGTCTTTTAAAATAGCGTAACACGTCCTTATAACCTCCTCTGTAGTCTGAAACATTTATTTTATGACAGTCTGGTTTTAGTCATGTATTATTATAAATTAAGTGAATATTATTTGTAAATTATATTTGTAAATAAAATTTTAGTGTACATATTATTTAAATAATATTTGAATAATAAATTATAATGCGATTACATTACAAGTTTGAGTTTTTATAAACTGAAGAGCTTGTGGAATGATATATTTTTGGATTACGTGGAATGTGAAATATGATACCAAACAAGGTACAATTTATAGTAAATATACGTTGTTTGGTATCATTTTTCTTGTTATAATCTATAGAGTTCAAAAATACTAAACAAATCAAAAGAAAATTACAAATAAACAAATATATTTTGATTGGTCAAGTATAGTAGGGGACTTAACGGAGCGGAAATGCAGCCGAACCTAATCCCCCGCGCTTGTGTGTGTGCGGTCTGCGTGGCTACCTGGCCTCCATCGGCACTCCCGTTTTACTAGTACCAATGACCACATAAATACTATAAGACACGACATGGCCATGTTAAATATTCTACGCTTATTCTTGAGTTGTCCAATACCCGCTAGGTCGCTCTGCTAGAGAATCTGAAGTTGATGTGACTGGCGCTAGGTGGCTCTACGGTCAAACAATGTTTCAGGCGGGTAAGAGAAAACGCACTGATGCCACATATGGGACCAGAGATGCGAGGGAAGGTCGAGAATCGCTTATCTCAGCGCACGAACTGACAACACTGACTATGCTGACGGAAGTAAGTGAGAAGGTTTGTGAGAGAGAGGTCAACAGTTGTACAGTCACAACCAAGTGGGATGCGTACAGTCAAGCACCTGCTGCTAGCGCTTTCTGATAGCTGTGTGTCAAACTTGTGACGAACAGCACCCGTAAAGCGTAGACTATTTCCCTATCCTATGTCGTGTCTTATAGTATTTATGTAGTCATTGCTAGTACTATAGTTTTTATGTCTAAAGCAGATATCACTCTCTACGTTCATGCTGGACATTGTAGACATGACGAAGCCTAAATCATAAGTTTTATCGTAAAGATACGTATGGAATGCCGGGTTATAAGATTAGAAGTAATGAATTAGAAAGGTATAAACATATATATGTGTTATAAAATTTCGGATAATTTCTGACAAGTTAATTTAGATTTCAAGTACGAAACAAACACCTTCTGAAAGGTTTTTACATGTTATATATAATCGGAGATTGTGTCAAAACTCCAATAACAAATAAATTTTGGATGTCAAAAAATGATCAAAACAATTTTTTTTTTTAAACATCCCAACGAATTTTATCATTAAACTTAATATTTACACATCTCTGAATAGTATATTCAACATGTATTTTTACAAATAGTTTCAACAAATATTTTCCACATTCCTTTAATTCTTTTAATAACTCATAATTTATGGATATTTGTCATAAGATCGAAAATCAAAATTATGATTTTTTATTTAAGTATTAATAATTGAATTAATCATTATTAATCATTTATTTACCTCACCCCAACCATCACGATCGGATATCTGTTCTGAGGTAAATAATTTATTATCTTTCTATTAATCACCGTTGGTATCACAATATTACTATCACAATCACTTATATGTAAGGAATAGATTACAAAATGGTTTCTCCAATAATATCAGAAATACGTTTAATTGTAAGCTAAAAACCTATAAAACATCCAGTTAACTTTATTGTGATTAGCAAACTTGTTATATTCCTAATTTGTCTTCAGAGCGTTAAGGAACACCATTAGAGTTGAAGTAAATTACTGTCATTTACCGTGATTATGACACAAATATATTATGTGTGATAAGTGTAGAAATACACTCTCTACATACCTCCAAGTGCTTTAGATAACACAAATAATAAATCAGCATAAATCGCGTGAACTGCAGTAGAACTATGATTAAATTCGCTATATTTTTTTCTTCATTAACATAGCTATCTTTCTTGGCTGCCTTTGTTTTTAAAACATATTCATAGAGCTCTTGTGTTTAGAAAGAAAAACCTTGACTTGGTTTTAAAAAGATTTTGATAAAGATGGATTGTTCATATTACGAACAAAGTTTAATCTGACATTTGCCATATTTTTATATATGAAAACTAGAATATAGAAGAGAAAAATACCAATATAGTCTAGTATTAAAAAAAAAAAAAAAACTAAATCTAAATTTTTAAGAAAAGATTTCAAGTATAGAACTAGACCGTAGCAGTGAAAACGATGACAAATTACAAAAGTGATAGATAAAATCAAATTAGATTAGTGAAAACACACAAACTACTAAACAATGAATCAAAATCAAACGCATACAATGGAATACAAAAATTTATATTGTATACATAAAACACAATCTGGTGGTAGTTTATACAGGTTTGAGTTGAAAACTTTATTTTACTAGAATCAGGTTCACTCATTTTCTTAAAATGTGGTTAAACTTGAAAAATAATGACCCAAAACCGATAAAAAAATTCCAGTGGATAAAAATTACCATTCAGACATAATTTCGAAATAAAAAACAAATTTTCACAAACCTCATTTATAGGTCAATTCGGAAGGTCAGTTAAGAATAGAGTCAAAGAACATGTACACAGTTGGAAGTATGGCAAATCTAATTCAAATTTTGCAAATCATTTATTAGACACAGGACATAATTTTGATCCTAAGTTAAACGTTAAACTTCTGCATATGGAACAAAAAAGTAGGAAACTCAATAACCTGGAATGTTTAGAAATCAATAGATCAATTTAAAAAAACCATACTTCCAACTTAAATGAACAAATATATCTTAATTCATCACCACTATTGAGACCTATTGTGTAACCTTTGTTTTCTAAAACACCCCCACCTCCATCCCACAGGTTAGATCATTGACCTTTCTTTTGTCATTGTCAACCCCTTTTACTCTAACCTTTCCTTTTTAGTTTAGACTTGTTTTGTTTTCAATTTAGTTGCTTGAAAATGCCTAACGGCGAAACATATGTCGCAATTAAAGCAGTTTTGTGGAATCGTCTCATTATTTCCTCATTTAACCTTGATTTAATCAATTACTGCTGGTATAAGTGTAAAGAACCTATTGTTTAGGTTGTATTAGCTTTATTCAATTATGTTTTCAAATCTATATCATAAATTTACAACAACGTCCACTTTACATGCACTTTTTAATTAATTAATTCGAATATCTTTAGCAAAGAATAGTTTCATTGTATTTGTATTTGTTTTGTACTGAACAAATTTGAACTGTGTTTTTGCAACGTTTATTATCGTAATAAACAAGATATATAATTTTTAGTCACATAAATAATCTCGTAGTCTATTTGCGATTACGTCAGTTGGTTCAGTTGGAAATTATTTAAAACACATCATTTGTTTTATAAAAACAGTGCTCTTTATCATCAGAAAATACGCAGTAATAACTGCGATAGATATTTAGTAATTTTTTTAGAAATTTTTTATTTCTTAATATTACAAAGTTTATATATCTTAACATAAAATAACTTACTCTAGAGTCTAGGCAATGTTACAATTTTCAAAAATCTAATAGTATGGCAGTCGTAATAGGAAACAAGGTGCAATTTATCTCTCTGTCATAATATATTTCTGACACATTTTAATTCATTTTGCAAGATGTGAAATCTACCAGCACGTTTCATAATTTCCGTTTACAAAGGTAATGTAATGGAATAATCTTGGGTGTGCATGTATATAAATAACAACCGTTTATTGTTTATGTGACACTAGAGAATTAGAGAAATGGTGTGGATTTAGATAATAATTAATTGGTCTATAAAGTGTAAATGAAAGAGAGATAAAGAAATACATATAGAGAGAGAGAGAGAGAGAGAGAGAGAGAGAGAGAGAGAGAGAGAGAGAGAGAGAGAGAGAGAGAGAGAGAGAGAGAGAGAGAGAGAGAGAGAGAGAGAGAGAGAGAGAGAGAGAGAGAGAGAGAGAGAGAGAGAGAGAGAGAGAGAGAGAGAGAGAGAGAGAGAGAGAGAGAGAGAGAGAGAGACAGAGAGAGAGAGAGAGAGAATCGATATTAAAACAGAGAAAAGTTTGACATATTTCATGTAGTATTTACACTGGAAATAAGATATATGAGCAATCCTAAATAATAACACAATGCCCGTAACAACGGAATGCGATTTGATCCAGTCATTGCCAATGTATCAGTTGTCCGAGATATCTGTTATATTAGAGAAATAAAATGAACATTAATACAATCTAATGTACAGTTATAAAACAGAACAGTTTCAAATTACAATAAGCACACATGTAAGATATTATGGTTATTCAATTTGAAGTTCCCAAGGAAATTAGCAAACTGGAGAAAAACTCCGAGAACTAGCCTTTGTGAACTTAAAGAGATTACACGGTAAAAGAAACGATTGCAAAAATGGAACGTCCAATCAATAAAAGCCCGCGAATATCAACTTCTCAAATCCAAAGGAAATACTAAGCTAATTTAAAAAGATTAACCGCGTAAATATAAAGTGTGGGGGTCGCTTTGAAACGGTGGCACGTCTACCCGGCACCAAATCTGACCACCGCTATAACGTTAATCAGGCGTTACTAATTTCACAACTTAACCCGGCACCGAGGCAGTTTAAAGATAGGCGAGCGAGGTTCCCCCTCCACAACACCTATAGCTTTTTGCCAAATTCTCACATTTAAATGTAATTTACTCCTAATACGGGCCTAACAAGAGTTTCACCTAGAAACAATTTGTAGAAATATGTTTTTACTCTTTCTTATGTATTTTTACATAACCTAACCTAACCATCTCCCACCTTCGTTTAGTAAAGCCCAATTATTTTAAGGGAGGTATCGGGAGGACACGGACAGCGCGAACCCACGGCACCTTACGGAAAGGGGAGGTGATTAAGAGAAGGAAAAAGAGAAAGGAGGGGTTGAGGGGGAGTAGTGTAGGTGGAATGGTTAAGAGGATTGGCAGGTGCCGGGTTGACATACTGTCATAGCGGCCGGTGAAGGAACCAGTGCCGGGTCCACGTGTTTTTTTTATAACATATAATGGTTGGTGCCGGGTTGAACAACTCCCTTTAAAACTCGTAGCCAGTCTATGACAATAATCAAACCAACCAAATGACAAGGCTATTCCAAAATAAAATGTGTTAAGATTCAAATTTTAAACAAGTACTTAAATCAAGGTAATGAGTGTATTTCAAAGGCAAGATAAGCCATAAAAATCATTACGAAAATAAGTGTTAAGTGAAAATTCATAAATAAAATTATCAATATAGAAAGGTGAAAAGATGTGTAAAGTGAAACTTAAAAGTGCTACGAACGTAAAACACAGCTAATTATGTTAATTAATCAGTAATTTAAAACACTCATGTGAGGGAGATCTCATAACTAAAATCAATTAATTAATACTAAAACTAAATTTAAAATCAAACTAAAGTCAATACAACAAATCAGATTCACCATAACTGAAATAATCTTTAAAACAACTATTTGCAACTAACACTAGGTTTTAAGAATTCGAAACTCCGTTGGTATAAATTACCTGATATAAGGATCTTACGATACCTTTCAAGCAATTTTAAAGGAGCTAGAAAAATCAAAAAGTGTGTTAAAATTATGTAAACATCATAACTAAACAATATTTATTTATGTAAATAAATTAAAACTGCACAACTTTAAGTAATTTGAAAATACATCATTATGTTAGAGTAAGTAAGGAATTGTATGTTAGATTGTAATAAAGCTCGTTAAAAAATGGATGTCTGTATAATTAAATTTTGAGTGGGCTGTAAAGAAAACATATCACAGGTCTTTCTTGCGCAAATTTAATATTTTTAATTCACTAAATTATAGTAAGTTAGGTATAAGTGTATAAGGTATAAGTGATGTTTAAGGTTAATAAAATTTAACAATAAGACTTGAAATATTTATAATTTAAAACAATATTATTATTTATTCAAACAAAGTAATAATAATACACAAGTTAATCTCGTGTCCTAGTCTCTGCACTTATTTAAAACACTGAGTCAGATAAATCCTCTTACAGCTAAGCTGTAGTGATTTGGGAAACGAATGTGGTGGACCCTCAACAGCATTTACAAGGCTAGCAGAAAAGTCTTACACAGTTTAATAAAGTAGTCGGCACAAAAACATTAAAAAACCTGCTCACACATTCATTCACAATACTAAATTATTTTTGAGTTTTAGAAAACTTTCGTAAATGTTTCTAATCTACTTAAAAAGAGAGAAAAAACCCAATTGATTACTTGTTAATATTACTGTAATTTCATAGTGTATTTCCTATAGAAGTTTAATTTAAAAGGAAGGATACAAAACTATTTGTTTCAATTAACTAATTTTCAAATATATATAAATTTATATTTTGCACCTAATCATTCTTAGTTTGTCTTATAAACGTACACTAAGTGTAAAACATATTTCATTTGCTTTATTATAGAATATTTTACCTACATTTGAACGAAATATGTAGATTCCATTTTCCATTTTGAGATATTAGGTCTAATATAACAATTCCTAATTAATATTGTTGTTTTTTTCCGTATTCAACACATCCAAGCAGATTGAGACTTGTTAATTACGGATAATGACGTTACATAGTATTTCACAACACCCCTGTACTATCTCCGAATCAATTTATTGTACTTTGTCAAGTTCAGGTTGGCGGTTGGACCCTGGACTACCTGAGGCCACCCCTATAATCCCTCGCCGCGTCCGTCTAAGCTGTACGCTGCCTAGGCGATGAGTCGCCTACTGACTGTGTTTATACAAAGGTACACTTTCTTAACAGAATAATAATTTAACATGTTTAAAAATATATTTGAAATGTAATAAAAATTTATGAAAAATGATACCAAACTCGACCTAGGTATTAGAACATTTAATACGAACTTTATTAAGAATAGTTTACATTGTGACTGCGACTTTTTATTTAGACAATTTAGGAGGCAAGTTTTAAGCTGTAATGAATATTAAAAGCTTTACTTAGTTCAGACCGCTGTAGGTTTAATAGTTAATAAACTATTGTGTAGTATTGTATTTTTATTGTTGTGTAGGATTTGTATTGTATAGTATCATATTCCATTGTATATAGCATATTGTGTATATAACGTTTTCTCCAAATGTTATTGTAATTTGTATTAAACACATTATATCTCAGTAAAAGATTTACTATTATTAACAAATTCTACGGTCAATTTACTTTTACCCAAACAATCCCTAAGTAAAGCTTTTAATATTCATTACAGCTTAAAACTTGCCTTCTAATTGTCTAAATAAAAAGTAGCAGTCACAATGTAAACAATTCTTAATAAAGTTCGCATTAAATGTTCTAATACCTAGGTCGAGTTTGGTATCATTTTTCATAACGTTTTTATTAGATTTCAAATATACTTTTAAAAATATTAAATTATTATTCTGTTAAGAAAGTGTACCTTTGTATAAACACAGCCAGTAGGTGACTCATCGCCTAGGGAGCAGATAGGTCAGGCGGAAGCGGCGAGGGATTATAGGGGCGGCCTCAGGTAGTCTCGGGTCCACCCGCCAACAAGAACTTGACAAAGTATAATATAGTGTTCACAACGGCCCGGCCTAGATTGAAGAATACCCCACTTAATATCTGTGGAATTAGTTTTATGTTCGTTTGCTGGTGTGTAGAGTAAGCAAATTATACAGTGTTGGTTTTCAACGTGTTCTAAACTCCAAGTGTTAGCAAATAAATTGAACATCTCAGTTAGACCCCCATAAGTTGAGAAGGAATGATTGGTAAGCTTAGAGTGTTTAACAACGTCCAGAAAGCTGTTCAGTGGTAGTAAGATAATACAGTTCTCAGTTTACTTTCTGCTCTATATACCGTGTACTGTATTGTTTATGTTTCTTGAGACGACGTAGTCGCGTGTGTGAGATATAAATCAATTTATTCCCTGTTCTTTCTTTATTGTTAGTATGTTTTGGTGGTTAATTAACACAAGTACCTCTCTGTTATAAATGTATAGTGTTTGGGTGGACATTGAATTGTAAACGGTATTTAGTACGGTCGAAAGAAAAGCTCAGCAGACTAGGGTAGAGAGCTATCTAAGTGCTGGCAGAATAAATACCAGTTAGGAAGTCTACAGTTTAATATCAGTCTCTTCTCTAGCAGGGTTGCCAACGACGTGGTCGTAATACAACTTCAGATCTTTATAGCAGTAGAACTACAACGTGGCAAGGACGGCCTCTGTATCGCGTGCACTATCGTGGGTTGATTCTGTTGGAGTCAGTAATATAGCATTACTTGATTCATTTAGTGATAAACAACGTGTCTTCAACCACACCATGTATGTTCTAAAGTTATTCCCTTATGCAAATATCATTTACTGTACGGAACACCGTACATGTTTTATACAAAGAGATTAGGAAGGGCTTGTCATTTAAGTGGTCTATAATTTCAGATGATTTAAGTATCCTTTAGTCAAGATCCTCTAGGTCTTTCGAACTTCTCTGGATGGGTCTTATCATCAGTGTCTCATAGGAGGGTTTTACATGTCTTGTCATCCGGAAGTTATACGAGTATAGTGGAACCAGCCTAAGAAGGCACTTCGCAGATCGGGTTAAAAGGTGTCCTGTAAATCGCGCCCAGTGAAAATTGCGCCCAAGTGTGAATCGCGCCCAGCAAAGTCTCTAACTGGAGTATTTTCCAAGGATAAAATAAAGCAAAAGCTTAAAGTTTCAAATATTTAATAGTATAAATGAGCTACAATTGTTTCGCCCGACGATGCCGCAAGGCGAAACAATTGTAGTTCATTTATACTATTAAATATTTGAAACTTTAAGCTTTTGCTTTATTTTATCCTTGAATATGGAGTTTCAACAAGAAATATCTGCTATTACATTAAAGTGGAGTATTTTTGGCTAAAACGGAAGTCCTTCGACGATTGAAGAAATTTACAAGGATCAAGACATTCCTTCTGCCGCCCCAAATATGTCTACTTTAAAATGTTTAAAAAGTTCCACCATACCTAACATATGTGAAAAATATAAAACCCCTAAGTAAATGATTCGATTTTTTTCATGAACATTTTTGAGTGCCCAGGTTTGCTGCAACGGGATAGTTATGTAGAAGTTAAACAAATAAACTGATTCCCATCACACTTTATTCAGGCTGTGGACTGGCTAAAGGACAAAAGTAATCTTTCTACATTTAGGTTAGGTTATACAAATGTCATACTCTGGGGTAGGCAGTGATCGAAGGGCCAAATATTGGAATGCAAAACTACGCCTCAGCTGGTGGAGGTGTGACTCATGGGGCAGGTTTGTCTCGACAGGTAGACAATTTCTAGTCCGGGCGCGATTTGCACACATTCCTCAGTGGGCGCGATTTTCACTGGGCGCGGTTTACGTACAACCGTTGAAAACGTTGTACTATTCTCGAAGTAAAGGTTAAGGGGTGTGAGCAGGGCAAGTCTCAGGTAGCTGGCGTTTCGGAGGCAAAGTCAATGTTTGTGGAACGGTATTATTTTCCGACATAATCCACCTCTATACATACACTATATTATTTTCGTAGGAGATAACAAACATACATATCTGTATCTTACGAACATTAGTAGTTTCACGATTGTAAAATTGTATTTACGTCAAAATTAATAGTTTTAAAGTAGCAAAATATTTGATGAAATTAAGGGAATCACGATCAGAAGAATTGGTGGCAACTTGTGTTTGTATATAAACACGAATTAAAATAACACTGCATCCGAAAAGTTTTGTTTACTCAAGTGCAACTGCGGTCTCGTCTAACGGCTACCATTACGATGTAATTAACTTTAATGACGGGGCAACGTTTGTAAACTTGGTGATTACAAAGAAACGTCATACTTAAAACGCTTACGGTTAGTTAAGTTGTTGATTATGGCATCCAGTAATGTTGTGGATTATTATTTTCTTGAGAGCGCAAACGTGTAATTGTGTTGTGATGGAAGAAATAAAAAATTGTCCCAAAAGGAATATTTGTCTTGGAAATGCTGAGTTTGGAGTCTATCTGATTATTTGGAGTCCAATTATTTACACTTCAATCAAAATGTCGGAATTGTTTGAAGACAAATATTTGGACCGTTATAAATATTATAATACTAAACAAAACTTTATTATACCTTTTATCGGAGAAAGGTTAAAGTTTTATCTGAATCACTCTGTGTCTACAATCGTTATAATTGGAAATTCTTTATTGGTAAATAATAACTCACATGTAAAATTCCATAAATAATCATATATTGTGACACCGGTTTGGCAATTAAGCATCTTCAGACAACTATGAACTAAAATTTACAAAATCCAACTAAAGTACCAACATATAATATACTAATAAAACATAGGTTAGGTCGTAGTTTTGATCCAACAGCAAATGTCAAAGTTTTGTATAGGCCTATTGAACAAAAAGTAGAAATCCATGCATTTGTTCTCAATTATTGCTATGCTTCCAACTTCAACAAACAAGTTTTTAACCCTTCGTTAAAACCTATTATCACACATCCTGCCAGGTCATTTACCTTCTCAGGTTGTTTTGGCTCAGTCCCTTTCTCGCATTCTATTCCCCACTTTCTTAGAATAGATGTTTTCTATACTTTCTTGCCAAACAGCTGTCGCAATATATGTTGATTTTTTGAAATTTTACATAAATATGAGCTATTTTTTACCTTAATATGGAATATCACCAAGTACCGACTGTGTTTACAATTAATATGGTAAATTTTGTTTAATTTTTGATTAAAAAGTTTAAAATGCTCATTGAGATATGTTTTTAGAACATTTTATTTTGACTACAACTAATCCCTAACTTATCTAGCTTCTAGTTCTTTTTATAAAATATTCTCGGAGAACCGACAAATAATGATCTCCTATAAAGTGTTATAAAACTTCTCTCTAATTCAGAAGTTAAGCCAGTTCTGTAGGTTTTGTCCTTTTCAGTAGCCGCACTGCAATATCATGATTAAAAAGCTGTGGCACCTCCTCTTTGAGGTGCTTGGTTAGTTGTTTTCCATAAAACTGAACCTTGTTGTTTTAATTTTTTCTACTACTGTAGTAATATTAAACACTGTTCCACTTAACCCCAACTATTCCGCTTAGAACCTTGTTTTGTAATTTCTGTTTTTTTTCTTTTATCTGATCACAGTTTAAGAACCTGTTTGTGTAAAATAAAAGTTTGTTATGTGCCTCAAACTTATTTCCTAGAAGCCAAGCCAATATAACTTTTTGTATTTAAAATTAATTTCTTTCTTGTCCAATGTTATTTATAAAATTTTTCCAGCTTATTATTCATTAAAAACTATTTGAGATATGACCAAAAAATGCATCGTCAAATTAAATCATCTCTCTGAGACGCAAACAGCAGAGAATAAACAGGCAAAGATTAGTTTTATGAATCCCTAAAATGATTAACTTATCCTGAATGTTTTATCCATCACGTATCCTTTCCTATATTTCAATAACTATTTCTGAAATGATGAAAATGTTTTTTAGGTTATGAGAATGTCCAAAATATCAATACAATATCACTGATATCAATTTATAGTGAATATTTTTCTAGTAAATTTAATAGTTTTTGAGTCCTCTACTTGTAATTCTCTAAACATTGAAACTTGTTGACGTTTCATGAATAACAGAGAATACAAACATTCCAGTTTCATTGTAATCGTTAACAAATGCTCGTTGATATGGATGCCAAAGGCAAATGAGCTTTAAATAAACCGAAATACATATACAACGTAAATATAGGTTGCATTAGGTGTTTGTATGAAAATTTCATCTTCGTGTGTTTTATGATATAACGCCTTATGGCTATTTCATGTACAGAGAAAGGATAGTATGGTGTTAAAATTTAGTTTTTGCTGATTTTATAGTGTTCAAAACATAAAAACAAAAGTTTCGACTGTCCTCAGAAATACAATACGTCTATCTGAGTTTTTGTCTGTCCGTTAATTTTTCTCTGGTTAATCATTAAAAGTACACATTAGGTTTCCAAATTTATGAACAAATTTCTATTTCTGGTACAACTTATGCTGTTTGTTATTGTGTTGCATAAAGATAATATAAGGAAACTGATATTGGTTTTTGTTTTCGGAGATGTCCATTTTGAGAAGTCGTGAGACTATTTAGATCATTTGTATTATCATAAAGCCCAATCGAATATATGTATTTTGCTCACAATTAATTATGGACGTGAGGAGTTTTTAACATTGATTTTGATAACTAAAAATATAGGTGTAGCTGTCATAAGACGAACACAGCGATTTTAGCAACAAATATTGTAAAATATATTTTCTAAGGACCTAATACAACGTGAACGTTGTTATATTTATAAAAATACTAATATTTTGTTTATTCATAAAAAAAAACAAAAAAGTGCATTTTTTACACTGTCGTATAGTCGTTTATAATTTTTTTAATACAAAAATAAAAGCAATTGTTCATTGTAATCTTGCAAATAATATAATCAATCCAATATATTTAAAACATAAAATTACTGTTATTGGAATTAAAGAATCATCGGTTTCTTAAAGTCTTTTCCCTTAAAATTATAAACGATTTTTTGCTTTTTTTATTTATTAGGTACAACTTAACTGTTTAATTTAAAATCAAATTTACACACAAAAATTTATAAATGTTTATTAACGTTGCCATTTTTTGAGAGATGATGATTGTCGCCATTTTGAGAAATGATAATATCGCCATTTTGCGATATGGTGATGACCGTCGCCATTTTGAGAGATGATGATATATGATGATGACCGTCGCCATTTTGAGAGATGATGATATATGATGATGACCGTCACCATTTTGAGACATGATGATATATGATGATGATCGTCGCATTTTGAGAAATGATGATATATGATGATGATCGTCGCATTTTGAGAAATGATGATATATGATGATGACCGTCGCCATTTTGAGAGATGTTGATATATGGTGATGATCGTCGCCATTTTGAGAGATGTTGATATATGGTGATGATCGTCGCATTTTGAGAAATGATGATATATGATGATGACCGTCGCCATTTTGAGAGATGTTGATATATGATGATGATCGTCGCCATTTTGAGAGATGTTGATATATGGTGATGATCGTCACCATTTTGAGAGATGATGATATATAATGATGACCGTCGCCATTTTGAGAGATGATGATATATGGTGATGGCCGTCACCATTTTGAGAGATGTTGATATATGATGATGAACGTCACCATTTTGAGAGATGATGATATATGATGATGACCGTCACCATTTTGAGAGATGATGATATATGGTGATGACCGTCACCATTTTGAGAGATTATGATATATGATGATGACCGTCGCCATTTTGAGAGATGTTGATATATGGTGATGATCGTCACCATTTTGAGAGATGATGATATATAATGATGACCGTCGCCATTTTGAGAGATGATGATATATGGTGATGGCCGTCACCATTTTGAGAGATGATGATATATGATGATGAACGTCACCATTTTGAGAGATGATGATATATGATGATGACCGTCACCATTTTGAGAGATGATGATATATGGTGATGACCGTCACCATTTTGAGAGATTATGATATATGATGATGACCGTCGCCATTTTGAGAGATGTTGATATATGGTGAAGATCGTCGCATATCTGATAATTAACCATTTTGCAATATCGTTGTTTTGTACTTTCTGTTACTTATACTTTTAGCGGGGTTCCTATATCAGAGGCCAACTCCCACACTCGAAACGCCATCCACGTCTATCCAAAGCGTTTTCCACCTGGAGCCGCCACCTCCGTATGGCATCCTCAACACCTAACCTTCAGATCACACGATGTCACCCTCGCTTACTCCTAGAAACCTACTAATACAACAGCATTCTCTCTAGCCCCGTGTCGTCACTCATCCTTCGAACATGCTCATAGCACAATGCAGCTGATGCACCTCAATTTCTATCAGTTATCCTTTCCCAACCACGGCCATATATTATCGTTTTTACAACCACAATCCGTCATAAATTTTAATTCCTAACATGAAATAGCCTGAAAAAACATACATTTGAAATATTTGCTGAGATGTTTCAATTTTAAGTCTTTGGAAACTCATCCTCACCTATCTTTCAGAGGCTTAAAAAGATAACTTTGCCAACTAAAGCATTTGTTAGGTACACCAAATCGACATACGTTCGGCCATCAAGGCTCAAAGACAAGTCATTTGTTCTCCTTTTTCAACCCAAACTTGTAACCGGCTTTGGTCGAGTTCCCGTAAATGTAATATAAAATTAAGTAACAATGCTGGGCTATTTTTATAAAGTAAAATAAATTTTATGTTTTAATTTTACTTATAGCGTAAAACAAATCAATTAAAAAAAATATTGAATTAGACGAAATTTTATAAAATTTACGTTAACCTCCACACACAATTTCTCACAAATAATTTTATTCAGTTAAAGTTTGACTCTTGTAACTCATTATTCACTGAAGATGGTAGGATTGTCGTTGAAACGAGTTTGAGTTAGCAAACGTATTTCTTTTGTGAGAAATTGTGGTCGAGGTTTATTTTAAAAATAAAAATAATGTTTATGTTTTACGGTATGTCTAAGACTAAAAGTATTTTTTGAGAATATTTAAATTTGTACGTTGTATATTAGAGGAAGGTTAAAAATGAACACAAGTAAACGTTTATTTTTCACAGCGTATTAACCTGAATTCTAAAAGCACAATAAATCCCTGACTTGTAAGGGCTGAATATTCCATTAGATTCCCCTCGGCATCGCTTTTAATGGATCTGTGTTGACAAAAGGCGAGTCTGGGAAGTCCGACCAAGTTGAAAATAAGCAACGATAATGTATATGTATGGACTATATAAAAACCCTAGACTTTTCATTTATTTAAATTCTTCACCCTAAAAATTCATCGGATGGTAAAGAATATTTTAAATATAATAATTTTGATATTATATATTTTTATAATTTAAAACACATCAATAACAACATTGTTTGTAGCATATAAGAAACATAAATATAATTTTCTATTAATATTTTCTTTTAAACTCTTTATGATTATATATATTATTACATTCATATTTTAACCATAAACTTAAAAATATTAACAATAATTATTGTGATTCATTATATTTGGTTTCGATATTAACGTTTTTTTTTATTAATTTTAATACCGCGTTTTAATAAGCACCTGGACGGCTTAATATTTTTTTAGCCATTACAGATAGAGCTACAAAACTTTGCACATTGTTAATGGACACCAAAACTTATTGTAGTATGTATTCAATGCCGCTACTTTTCCGGGGTGGGGGGGGGGTGGCATTAAAATCTTATATGAGATATTTATTATGTAACAAAAATATAAAAAAAGTATATTATATGTGTATTCAATAGAACGGTGCTTATTTGTTCTCTACACAAAGCTTGGCAGACTAATTTATGCCCTAAACTTTCAATTTACATCAAAATATTATTGAAATCATTACAATGAGTTTTGAGATATTCATCCTTTCACGGTGATATTTCCTTTTCGACCGATAACACCTGTATAACGACAAAATTTCTGAAAAATTGCAACCCCGTTTTGTTTGGGTCTTCTCTGTTTCAATAAAAATATTATCAAAATTTAAGAGAAACTATTAAACTATTTGAGTCATGCAATGACGAGGAACAGAAATTCGTGTCGATGATAACTGGATTTATAGACGTCAAAACGGTCGAACACTGTTGTTGATAAGACGCTGTTTGAGACACTTGACTTCCTGTAGTTCTCACAATAAAACCTTTCATTAAATGATAGTGTGAGTCAAAAGTATGGATACACCCTGTTAAATTTTAAATTGATAAAGATAGAAAAGTGAAAGTCAGGACACCTTCCTAGGGTATAAAAGTGAACGTTTTAGTCACTATTACAACTTTGCCCATTTCCCCAAAATGGGATTTTTGGGGGGCAGCTCAACATTTTAAAATATAAAGACCCATTAAGTGACACCTCATTTTAAAGTCCTTGATTAAAGAAGAATAACAGTGGAAACCAGAGCTTTCTATCTCAACCCAGTACAAAATGGCAGCTCATTGAAATTTTCAGTACCTGGTTCTAATTTCTAATACCTGGGAAATTTACTGTTAATTGAAAACAATGAATTTGTGAAACATAAAATCAACAGCTAATAAAATAAACTTCTTTTTATAATGTATTAATAATTTGTAATTACAATAGCATAGTAATTAATTACATTAAACAATAAAACGGCTTAAACTTACTATCCTATGTTTTTTATAACAGGTGTTCAAACTGCTGCCCCAGGACAGTTTGACAATGTCCAAGCCTGTCGTAAAACTTGAAACGGCACGCTGTATGGATTCACGCGGAATTTTTTAATTTGCGCTACTACTCTGTTCCTAAGGTCATTAATGCACTGGGGTTTCGTTTTATACACGTTGTTTTTAATGTGACCCCACACAAAGTAGTCCAGTGGAGATAGATCTGGTAATCTTGGTGGCCACTCGATACTTCCTCTTCTGCCTATCCAGCGATTGGGAAAAATATTGTTTAAATACTCGCGGACATGCAGGCCATAGTGTGGAGGTGCTCCATCCTGCTGGAACCAAACTTGATTACAGTTGTTGATTGCTGCTTGGATAGCTGGATAAATCTGATTTTGTAGCATTTCCTGGTATACCTCGGTATTAAGATTTCCATCAATAAAAAAGAGCCCAACAAACTGATCCCTCACAATGCAAAGCCAAACGTTTAGTTTTTCAGGGTTCTGCGTGTGTTGCTCTCTGATCCAACGAGGGTTAACATCAGCCCAATAACGACAATTGTGTCTGTTAACGTTACCATTTAACATGAAAGTTGCTTCGTCTGAGAAAGCAATGTTGTTCATTCTAATTGTATTATTATCAATGTGCCTCATCATCAGTTCACAAAATTCTAATCGAAGATCAAAATCGTCCTCACTTAGCTCGAACTAAACGAATTTTGTACGGTTTAAAACCACCGCCATGTAAACCTCTACAAACTGATGTTTGAGATATACCTAACATTAGGGAAACATTTCTTGTTGAGGTGTGAGGATCTTCTACAGCAGACTGTAAAACGTCAAGCGACAATGCTATCCATACTTTTGACTCAGAGTGTATAACAATAAATCATTATAATTGTTAGTAACGAGGTTTTATTATTGACTTCGTGGGATAATAGAGTGACTAATTATACAACTTATTTTCCTTTTTCCATAAATTTATTTAACAATTCTTCATAATTTTGTAAAAATAAAATCTAAAGTTAAATATATTTTATAATAAGTTTTTAACGAATTGATGTGCCTCGACGTGGATACGCACCTGTTACATATACTAAACAAAGTGTTATTTGAAACAGTCGTTATATATAAAGCAATTGTCACTCGCTTCGTTCTAAACACGATTTCTATCCGTCCATGTGAATATAATAAGGCTATAAAATTAATAAAAGGCTATAAACGGTGAATTTTAAGTTGTATATGTACAAAGTCTCCTAAACATTTTGAAAAATCTTAGTGTAATTATTATAATATTAGAAAGAGAAAAATTAAACAATCGAAGTTTAATGAATCTTCACGTTCTATAGAGCGTATTAAAACTCTTGAAATAAATAAAAATTATTTAAATAAATTACGTAACATAATTTTGTTCAACTTTTGAAATTTATTCATCAAATTCTATATCGATTTCGAACAACATAAAATAATTAATAATATTGTCATTCATTAAATAATATAAGACAATGTGTAATTTTTTTACAAAACATCTATTTCTATTTTTTAAAGACACGATGTCAATTAACAGATTAAACAATAAATACAGATTTCTATTTAATCTACTGTATATTCATTTATTACTTATTACTTTTAACTCACGGAAATATATTGAGATGTTAAGATATCCTGTAGAGGATATAAATGGCTTGAAACAATATTCTTTGAAAATAATTCATTTTTTCAAATTCTCGCTTCATATCATCGATAAATAAAACTACAATATTGTATGTTATACTAAAAAATGCATTAAAGTTTCTGAAACACCGGTGTTTACATTTTCTTGGTGGCTTTCAATATATTGTCAAAGTAGGATTTCCAGATGGTGATTTTTGAAATTTGTTACTTTATACCAGATCTGAGTGGTATTGTAGGAAATTTCACCTGTATCAGAATAAAGGACCTGTCTCAGTTTAAAAATTGTATTTCTATTTTATGCTATTTTATGTTATTACATTTACATTTATCATATTCGTAGGAACATACGTTTATTATTGAAAAACTATTATTATTTTTTAATTTTTTTTAGCTGAAATCTTTGCTAAACTTTTGTCACTAAAACACACACGAATATAATTCTATTAAGTGTTAAACTTTTTTCAATGTGTTTAATCAATAAATTAATGAGGCTGTTCCGTCTTTACTAGTCAATTTAAATTCAAGTACAATTTAAGTCAAGTAGACAACAATAATACAGCTTTTGAAGTTAATAATTATGAATGAAAATTAATCCTTTATAGTCATTAAATATTTAAAGGGAAAAAATCCCACATTTTTCAGAATAAATTCTTGTTAATGCTAGTATATCGAATCTAAACTTTGACCCATGTAAACGCTGTAAACGTAGAAAATTATAACGATTTATTAAATGGTGTTTATTTCCCAACAAACTGCCATTGACGTAAATGGTTTTAACTTTACAAAATTAAAAGAGTAAATGATGTTAACTCTACAAAAATAGTTAATTAAATGGCGATAACTCTACAAAGCTAAATTAAGTCAATGTTGTTAACTCTAGATAATTAATTAAGTAAATAGTCTTAACTCTCAACAATTAATTAAATAAATGGTGTTAGCTCTACACAATTAATTAATTAAAATTCGTTAACGCTACACAATTAATTAAGTAAATGATGTTAATTCTCCAAAATTAATTAAGTAAATGATGTTAACTATAAACAAATATTTAAGTAATTAGTTTTACTCTACACAATCATTTATTAATGGTGTTTGTTATCCCTACATAATTAATTGACCTTAACTCTACACAATTAATTATGTAAACGTTGTTAACTCCTTGCAATTAATTGAGTAAATAGTGTTAACTCTACGCAAGTAATTAAATAAATGGTTTTAACCATAAACAATTAATTATATAAATGTTGTTAACACTACACAATTAATTATGTAAATGACGTTCCCTCCAGTAAATGGTGTTAACTGTACACAATTATTTAAACAAATTGTGTTGTTCTCAACAACGTAGGCCTATAGTAATTAATGTGTTTATAAAAGAGTGTTGTATAGTATTTATTGTACAGTTTGCTTCAGGGATTCGGAAAATGTTGATTTTGTTTTGTTTTTATCCCTAACCCATGTTTAGCGTTGGGTAACGTATAGAAACCTTACCACACTATCTTTCTCAATTATTTTAGTGTATAATTCCAGTGGGTTTCAACGCGTTTGTACCTTCAAAGCTTTTTAGAAAATAATTGACAACGTGGTGGTTGCGCTTAGAGAATTTCGCCGTCACTTTAATATAGTGGTCGCGTGACGTCCAACACATCTAATAATTAATACTTGTATAAGTAAAATATGGAAACGGGTTCAATGAAAAATAAACTCCCTAGTGGTTGAAACCGTTCTTATAATACAGATACACTTTCAAAAGTCCCTTACCACACTTGGGAATAAACAAAATAACAAAAAACAAATTTTTTTGTCAAAAGTAAAATGTTTATTCCTATTAGACCCTTATAGCTATTACAACAACAAAGTTGTCATCTTCAGAGGGAATCTTAACAAAGACTGATCTTAACTAGAGTTGTTGTAATAGCTATAAGGGTCTAATAGGAATAAACATTTTACTTTTGACAAAAAGTTTTGTTTTTTGTTATTTTGTTTATTCCCAAGTGTGGTAAGGGACTTTTGAAAGTGTATCTGTATATATTGTCACCACAGTGCTCTGGTCTTTGTTTACGTTCTTATAATGTCGATAGTCTTCGAGCTGTTTACATTAACTTCAGAACCGGTTGTAGATCATCCAGATACTGAAACCCAATATCACCTAAAGCTACAAACAATTTTTGAACGAATGTTTCCAAAGATAAATGAGTAAAATGAGTTTGTCAAAAACCGGTCTATGTCGGAAGAAGCTCATTTCCACCTTAATCCATTTGTAAATAAACAAAATTGTCGTTATAGGTATCCTGTTCAACTAAACCAGTGTCCAGTGAAGATCTTTAAAAGTTACGTTATGGTGTGCTGTGTCTTCATGTATGGGCGTAATAGGACATTATTTATTAGGAAAAAGACAGCCTTGCGACAACAGTCGTAATGAATCGGTAAGTAAGCCTACCCATGCTGGAAACCTATTCACAGACATTTCCACAAAATTTTACAACGCCTGTTTTTAACAAAACGGACCACTTCACACATTACCAATATCGAAGTCTGTTATACGTCAATTGTTTGGAAACCGTATAACGTCTAGAAACGACGATATTCCATGGCCTTCCAAATCATCCAATCTCACATTTTCTTGTTTCATTATATTAAAAGCAAAGTGTATCGCAGTTGACTTACTACAACATAAAAATTGAAAGCTAATATTTTAAAAAAATTCTGTGAAATCACAGTTGAAATATTCTTCAAAACTTGTACAAATTCAATACTAGACTGGAAGACTATTTGCTCACAAATAGAGTTTACCTACAAAATATCATCTACATGAAAGAGATTTACTCTATGTGTGATATGTTTTGACTATTAATAACTTAAATAAATTTATTAACTTTTTCATACCATTTTTTTTTTAACCGGTCAATTGCGGACACGGACTATTGCGGACACATCATTAAAGCAGTCAATTGCGGACACTAGGGATTACTGCTACTTGACAAGGGTTTGACAGGTCTCTGCAAATATTTCAATACTGGAAAGTTGCGGACACTATCTTCTGGAAAAATAAAGAAGTAATGTGACTAATACAACAGCTTTGATATACAAATGTTTTTAAGACTGATTTCCGTCACACTTTACACAGGCTGTGGACTGTCAAAATGATATCATATTGGCGTCTGTCAAAATGATATCATTTTCGCGTGTTTGAAATCAGCTTAAGTAGGCTTCGTCATATCTTATAGCTACTATATACATAAATGTAATTTTAGAATCAGGCTCCATTATGTAATTTTTTCTTTAATTTGTACAAAGTCAGCTTAATTAGTCCTCGTCATTTCTTATAGCTACTATATACATAAATTTAATTTTAGACCTAACCTAACCTAACCTTACCAGCTCCTTCGCGCGGGAATAACAACGTTTAACAAATGTAATCTCATTACAAATCTCTAATACATTATACTCTTTAGAAACCATGTGTTTCGTTCTTACAATCAATTGATAGTCAAAACGCTGCTTTGAACGGGAATTCTGTTTGTACCTGTAGTACCTGTAAAACCCTTGTCAGGTAGCAGTAGTCCCTGTTGTCCGCAATTTCCCGCTTTAATGATGTGTCCGCAATTGACCGGACACCTTTTTTTTTAATGTTCCGTTTTCCCAATCATCCTGTAATTACGACAAAGAATACACTATTAAAAATATAATTTACGTCAATAATTTTAACTACTTAAAACAATCGCTCAAGTAAATTGTACATTTGTATAAATAGGGGTCCAAGTAAATTTTGCTGCGCTCAAGAATTTCTAGAGTGCTTGTTTTTAAACAATAAAATATATTTGTAAAATTTAAACAAGATATTTATATATACACACAAATCATTAAGTGAGTGGTTTTTGATTGTCTTTAAAAATAAGTAAATAATATCACTCTATAAAATGGCGACAAGTAAAGAGAGATTATTTAAAATGTTAATTTAAATGTTGCCTATACTAAACAAATGTTATAGTAATTAGGCGTACAATAAACAAGTAAAAATTATCTAAACGTAGATTTAAACAAGTTATTGTAGAGATTTATATTTATTTCCTTTTTATCTGAAGCATTTCAAGCGATACGATGTATACTTATTACACAAAATATCATTATCGCTTGATGACACTAAATGACAGTAATTTATTTCCTCCCTAATTTTGTTTCATTACGCTCCCCAGACATCATCAGGAATGCATTACAATTCATAAATACAACGTTGCCATTCCCAATACAGTTCGCCCAATACACATCAATGCTTTACAGATAGTGAATTCAAGAAGTAAATGTATTTCTGATATTATTGGAAAAAGATTTACTAATTTATTCCTTCTAATATATTGATTGTTTGACATGGTACTTAATGTGTTACAATCGCTGTTCAATATATTATTTGCAATTGGCTGGTTCTAGAGAATGAATCATGTCGATTAGAGAAATATGAAAATCGAAATTCGTACCAAAATAATAATTGTCTTCCCCTTCTCGTCCTGAGTGGAATATAGAATTTTGTTGAAATTTATTTTAATAGAGGCGGTCAAAATTGATTATCTGTTCTGCTATTATATCTGATATATACCATGTGTCCAAAAAGTCCCACCCCCTCTTATTTTTTTATTAATGGAAATAGACAGATTGGCTTTGAGGAAAGTTTAGATAACCAAAGGAGGAGTTTTTTGAAGTGTCAAAATTTTTAACCCTTACCCCAAAAATGGGGTAGTTTGGGGTGAGTCTTGATTTTTAAATAGCAACCCCTATTGAGTGATACCTCAATTTAAAGGTCTTTTCAAAATAAGAATAATGGATCAAACTAGAGGTCTCTAAGTTCATCCTATCCAACATAGCGACCAATCGAATTTTGAATGTTAAACTACAAACTCCGGTTATTTTTATTACATTACAAACTGCTCTATGTTGGTAAAATAATGGTAAGAGCCTTACCTTGTTTTTTTAGCTCATATTAATTTCTTGAAATGGCTACCATTTACTTTTAGGCAGAAATAGATTCTGGACTCAAAAGCTTGTTGTACATTTCGTAACATTTCCGGTCTAATTATTAAGGTAAAATTCACAATTCGATTGGTTGCTATGTTGGGTAGGATGAACTTAGATACCTCTGGTTTGCACCATTATTCTTATTTTGAAAAGACCTTTAAAATGAGGTATCACTCAATAGGGGTTGCTATTTAAAATTCTTGACTTACCCCAAACTATCTTTTTTTGGGGGTAAGGGTTGAAAATTTTGACACTTCAAAAAACTCCTCCTTTGATTATCTAAACTTTCCCCAAAGCAAATCTGTCTATTTCCATTAATAAAAAAATAAGAGGGGGTGGGACTTTTTGGACACATGGTATATATATCTTATTTGCAATTATTAGTTCATTAATAATCAAATTCACTAAACTTTTAACGAAATTGGTAGAGCAGTTTTGAGAAATCGTAGCATTTATAAGAACTCATAGACTTCTAAAATATAAATTTTATGGGAATTGTTGTAATTGTATCTTTAGAATATACATTTTAGTAATATTTGATAAAAATTGTTATATATGATATTGAGAAAATGTTACCTTTGAGCTTTCGTTTTGTTATGAAGTAACATTCAAATTTATATTATTAACAAAGATAAAAACACGAAAGAAAAATATTGACAACAAAATAAGATCTATGGCTAACATATAGGAATGTAACTAGTTTGATTGAAATCGGAGCTATCGTTTTAACTAATGTTGAGACGACAAACAGAATGATGAAAAACTGATATTTGTAAAAACACACACTTTTCAAAAAGAAATAGTGGTATTTCCCATACTTTTATGTAAAATAAACCTAAGTTAATATATTTAGAAAGATAGATAATACGTGAAAATTATTTAATTTAATTTAAAATTATATTTATATTCACTCCAATGACATACAAAATGCACGATTGCCGAATTAAAAATAAACTAGTTAATGGGCACTATAATGGTACCCAGTTCCATTGTGCATTGTAATAGAAGCAGTTCATATAAATGTAATGCCCATAGTTAGTGCCTCGGGGCTGGTAGATTGTCACATATTCTAAGAAAGTCAGGTTGTGAAATTACATTTTCTCAATAACTTCGATATTTATAAATATGGAGAAGTGGGGTTGATATCATTTCATGAAAATTGAAATCTGCAAATCTGTATCTAATGTAGTTTATTGTAAGTTTAATAACAAGCGAGATAGAAAGAAAAAAACTGTTTAATTGGATGTAAATATAGTTCTACGTAAGAACACTATAGTCCCCTATAAGACATATCATTTTCTGTAGTTGGATGGCATATATAAAATCACTTTTACAGTTTACGAAACGATAAATACATTTTCGAATCAAGTCTATTACGTCACTGTACCGTATTTATTCACGGTATACATATTTGATAAAATTCGTTCCCACTTATTACCAGCGAACGGCCAGTATTAACTTTGATGCACATTTATTAGGAGTCGTAATGTTTTATTTCTTAATGTTACAAAGTTTATAAATCTTAACATAAAACGAACATAAACTAAGGTAATGTTACACGTTGGGAAAAGCTATTAAGTTAAAGCACTGCCGTCATAACTAGGACACAGCTTGCAGTTTATGATACCTTCTGTCATAAAACATTTGACCTACATTTTAATTCACACTACACGATGTAGAATCTACGAGGACGTTTCATAAGTTCCGTTTAGAAAGGTAATGTAAAGCGCAAACTTGTTAAGTATGACAAGCGGTGTGGGTGTTGAATATAAATACACGGTTAAGGTTTTAATGAAAAGACAATCGATGCTGAAATAGACATAGGTATAATATATTACAATATCAAACTAAATGTGTTAATTTTTCCGCTTATACGATTTTTTACTTAGCAGGTATTGAAAATACAATAATATTTCAAGTGAAAAATATACGACCTAGACTGGGAAACGAATCCAGGACCTTTAGCTATACGCGCCAATGCTCTACCAACTGAGCTATCCTAGTCGCTTCTCAGCACAGGGCGTAGACCTCTCACATGACTTTTTACGTTTATTGCTGCAATTTTGAGTTTCTAGGTCGTATATTTTTCACTTGAAATATTATTGTATTTACAATATCAACATTAGAGATAATGTACAGGGTGTTTCAAAATGAATAGCGGGGTTATAACGCTTTATAACTTTTATTACATTAAACTTACCGCTATAAATGACACATCAAATGAAAAAACAACTCAAAGAGTTTTACAGAAAAGCCTACACGTGTTCAATGTGAGCACCATTCGTCACACGGCACACGTCAAGACGATATGCGAGTTCTTCCCAAACTTTGATTAGTGTTTCTTGAGTAATTGTTGTAACAGCTGCTTCAATCATGTTTCTTAATTCGGGAAGGTCAGTTGGTAGTGGAGACACATACACACGATCCTTTATGAACCCCCAAAGGTAGAAATCGCAAGGCGTCAGATCGGGTGACCGTGGAGGCCATGCGAAACAAACTCTGTCATTGGGCCCTTTGGCATACAGGGTCGGCATATGCGCACTGGTGCCAACAAACAAAACTGTTTGAGTTGCTGTTTCATTTGATGTATCATTTATAGCTGTAATTGTAGTGTAATAAAAATTATAAGGCGTTGAAACCCCGCTATTCATTTGGAAACACCCGGTATATCAGCCGTTATTACAATAAGGCTATAATAATATACAAGTGAAATAGAACAAATTTAACAAATACATATAAATTATTCCACCAAACTTTGAACAGAAGTAGGTCATATTATATGTTAACACAGTCAGAATATTCTAGTTCGGGTAGGTTTTTCAGAAGTAGTGGAGGGAAAAAATGGGGTTTACTTGATTAATTCAAAAACTAAACATTTTATGTGTAGACAATTCTCATTAGCTATTTTCGTGATGTTCAGTTTTAATTTTCGGATAATATTTCTACGAACAAAATCGAGCTCAATTATTTAAAAACTCTAACAATTATTCAAATACGCGTGGGGACTTTTTTATAGACGTATTTGAGAACTTTATTTATTTTAAAATAAATCGATTCTACGTCAAAAATTAAACGAGTTTTGGTCGTAGTGAAATTTCCCATATTTTATTAAACAACTTTGTAAATTGTGGTCATAGCGAGAAATAGTATTCCACATAGACGTGAAAAGTACTTTAATTTACTCCTGAGACAAAATTTTTTCTAATATTTCAACATTGCGACATTTTCCGACTTCCATAGAAACTTACTGTTAATATAACGTGCTCTTATGTCACTGATTTGTCGGCTTGTTTTAATAAATTAAAATTGTCACATAGCATTGATAACGATGTGTTATAACACATTTAACTACAGTTCAAATTAAGTTTATTTTTTATTTACTAAGTCCATCTTGTAGCTGCCTGATTAGACTTCGACATTGTTTATCTCAGGTAAAGTTGAAACAGGTATAAAAATACGCTGCCAACACTCTTTTGATTCTAACACAATATCTGTATCGGAGAAACATATTTTAAAGCTGTTCCTAAAAAATTCGGATCACGATTATGTTGAATTGATCAGTTTATATCTTCGTCGCCTTCCGCCGAGAGACCAGTATTCTGAACGGCCAGTGGTCTGAGCCCCGTATCACCAGTTAACATGGGTCAAAAGGGTTTAACAGATCTAGGGGCGTCTGTACTAAGCGAGAAATAAGTGAAAAAAATGTTGGATAGCGACACTACGAGCGGTGAAAGCGAATATAAGTAACAAAGTATTTCGGCACTTACCTAATGAGTTTTCTCTAGTTGAATGTTGGTTTAGTGGAAGCTTTTATAGAATATTCAACTATCGGGTTTTATCTCAAGGAATAAAAAGTGAAACTTTAAAGTTTTATTCATATCTAAATGTAGACATTACAAAACACTATTTATATAAGACATCTTTATAGTTCCCTCAAAAATCGGTTTGGTGAGGTCAGAAAAGGGTTAAAATGGTTGGGGTGTCAAAATAGATTGTGTGGGTTTAGAAGCTTTATTTAAAAAAAAAAAAATAGGGAGCGGAGCATTAAAAAATATGGGTTCAGTAAGTTTAGAAAATCTTTTTGGAAAAGTGTCAAAATGTATGGAAGTTTTTTTTTCTTTCAAAATGAGTTATGTGAGTTTAGAAACCTTAACATAAAAGGGTCAACATTTGAGTGGGAATTTTGGGGTGGTGAGGACCCTGGATTAGAGATGGAATTTTTGAGGAGGGGAGGTGGTGCGTGGAATTTTGGCGCAGGGGGACAGGGGGTGAAAACGAGATAAAAATTTGTGGAATGGGTTACAATTAAAAACCTATAATAGACGACCAAATATAGGCGTTATATATTGTTTGAATCAATTATAAGTTATAAACTGAAGAAACCTTATACAATGCCATATATCAGCAACTCTGTGAAATGTGTTTCCAAGGCCTAAACCGGTGTATGGAATTTTCATCGGTCTTCTTCTGTAAATCTTATTTTCTAAAAACAGAGATTTATTACCTAATAATCAAAAATGTATTTTGGTTACCATCGATGTCCAAATCTCCTACCGGCTAGTGGTCTCAGTGGTGAATGGTCTGAACGCCTCATCTTCAGTTTACAAGGGTTTGACAGATCTGGAGGCTTCTATTAAATCTCTCTTTTTCATCTTTCCTATATGGTCTCTCTTCGCCTTAAAAGCAACAAGGAAAATATTTAATGACTTGTTTGGTTATTAAACAGTAAGTGTGAACATTTTCTTATCACAAATTAACATAGCGCTATTTGGTTTTGATATGGTTTGAAATGATTTGTGAGTTAAATTTGAAGGCAATCATGTTTAATTACCTAACCTTGTAGTCTCTTAATACTAACTAATATCTTGTCTCTGTTTACTCGCTGCAAAACAAATATTCTTTTCTTTTTGACATTTATTGGCCTAATCAAAAACCTTATCTCAATTTGTTTGCTGTTTTTTTAAAACATTTAATTTATTGTCGGTATTTATGAATCTTCAAATAGGTTCCCAAATGTATTATATTCAATTGAAATTCGAACCAAACAACGGTGAGAATATAATCGCGGCGGCGACAAAATCTGCGTAAAACAATTTGCTTGGCCGTCGTGGTATTTACCCAGCCCTATCGTATACCGAAAGTTGGTTTCTTGGGCCTTGCAGGAAATGTTCAATTATATTATTTCAAGGGGTCTTTTATATATATCAGGTGTTAGCATATACAAGTTTTTTGAATCTTGTAATATATGTATGGCACTACTATATTTACATCGGCTAAATGTGTGATATCTACGCTCGCTTCGATTGAGTTAGTTTTCTAATTTACATCTATGAGTGCATATAAGCAAAAGCCTCCACTCGTCACGTTCGTGACACAGCCCTGCCTGATCTCGAACTTCACTAATACCACAATGTATAAGGCAAAATTACATTGTTTGGTGTTGTTAAATTACATTTTTGACAATAACTTCGTTATTTGTCATCGTAGAGAAGAACCTATACACGCAGAATTTAAATCTTCAAATTTGTTTAACTCAGTGTGTTGCAAGTTGAATAACACAGGAAAAATAAAACTATTTAAAATTGCCACCATTTTGATATTTTTAATTCAATTTGACTGAATGTCAATATTGTTATATATGACCATAATAAAGTAATCTATAGGAAATGTATGTTCTTATCTTAATTTCTGTGGGTGCTACCACGCTTACGTATAGACGACATCATATCTAAATCAGATGTGATGACATTTTCGGTTTCCTGACCATATGAAACGTGAAGATCACTGGAAAAAGTCATTTTAAAACAATTTACTGTCTTTAAAGATTGTAATTTAAGAAGTAAAAGTTATTGTACATCCCAAGAGTCACAAGTTTCATTTCTGTTACCCTCCCCCCTTAATTGTAAGGTGAATACCATTCGGTCATCATAAGGTGCTCGTGCTGATCTTCCTCTCTCTCCTTTATAGTGTAACGCCCGTTATTTAAAATAAAATTTATGTATAACTTTACTTGCCAATAAGACAGATTAAATTAAAATACTTTGTAAACCTTCCCTGCATAATGCTACCACCTGGTGAGCGGCTTTGAAAGCGATATCGCCCGATCTGCCAATTAGACTCTGACCTCGGTCAATCTTGATTAAGATGAGTCAGTTCTTACCTCTAACGCAAGCTAGTCGTTTCTCAATAGAAATATAATGTAAAACTTCAAGTTAATACTTCTTATTAAATTTACTTTGGCTTTTGTTCAAAATTCATTTTCAAAATTTAGACTACTCATATACAATTAAGGCTCGTTAGTGTATATTGCGAAACTCGCTGAGTGGTCTTCCTCGATGATTTACTTTGACGCCAAAAGCTCGTAAGCTTTTTGAAACACAAAATGCTGGTTCAAGGTCAGGACTAAAAGCAAGTTGAAACACAACTCAGCACTTCCTAGTTCATAAGAGCTCAACTTACAAAAGAAAAATCTTTTTTGAAATATGCCTCATGTTAACAAAAAGAACTTTATCTTTGTTTCTTAAACAAAAACTTAATATTAAAAATATGGTGTAATAAAGACTTCATCTTGGTGACTATTCCTTGTGGAACAATATGTACAAACCTTAAACTAATTTTTGGATGGGATTGCATGCAAAATTTCGGCCTCCACGACCCCAAAGGGGTTATTTTTCAAAATTAAAATAAATATTGACGTCAATAAAATAAAATAAAATTTAATTTTCCTTTTATATAATAAACAAATTTTTTTATATATATTATTAGTTGATCAACTTAGTTTTTAGAAATTTAATAATATAAATTGTAATAATTTATAAGCAATTTGATAATGAAAATTTGTTAGAATTAATATACACTTTGAAGTTAAATTTATTGTCAATAATTAAATTCTTTTTTTAAACAAATTTATATTACTTTTAAAAATTTCATTTGTAAGAGTTGTATGGGGGGGGGGAAGATCAAAGTAATTGTAACTTTTATTAAGGGCATGTAAATTTTTTTTAAAGAAAAACTTGTTTATTAATAAGTATTTGTTAATTGGTTAATTGTTGGCTGATATTTACTTTTGTGAATGGTCAATTTTTTTTACGGGTTAATAAATTTCAGCACTGTTTAGAAATTGTTTCCTTCTTTTTTAAACATGTTACCAATCTGGTTCCAATAATTCTTAATTCTTCCTAAAAACAAATCGCCTGGTAACAATAGTAAAATTAACTCCACTCTTTCTTCAATTGTAAATTTCATTTTAACAATGTTTTTTTAAAGCTCGATAATGATATGTAAATAAAGCACAATTGAAGTACAAGTTACAAAGAAACCAACAAAGTATTTGTAGTGACTGAGTAGTTTCAATTCTAGTTTGGAGTTTCCCATTCGGTAAAACCAAAGAGATAACAGTCCCATGTTTCTTGCTACTGATATGGCATTACAATGGTTGAATAATAACAATTTCAGGTATTTCCTTGTGAAAGCTCAAAGAAAGATTTCATTAATGCCTAGTGGGCTGCCAATCATATTCTTTTGAATAGACCTTTTTAAAATGAGTTGTCACTAGACCCACTTTTCTTTAAATAATTTTGTCCACCCCCTCCCCCCCCCCCAATGCCAAACAGCACAAATTATGAACATTTTTTGTGCAGTTCAATTGAGGATAACATGAAAAAATGAGAATTTTTAAAAATTACTTATAACAAGATTACCCTATTGGATAAGAGCCCTTGATATGCCAATAAACTTTAACGTTTCTAATAACACTCAATAAACCAACTTTTGGGGTAATTAGTCATAAATAATTAGAAGTACTATACTTTGCTCCTGAAATTAAATAAATACCAAGTAGTTAATGGAATTTGATTATGGTGTTTAAGATTTAATAAAGGTTTTTGTTGTCTGTCAGGTTATAATGTCGGAAAAAAGGTTAGAATATCGGTTGTTATATAAAAAAAAAGAAGGAAATAACTTAAAATAGAGACCCACCCCAATCGAATATTCTGAAAGCATCAGGGTTAAAACATATCCTGATAGAGAGTCCTGATAGGTAAAATCAAAGAGAGAGATATAACACAAAACTACATGAAAAGTGTATATTCAGTTAGGTATATATAAGGATTGCCACGCATATACTCCTTATAGGTTAAACCAAGAGGGTTCTAATTGTGGAAGGATAGGATATTATAAAACTGAAAAGTTGAAATTGTTTGGTGTTTTGAACTTTGTAGTCAAGACAGCACCAATATCGTAAACATAATACAATTTGGAATTTTTTGTTCGGTTAAACCCTAGAGATAGTATGGAAGAAGATATATCGCTTCACTTCTCTCTCTTGGCTTTCTCAGTGACGTCATCCTTCTGTCATTATATCCACGTTTAATCATTAATGAGTATTGTTTTCAGTTTACTGTAAATTATGAAATTATACGCAATTTTGGATTATTTCATAATGAAATAACAGACCTGATAATTGTTATTGTTTTAAATTTCTGACTTATGGGTTTCATAAAATACCAACAATATCGTTCATTGGTTCTTTATTTTCAACTACATTTTTTTCGAGTCAACAACAAAAATTATTAATTTCTATGTGACATCTAATCCTACGATAAACTTAACGTTTTCAAGTAATCTGACGTGCTTTTGTTTTAAACCAGCTCTTCATAACATGTTTTAGTTGTCAATAATATCGTAAATTCTAAATAGAAATTCTCGTAATATTAATCTACTTCAGTTACGGCATAATAATAATATTTTTTTTTAATATACGGTGCACAGAGATCGCATGAACTTTTTCAAAACGTTTAATCAAATTTAAATACTAATCAACCTCAAACTTTAAGGGAGGCGCTACTAAAGTCTAAAAATTAAAATTCCCGTTTTCTCAAAATTGACTCTAATGAATTTGTAAAACGTGACTGAGCGTCATAAAGTAAAACTTTGTAAGCGAATTTAAAAAAAAATTCTGGTGCATTTGAAATCGGACTTAGGAGAAAAAACAAACTTTGGATGCAGGTCTAAATGTAGGACTGTGTAAAGTCGTAGAATGAAATTTGGAACTAATTTTGTAACGCGTATTTTTGAAATAATCACAATTTATTTCACTTGCATTGACATATTAGTTTGGGATTAATGCTTAATAGGGACAAATTGTTTAATAGATTTTGATATATTCAAAATGTTACTGAGGCGTAAATTATTCTTTCTTAACCAGTAAATCGTTAACCGACAATTTTGTTTGGTTTCTTAGAGGTAACATTTAGTACAATTTCATCAAAATCTTTAAACACGCTTTTGAGAAAATGTTTATGTTAAATTTTGGCCTCAAAGGAAGCTATGGTCTTATTTTAAGTTGTGGTAAAATATGCTTATGTGCACTTTTATCTCACGTTGCATACGTCAGTGATAACCACATTTCCCCAAGAATACTTCAATGTATATTTAATATATGATAAATTAAAATAGGAAGAAGAACGTACAGTAAATAACACTAAAAAGAATGTGAACCAATATTATACTATTTATTTATAAATTAATTCATGGAGTTATTTGTTAGGAAATTAGGTTTTGGACAGGAATACATTTTATTTTATGATAAATTGTCTATTTTCTAATCTTTTCGTATAATATCCTCAGTGAAATCTGGAATGTCATCTTGTTGATAACCGTACACTTCACGTAAGATTCTATTGGCTACAATATTGACATTAGGAAGTTCAGCAACGAATTTATCTCCTTGAGTTTTAAGTTTAGCGTATTTCTCCAAGATATCAATGTACTCATTAGCAATTCGTTGAATTTTGCCTAAAGTATATGCTCCAACTGCTTCAATACTATCTCGGCTGGCCAACATCTTTAAACGGATATCAATTAAAGACTTCTGTATATTGTTCAATGATACTTTGCTTCTATAAACTTTGAGATTGTGATAATGACTTTGTTCAACATAAGGTGCGATAGTATAAGGGAATGTCTGGATACCTTTTTTTAGGAACAACTCTCTGTCGGCTTCTAGTAGGGGCACCTCTGCGAGATAATTACCTTTCGAGTTATAAAGCTCAGTGATATTGTCAGTATTGTATTTAATGAACGAAAGATAATCATCAGCTGGTATATCGACCAGATAAGTGACAACAGCAGCACTACGTTTCTTCACTAAAGCAGCTCCGAAAACGTTTTCGACCTTTGCGAGTGCTTTCAAAACTGGTGCAGTGATGTTAATAAGAGCGTCTCGAATACTATAACTTCCGTAGTTCTTATCGACTATAGCTTTAAAAGTCTTCTCAACATTAACATTTTCTGTTGCAATCAATGGTTTCCAGTATTTGAAAGTATTGTTCAAGTTAAGGCTGCCATACCAGTAGATATCAGCATGAGTAATACTACCTCCTTTGTAGAGACGATTGGCGATATCGTACAACACCTCGACATGTAGTTTTTGAACTCTGGCGTTCAGTGTGTTTTGTAGTTTTTGAAAAGCAGCTTGGATACCTGGTATTTTGTCTTGTACTTTCTTCGTTAGTGCGTCTAATTTTACCTTAGCTTCATTTACAGACGCTGAAGGAACTGGATCGTAAACTGTACTGGAATAGAGTAAAAAGTAATCAACCAAGTCTCCCACAAACGTTTCATTGAGATCTTTTTCTAAATACTCGGATGTGGATGACATTATCGATGTGTTCAGATTTTGAATTTCATCGTAGAATGCGTTGATTTCTGCAGTAAAATCAGGAGTTATTTTAACTGATTCGTTGTAGATTTGATTCAACAATGCATTTACATCCTTAATCTCGTTGCCTAAAACGGTTCCGTTTTTATTTCTAATCAAGTAGAAAACAGTATTCCAAGCGTCAATGACCGGATATCCGGAAGAGTAAATTGTGTTCCGCGATTCATTTTTACCTAAATCGTTGTAATAGCTTAGTTCAGCGACGTACGTTATAGCTTGTTTGACGATTGCTTGCACCGCTGCAGAAGAAGGGTTTTGCTGAACAATGATGCCAAGATAATAATCGGTTATAACTTGTTTGTCAACACTGTAGTATTGGAGAAGCCATGTCGCCCATTCTCCTGCTAGACGCCGAATTCTCTCTTCCTCTTCTTGTATTTTGATATTAATGATTCTGTCAAGTTCGAATGACGTTCCCAAAATCACTGCCTCACCGAGCGCGATTGATTTGTCTAATTTCTTAACAGATGCTTTAAGATCTAGAAGAAGATTAGCAACACATTCGGGTCTCGGAAAACATTTTCTCCTAATAATTTGCGGGGTAAAATCATTTAACTCTTTGATTACCTTAACTAATTCTGCCTTCACACTAAGAACTACTGCAGTGTTATTTTTAATAATACCTCCTTTGACCAAGAATAATGTATCCAAACCACTTTGTACTAATTCTCTGACTTTGTCTAGGGTGAAGTTTTCAACAGGAACTTTCTTTATTAGCGACACCATCTCTATTGCAGTTTTCGCGGGCATAGCTGCAACATCGAAAAGAGTTTTACCATCTCGAATTTTGATAATATTTTGATCATCAATCCTGTTAATTATGGTATCAAAATTGGCAACTCTTGCCTGGAATTCTGGAATTGTAAAGGTTATAACTTGGTTAGCTTGATTTCTGGCCTGGATCAGTGAATCAGTCCAGAATTCTGTATTTCCAGATACAGGACCGGTATTAAGAGAGACATTAGTGGCTCCTTTTTCTCCTTCTTTGGGCTTAACAGATGTTAAGTTTGTTCCAGGTGGAAGTTCTAGTTCGTATTCTGTAAAATTTTTTAGAGCCTCTGTAGCTTTTTCTGAGTATGCATTTATTTTCTGAAACAAAGAAAACAATATATATTGAATATTTAAGCAATTGGACTTTATTTTACAGATAAATAAATTAACGAAAATAGATTTAAAACATTTTCGTACATTTTAGATATCAGGGATTGTGTGGTAGGTGTAGTGAAGATGCAGTATATAAATTATGTAAGGTGAATTACAAATATGCTCAAGAAATATACGGTATTTAATAAATTTCATTTTGGTTTTCTTATAATTATCATTGTAAATCGTAATAATAATGTCAGCTTCCCACGCCTTTGTTTTTATAATCAAAGCCAAACATTCAGAATCTAGTTTGGGAATAGAAGGATTTTGTTCTTGTTTTTAGTATAATAAAATATTCAACCATCACTCTTTTGGAAAGTTCTTGCTAAGTACAGAAAATTAGCAAATGTAAAAGCGATGATAAGGGAACAAATTATGTCATTTCAATTTTTAAAACTCGCTCTGCAAAACCATTTTTCAAATACGTTGCCGAACAAGTAACAATCATACCATTTGTTTATACTATGTAAGGGGTGATCTTCTCTGACCGAATCTTCTATGGCTGAAATCTACTCTGACCGAATTCTTCTTTGACCGAAGGTTCTCTAACCGAAAATAATGATTATATTTTACAATAATATTTCAAGTGATAAATATACGACCTAGACTGGGAATCGAACCTAGGACCTTCGGCTCGCCAATGCTCTACCAACTGAGCTATCCTAGTCGCTTCCCAGCACAGGGCGTAGACCTCTCACTTGATTTTACGTTTAATTGCTGCAATTTTGAGTTTCCAAATTAATTACCTCGCATATATGCGATATTGAAATTAAATTTTACTCATTTTTTGCTAGTAAAAACGTATAACCGGAAAAATCAAGATTATATTTTATTCTTTGACTGAAAATTTTGTGACCGAATTTCTTCTCTGAAACAGCTGTTTATGACAAAATTGTCTTCTTCAACCGAATCGTCTGTGACCAAATTATTCTCTGACCGGAAATTTGTCACCACTCTCTTCTCTGATCGAAGGACATGTGCATGTTTGTCTTCTCTGACAGAAACAGCTGTTTAATTTGTTTAATCGTCCTATTCAAGTGAATCTTCAGTGACAGAATTCTTCTCTTACCGAAAATTTGTCACAGCTTTCTTCTCTGACCGAAAGAACTGCTCTGTGTAAAGCCGGCATAATTGATATTCAATGCAAAACGTATTTTTAATTGCTATTATCCCATGCTCTCTGTTTAGTAACTTTTGGAAAATTATACGATATAATTGCTTTAACGTTTAGTTGACATTTAGGTTAGGTTTTAACAAAACTTTTATTAATTGTGTATCCGATGAACAAAAATTTCTAAAGTGAGACCATGCGGTTCTGGCAATTAAACATACTCCTATAAATAACACCCCCTTCAAATCCAAGTACCACCAACAAATTTTGCAATAAATATTCTTCTCTGACAGAAAGTATTGTTCACGTTTCTTCTCTGACGGAAAGTCTTAACTCGTTTTCTTCTTTGACCGAATCTTCTGTAACTGAATTCTTCTTTGACCGAAACGCCTCTTTTCGGTCAGAGAACACTTTTAGAGTCTTCTCTGGCCGAAAATCAATGTTTCTTTTCTCTGCCCGGATCATCTGGGATCGAATTCTCCGCTGATCGAAGTATGAATTTTCGGTTAGAGAAGACTCTGACCGAAAGATTTCTATGAGGTATTAAAGCCGCATCACTATGTAAGATTAAAATGATTATTTCGATATTTAAGAATAATTATCGGGCTTTAAGAATCATGATAGTCTATTATGGTCATATGCTAGGCTAATTACAGAAAAAATAAATTTTTGTTAAACTTAAATAACCTTTATTTCTTAACGATAATGACACATGAATTGCTCTGACCATAATTATTCTTCAGGAGCTGATTTTTATTTATAACTTTATATCTAGCATGCCAATAATAAATATTGTCTTTCTTACCGAAATAAAACATTCCATAAATACTGTTTAAATTGTCCATTTTAGACATACTATTTTTAATACTTTAACATTTTATTTCACGATCACAATTACTATTTCTTTCGTAATTCTTTTGAAAGGAAAATTAAATCACATTAACTTGTTTGATAACTGAATGAATCCTATCAAACGTACGATTCCAAATCATTGTGTCCAGATTTTATCTGCCGCTATTTCGGATTGTTTAACTGAATTACGTCATATTTTAGAAATTTTTTTTCTACGCATGTATCACACCTCAACTTTTGTCCTTCTGCTGCACAAAGAAATCAGAGCTGACCTTTGTAGCTCTTCTCAGGAAGAGCTATTTTACTATTACCGCTCACGTATTGTTCGTTTCAACTCCGCTGTGCGTTGAAGTTTTATATGTTATTAGATTGGATCACTAGTGCTGTTAGACTAAACACATAATATAACGTTAACCCTCCTTTGTTTTTTTTTTCATTACAGTTAAAGACACAGTTTTTTGTGGTGTGTGGTCGATAGGCTACTAACTAGATTTTTACACTTTTCTTTTAATACAACTCTCTCTTAACTCGGAATGAACATGCAAGTTCTCTAAGTACGGTTACTTATTATTTAAGTTGTTTTTAAATGTTAACAGTTACTTCATAGGGAATCGTTACGTAGTTCACTGGTACTGTATGTCCTAATTAAAGCCTATATAATAGCAGTAACGTTCAATATTCACAGATCCTATAGGATGTGTCAAGACTTTGATAAAATTGTGTAGTTTGTTGTATTTAGTCCTACAGTAGTTTTCTAAGGGTATCGCGTAAAGAAAGATCTGCATGACTAAAGCGGGATCTGCATTACTCGTTTGTCCAGAACGTCATTCGTTTACATTTCTCACTGTACCATCGGTTTCAAACTTGTCACGAATGCTTCTAATTGTATTCTCGTTGTTTGTGATATTCCAAACTCCACTTTCCAACGTATTTGAGTTTCTATAAAATTCTCAGCTTTCTAATAATACTTGTAAAACATACTTTAATTGGTGAAAATACAACTGAAAATCAGCCATGTTTATTACGGAATAAATAACAAATGACAGCATTGAGTTATATAAATTAAAATCAGCTGATTTTGTCTATTTCTATCTATATTAGTTTCCTTACAATAATCATTCAAACAATGTATACATATTTTATGATAATACACGTATTTCAAATACATCGTTCTAAATATGAATAATATATTTTACAATAATTTGATAACTAAATCCTTCTTTACAATTTATTTCTGAAGTGAATTGCATGGTTTTGGAAACTCCATGATAAAGTAAATTGTATTTGTTTTATTTGTCAGTTGTAAGTAGAAAATAGTCAGGTGATGGGAAAAAAATTTTGTTTTGTAATTGCTATTGAAGATCGGTCTGATAGGTAATGCATTGTTTTTAGTACCATTTTTTAAGGTTATTAAATAGTTTTTATGTTTCAATATAATTTTTTTATATTGTCTTGAATATATTCATTTCAGTTAGTAAATTATATACTAAAGTTAATTAAAAGTTTTCACCAGTTCGTGATATCTTTTATTAAAGTTATGATTTAGTTTGAAAGTTGAATTTTAACAATTAATTATAATTGACGTTTAGTTATATAACAGTAGACTACACTAGAATACATCATTAGCTATTATAAATAAAGTTTATAACATTTAAAACGGTTTATAATTTAAATAAGGCTTACGTTTCCTACTTAATTTATGAATTTTCTAAAAATGATTATATTTTTCAGTAAGTTTTTCACACAAAACTATATAATTATTTTTATTTTTGGGAGAAAATAAAGCATTTCTTCAAAAATATATGTAAAGAAAAAATTCTTTTTGTGAAATCTGAGTTTCCATTATTATTTATTATTTTAAAATAGTTCGGTTAACATATATTTCAAAACGCAGGATATTTTAAACAGCAAATTCCCGGGTCTCAGTACAATTAGCTACGAGTTTCTTAAAGTAATATAAAATAAACTTTTAGATGTATCATATTATACATGTATAATTTTAGTTTCAATTTGGATATTCTTCCAGCTAAGCTTTAAGAAGTTGTTATACCAATCACAAAACGTGGGTTTAAACGCTTTCAGTGATTTAAAACTTATTTATCTTGTCGTTATATTTTCGAAAGATATAGGAAAAATATGTAAATGTTATCAACTAATTCAATTATTCAACGTAAAACAATACGGTTTTGACAAGGATTGAATAACGAAAATTCGTTGTCTTATGTTATGGAACAGATTTTAATTTTGTTAATGAAGTAAGTGCTTTGTTTCTTGATAAAAATAAATCCAACTTTGACATTGTTGACTATAATATTTTAATTGAGTTTTTTCAACTTATAATATTAGATATGTTGTGTTAAATTGGTTTAGTAGTTATCTTTTAGGGAGAAAACTGTGTGAAAATAAGGAATTTGAAGAAATAAAATTTGGGTCTGTTTTTTTTTCTAATTTTATTTCTCATGTATGTCAACGAATTTTGTAATGCAAATATTAAAAGTAGATTTAATTTTTTTCGCAGATGGCGTTGTTTTATGTTAAGTAGAATAGTGAAGAAAAAAGTAATTATATTAACTACTTTTTAAGGAAAAATTTGATTTAATAACTATAAATACCCTTGCATAAGTTGTGTTTGTATAGAAGAGTTGTGTATAGACCTGTGAGTTTATTAAGAGATATGAACGTTTAAAATATGTTAACTGTCTATAAGGAAATAACACGAAAAAAATTAATTTTAAGAGTTTTATAAGGAAACTGTGTCCTATACATATTCAAGGTCTTTATATGTTTTTCACTAGTTCATGCTTGTTTTGATTACGCTAAACAAAAATGAAATGAGCCCTATAGACGTAATTTAGGTCTATAATGAAATTTCAAAAAAAAAAAAATTATAGATTAATTTTGAAGAAAGATAATTTCAATACAAGAACACTTTTAATAAAGTTAAAAAGATTACATCACATTTTATTAAAAGCGGAAATAGAACTGTATCTGGGAACAAAAGAATGGAACTGTGCAATGCAGGATAATATGTTACAGTATCCAAATCTTGCAATACGTTCTATTAACAAATATTTTCTTTTCTCGACACCAGAATATTTAATTTATTATCCAAATACATGAAACAGGAAAAGTTAAGTTGTTTAATCTAAGAAATTGGCTCTTCTCATAGGAGTAGGTATAGGGAACATTTTTGACTTTGTAATTAAATTTTATTTTAGGAAATGTTTATTATTTTTGTCCAATTATTTGTTTTTCTAAAAGTGTTATTATTATTATTATCACACATAACTTGTTATTACATATCGTCTGACATGATTAATAGATCAAAACAAAATCTGTTTATTATAATTAAAATAATAGCTGCATGAGTGAGTAATAGTTTAAGTGCTGTCCTTTTTTGTATAATTTGTTTCTTAAATGGTATCTCCACTACTATGCTTTGTATTGTATGCATGTATTCCTGAATTATTTTTGTGTATTTAGGTTAGTTAGACTATTACTATTTAGATGGCATTGTGTTTAGTTACAGTACATTTTTTAATACTTTTAGTATATTTTTTTTTTAAAGTTTATTTTAATTTTTCTAGAGTAACGTTGATTTTTGAAAGAACAAACGATACTGTAACTTGTATAAGCAAATTTGTAAAAGTGTGGTTATGTTAAAAAAAAAAAAAAAAAAGGATTTAAATCTTGCTGCATAAATATTATTTGATTGAAAATTATTTAAATGTTAATTAAGTCGAAGTTAATTTTCGTTTTTGAAAATAGTTCTGAATGGTCATTAGGTTTGCAATATTTCTCACTCATTTCGGTGATTATTTTTACATTCAACCAAAAAGACATAGTTTTAGTTCGATTTAAAAAAATATATAACAGTTCTTTAATATTGTTTTTTTAAAGATAACATTCTTCCCTAACATTTTACAGGAGATGAATATCAATTTATATTAAGGGGGGTCTCTATTTAGAAAAGATTTTGATAAATCATATGTTTTAGTTTTAAACTTGCGCTAAAGGTAAGAAGTGGATTTTAAGTTGTTGTAAAAGTGAATGAAATGTGATTACAAATATGTAATCAATACGATATCCGATAAAAATCTGCCATCACTCTTAGGCTGTAAAATACTGTAAACGGCGGATGTTATATTGGGTTTAAATGTATATTTACAAATAAAGATTTACTTTCTTTCTTTCTAAAAATAACACTTTACACACAAGTATTTAAAAAAAAATCGCATGATGAATTGTAATATCAAATCTGGTTGTAGGTACAAAATATTCAAAGAAAGGTTTAATTATTTGAACGTAAGTACAATTATTAAAAATCCATTATTATTCAAAATTCAATAATTTTATAAACTGTTAATGTTCTTTACAATTTACACCCGCATTATAGTTTAAAATACTACAAACGTACAATATACATATTTTAGATTAAAACTGTAATTGTTAAAACTTTAAAAGAAATGCGTTTTCTCCAAATAAAATAAACTGAGCAAAAAATTACTTCTCATAAACCCAAACACAAAACCAAATACCAACTAAAAAAAAAAACAATTGTCCAAACTTAAACAAAACATTTTCTAATCTATAAGTACATAATTTTTTATTTTTTTTTTTGTCAATACAGATTGGTCCACGTGTATTTCTTATCGGGTTATATTTGACCAGTTACTTAATCTGCCAAATACGTACACATATTTTAAACATAATTAGATTTTATGAAAAAATAAATAAAAAAAAGTAATTATTAAGTTATATAAAAAGCTCTCTATATGAAAAAAATAAACAACCGTACCTGGAAAACAGATAATGCTACCAATATGGTAGCAATAATTGAGAAACCCATGTTTGTTCCGGTGTGCTCTGCTGAATGAGACCATATTGTGATGGTATATATTCTTATAAGTAGAAAACTAAATGTCTTCTCCAATCACTAATTAAACATAATAAAGGCATTTAAGTAGCAGAATATATTTTTATCAGTAAATACTGCAAGTACAAGGTGACAAATAAAAATAAATTATGATTATTACCCTAACCTACGTAAATTACAATAACTGTGTACAAATATTATAAAAACAGTCTCACACGCCAAGACTTTAAACTGTGGTCTAGGTAAACAAAATATGTCTCTACAAAATTATTCAGTCGATAAAAATGTCAAAAGCAGTAGGAAAATTTGGGTATAATTTACAATAATCAATGTGTTGTCAAATTTCAACCAATTTTGATAAAACATTATTTTCTTTCAAATGGTTCCTACGATGTTTTATTTTCGAAATACTATAACAACCAATCCATTAACAAAGAGGTGAATTAAATTGGAAACAAAATATTTAAAAAAAAATATTGTTTTCCTCATAAAACAAGGTGTATTTTCGTAAATACTTCAAGCAAGAATTGATCATCTTCTCTAAACCATTAAAGTGATTGTTTCTAATTTTTTTACATGTTATTATTGGAAAACAAACATATTTATTGACGAACAAACAACAGCATAACACTCATAAATAACGTCTTGAAAAGCGAAACTATTTATGTTTTCAAAGTAGTGCCAGTGGTCTTTATTTGTATACAAATTTGTTTTCTTTCTCCATATATGTTCAATAATAAACATAAATATAGATTTGTTTATACTGTTCATTATATATTTGATTTGTTGGGCCTAACATCCTTTTAAAATATGATTAAATGTTGCTTGATAGAAAATATGAATCGAGTTTGGTATTTCTGAAATTTTACATTTCACAAGTTAAGTAAATTAATGACGCTTTGTTTGGAATACTGGAATTAATTTTCCCAATATAATTTAAACAATGTTAACGCAAACTGTATAAATTTTATTATCTTCAACACTATTTCACGTCACCATTGGAGTTAAAGCGATATTCACAATTTCCATTTTATGTATTTATTGTAAGAGTGTCGGCTTATCTCGTTGATTATCACCTTTGTTTAATTCAAACTATTAAGTTAACTATTGTTATCTCAACTATTTGTGGTAGGAAATTCTTTATAAAACATGTTGAACAATTTCTCATCGGTGTTTGCAGTATGACAAATTATAACAATTCGAACTTTCTCAAAATCGTCACAGCCAAAATCAAATCGTTACTCAGGGGGTATTTAGAACCAAGCGGTCTGCAGGAAGCATATCATAAATTTTCGTATCCAATATTTATAAATTTCTCTAATCTTACAAATTTCACCTCATTGCGATTTATAATAACAATTTCTTTATACAATTTTAGTTTAAACCCACAATGCAGTAAATTAAAGAAGATGAAAATGTACAGCATTTTATAGGATATTGCGTTATCCTTGCAAGCGTTAGGATAATATAATGTTTAAACGGGGAAAAAACAGATATGGATTGATTAATTACATTTGGGTGGGTAAACAAATAAGATATAAGTTAATCAATGAGTTTAAAAAAACTATATATTAATTTTAAATTAATATAGCTGCTGTATAGTAATTACATATACAATTACAATAAATATTTATGTATGTTTTGTTTACCTGGTTTTTCGTGTATTGTTTTAACATGATATATGGTTTGGTGAGGAATTTAGTTATTTTTTTTTATCAGGACTTGGTGGGTTGGGGAGAACGCGGACGTGCTTATTTAGTCCCTGAAACGGCGTCTTGTATTCGTGTTGCACAATTTATTTTTGTGTGGAAAATTGTGTTTTTATTCATTTGGTTATTGAAGTTTCCACAAGTGTAGCTCTTTAAAATTGAGGATGTATATAGTAGGTAACGAAGTAAATCCCCTATCAAAGTTGTGTGATATTTTACATTAATATTTATATTAACGTTTCGATATTTATATATTTAAACAGATATGTCTTAATATTACCCGTCCCAAAAGTACCTCAGATATAAATTAAGTTTTTAATGACATCAGTCTAGGATCTTTTTTGATGGCCAACTATTCCTGAGAGTTAATTTTCTTCTATTTATATTTCAAATCGTTTGCGGTCCTTAACTTCACATTTCAGAAATATGAACGAATTTGTTTAATTCAGCTTGGATCAAATACATCTTACTTAAAAGTTGAGTGGGTGATTTCAACCGATACTCCATTTCTACCATTGTCAAAATACTTAATATTTTTAGAGCCGATTTTAGGTTTTCCTCTAAGTGTAGCTCCCTCAAAAATGACGAAAAGCCAAATAAACTAATAATAATAAACAAAAACATACCAAATTTCAACTTAAAACATATGTTGAAACACGACTAAATTGGACGACATGCAGACATATTTTTTTTTAATTGACTTTTTAATCATCATCAATACTTCTTGTGAAAAGTAAAATTATTGTCAAATTTGGGTCTTTGGTTATTGAGGAATTGGTCAGTATGTTTAGGTACATCAGTTTTTTTTTGTTAATAATATAAATTTGCTACAACTATTATAATTGACACAATTCATTAAATTAACTGTTAATCTTAAAAATTGATTACAATTAAACAATAATTAACTATGTATATATAATATTTGATGATTCCATCATATATGACTTTACATTACTTCAGTGAGAATTGAAGGAAAATGGAATGTTATACCTTTCATAAAATAACATTTTTTATTTTAGAAAAATAAATAATTTCTTTTGTAACTTTCGAGGGTTCTTGGACCAATTTTGACCATCAGTAGGTCACTTTAGTAAATACCGTCTTGGCAATCCCAATGGAACCTAAGCTGAAACTACTCCTTTTTTTACGTAGTCTTGGGTTAGATCACTCTTTCGTCTTTCCTATCATCTCTCTTAACCAACTCTTGTTCTTTTCCGACTCTGACACTATGCAGTACTAGCGGTATTTGTTTTAAAATGTTTTTCTTTTTTTGTATGGAAATGATGACCAGAGGAATTCACCTTTAAACAACGAGATAAAATGTACCAAATACGTAAAAACCAATCAAAATTCTAACACAGATACAGAATGCATAAATATTATGAAAATCGGATTCAAATTGTGATGTAACAATTGTTAAAATCACAGCCTTAAAAGATTTCGACCAACCTCTAATCATTCCTTGGGTCACACAATCAGCTTAAAAAATTAATTCTAAAACATTCTGACTACCAGTTCTTGAATAGATAATTCTTTCTCTATTGTAACCATAATTCTTTTCGCATTTGATCAAATATTTAATAATTCTGTGTGTCACCTAAGCTGGCAATAAAATGTATAATTACATGAAATATGACCTTACATTATTTGGAGATATTCTCCACATAACAGATATATGCAGAAAAAAAATACTGAATCTAGGTCATAGGGGCTGAATGTAACGAGAATAATTTAATTTCTATACGGAAATATTCCACATTTTGGTTACTTTTGATAAATAAAAGTAAATAAACAAAGTAAAAACTATGTTACACTACCAAAACAAAAACAAATATCAAATCTCACAAAACTCAAAATCGTCGTTAGAACTTTATCGTTAGCTATCCAAAGTTAATTTCTGTTTCCCCCTAGACTACTCAAGAACTGCATTCTATTTTACTGGCAGTAAAGTACATTGTTTTGAGAAATATATGTTCACAATTTACTAACATTTTATCTAAACAATTTTGACATGTTGATATATTTTAACTTTTACAAAAGCTCCAATGTTGCATATTCACTTTATAACCTCTTTAACATGCTGCTTTCCAAGAGATCTAAACCAATGGCCTTTTTAAATTCTAAGAGGGTAGAATTTAATAACTGTTTAGAAGAAATTGTTATAATCAATTTAAAAAATCGGTATTATTATTTATGGTTTAATAGCAGAATTCAAACTTTAAGACAAAAAAAACACTATTTAGATATAGTAAAAAAAATCCTCAAATAGAATATTTGATAATTTTGCATTGCTTCGCTTGAGCTGTGGATGACTGTACAAATAATAGATATCATTTCAAAAATTCAAAATTAAATCTTTGCTCAGAGTTGATTGAAAGTCAACATTGATTTTTCGACTCACTGGATACTTTTCTATATACTATGCGTCTATTTGATGCAGTAAAATTTGAAAACAAAATAAACAAACTAAGAACAATATTTATCAATACAATACAATTTATTTAGTCATAATTTATTGTAAAATATTAAGAATATCTTCTTTCCGAAACGAAATAATTTAGTTTATAATATATAATCTATCTTTTGTCTGGTTGTATAATATCCTCAGTGAAATCTGGAACTTCATCTTCCTGAAATCCAAATATTTCACGTAAAATCCTATTGGCTACAATGTTTATAGCGGGTAGGTCAGCAACGAATTGTTCCCCGTCAGTTTTTAGTTTAGCGTATTTGTGTAAAATAATAATGTACTCATTAGCAATTCGTTGGATTCTTTCTAAAATGATCGATCTAGCTTCTATAATATCGCCTTCACTGGTCAACATCTTTGCACGGATATCAATTAAAGCCTTCTGTATATTGTTCAATGCTACTTTGCTTCTATAAACTTTGAGATTGTGATAATGACTTTGTTCAACATAAGGTGCGATAGCATTAGGGAATGTCTGGATACCTTGTTTTAGGAACCACTCTCTGTCGGCTTCTAGTAGGGGCACCTCTGCGAGATAATTACCTTTCGAGTTATAAAGCTCAGTGATATTTTCAGTATTGTATTTAATGAACGTAAGATAATCAGCAGCTGGTATATCGACCAGATAAGTGACAACAGCAGCACTACGTTTCTTCACTAAAGCAGCTCCGAAAACGTTTTCGTACATTGCGAGTGCTTCCAAAACTGGTGCAGTGATGTTAATAAGAGCGTCTCGAATACTATAACTTCCGTAGTTCTTATCGACTATAGCTTTAAAAGTCTTCTCAACATTAACATTTTCTGCTGCAATCAATGGTTTCCAGTATTTGAAAGTATTGTTCAAGTTAAGGCTGCCATACCAGTAGATATCAGCATGAGTAATACTACCTCCTTTGTAGAGACGATTGGCGATATCGTACAACACCTCGACATGTAGTTTTTGAACTCTGGCGTTCATTGCGTTTTGTAATTTTTGAAAAGCAGCTTGGATACCTGGTAATTTGGCTTGTACTTTCTTCATTAGTGCGTCTAATTTTGCCTTAGCTTCATTTACAGCAGGCGCTAAAGGAACTGGATCGTAAACTGTACTGGAATAGAGTAAAAAGTAATCAACCAAGTCTCCCACAAACGTTTCATTGAGATCTTTTTCTAAATATTCGGATGTGGATGACATTATTGATGTGTTCAGATTTTGAATTTCCTCGTAGAATGCGTTGATTTCTGCAGTAAAATCAGGAGTTATTTTAACTGATTCGTTGTAGATTTGATTCAACATTGCATTTACTTCCTTAATCTCGTTGCCTAAAACGGTTCCGTTTTTATTTCTAATCAAGTAGAAAACAGTATTCCAAGCGTCAATGACCGGATATCCGGAAGAGTAAATTGTGTTCCGCGATTCATTTTTACCTAAATCATTGTAATAGCTTAGTTCAGCGATGTACGTTACAGCTTGTTTAACGATATTTTGGACCTCTACAGATGTAGGGTTTTGCTGAAGAGCGATGGCAAGATAATACTCAGTGATAACCTGTTTATCAATATTGTACCATTTGAGAAGCCATGTCGCCCAGTCTCCTGCTAAACGCCGAATTCTCTCTTCCTCTATGGGTATTCTGATTTTCAAAACTCTGTCAAGTTCGAATGACGTTCCCAAAATCACTGCCTCACCGAGAGCGATCGTTCCTTGTACTTTCTTGACTGTTTCTTTAAGATCTAATAGAAGATTAGCAACGCATACGATACTCGGATAACATTTTTTTCTTATTATTTCCGGTGTAAAATTGTCCAAATCTTTGATCAACGTATTTAACCATTTCTTTACATTGGCAATTACTACACTGTTATTTTTAATAATATCTGGTTTGATTAGGAGTAATGCATCAACACCACTTTGAACTAACTCTCTGACTTTATCTATGGTGAAATTTTCCATAGAAATTTTCTTCATTACAGACACCATCTCTATCGCCGTTCTAGCTGGCATAGCTGCAATATCAAATATAGTTTTAGCGTCTCGAATTTTGATAGTGTTTTGGGTTTCTATCCTATTAACTATGGTATCCAAATTGGCAACTCTAGCCTGGAATTCCGGAACAGTGAATGTTGTAACTTGGTTAGCCTGATTGGCTATCTGGATCAATGTATTACTCCAGATATCGGCTACTCCAGCATTGAGGGCGACACTAGTTGCGGCTTTTGCTCCTCCGCTAGCGTTGACATTAGGAATCACTATTTGGCATTCTAAGAAATCTTTGATAGCCTTTTCAGCTTTTTCCGAGTATGCATTGATTCCCTGCAACAAAGAAGAAACTGTGTAATAATTGTTAAATCTGTTGAATCCTGAGATTATTTAGAGATAAACAAATGAATAGAAGCAGAGTAACGACTAACGAACAAAGAAACAAATAAATAAATATACAAAATATAATCGTTATACAAGATAAATAAAAAAATAATAATACATAATTAATAGGCTATTAAGGGTATATTAGGTTTATTAAACATTTTAATAATCTTATACGAAATAACTTTAGAAAACTCGTATTTCTAGAAGGCAGTGTAATAATAAATTATCCCTTTTATTTTACTCTCCGTTCTATTGTTAATAATTTGAATACAAAAGCTATGATTTTGTAGTCTTAGTTTTGTTATAATTTTAGGTATAATACATTTAAACTAATCCTGTATTGAGGTACTCTTAAAGAGGAATTCAAATATTGCAAACGTGTATGGTTGAAACATATCATTTAAAAGGTTTTTTTGATTAGAGAAAATTAAAGCAATAAAAAAAAATGAATGAATTATTGTTGATATCCTCTTGAACCAATCAAAAATAGTTATGGTATAAAATTTAAAACTAAAAAACTGAAAAGATATTTTTGGAATCGAGAGCATAAAAACTGTTAATAATATATATATATATAATTACAGGGTCTTAGTGATATATTTGTAAATTCTTTATTCCTACCGCATTATTATGTATGTTAAGAAAACTACAAATAAATATCCCTTAAATAGCAGTGATCATGCTCTCACTCTAATTATTTCGATGGACGATTTTAATTAAAATAAATATTACTACATATTATTTTTCTAGCCGGAGAAAAAACTTTAAATATTACACTTAAAAGGGTTCGTTTTAGAGATTCTTCCTTTCCGTTTAGACAATGTGTCTTCAAAACCGAGGTGTGTTCACGTTTTACCGATGTTTTGAATTACTTCAACAAAATTACGTTTGCCAGTCTTCTCTACTCATCAAGATCTTTAAAATGATGTATTACGTGATCCCCCTTTCTTTTTTTAAGATATCTGAACTGACACCTCACAGTAATCACAAGAAGGACGCTAAACACTTTCATTACGTATATTTATCAAAAAATGAAAGTCTAGGACAAAGTATGATTTTAAATATTCCAATTGAAACTTTAATATTTATTATGGTGACTACGATATATCCTTTCACAACAGTAACTTATAGTAATTTTAAATGAAATTTAATTTGTGTCAGAGTGTGTTTTATAATGCCCTTGCGTGCTTACGTTTATGCAGGCGATGTTTCTGTTATTTGATTCATTAAATGAACGTAGAAGATATTTTACAAAACAAGTTAATTTTAAATGCTATTTGTTTAGTAAAATGTAATTAAATGCTACTAATTTACACTACTTGTAATTCACAAAATGAAATCCTACGATTAAATAAACCATGCTACGTGAAACAACCCCAGAAACCTAAATAACCTACGTCTTTATTTTGGTGTGTTATTCTTTATGAATTTTTCAAATAGGGTTTAGGCTGCTTAACTTAGAAGTAACGTTTCTATTTATTATTATAAATGTATTATTAAAAAGAAGAATTACATTTAAAAATATTTATTTTGAATTAACTACAACAAAACTAGTGAAAAGTACAGCTGGGAAACAAACAAAAAATCCAGGAAATGATTTATCAGTTTACGAAACAGCCGCCCGACTGCCTGGAAAAAATACTTGTTTTTACTCAGAGAACCTTAGAAAATATGTGAAAATTAAAAAAAAAATTATATTTTCAAAACAATGTATTGAAAATATAATTAAAAAATACATGTTTTATATCAACAAAATTAGTTTTAAATTAATTAAACACATTAAAATATAGTTAACTATGATTGGAAAATAGTAAGGATATCTGTGAACAATTTTTGAAATAAATTATTTGAAACAATGTACAGAGATTGATTTATAAAATATGACACTAAAATTTTTTACAATAAGAATATATTGTAAAATATAGCTTATTAATTTCTTTGTTGTTGATAATTTACTTTCAACGTGGTTTCTCATCCAAATTTGAGTAAAATAAATTGAAGGTGGTGAGCTTTAAGAGGGTTCCAATTATTTTTGTATATAGAATATACATTATATATTAAGTTAGGTTAACTAAATTATTATAAGCAATATTTCATTGCCTTATACAAAGTGATGTAGAAGTTTCGTAACGCTTTCGTAATTTTAAACTTGTTATACGTAACTCCAAACTTTTGGGATATTATGCACCTTATAATGGTATGAATGAATTCCACCCTTATTTGGTTGGGGTGGGGGTTGGAAGTGAACAATTTTAAATAGCAACCCCTATTGAGTGATACCTCATTTTTAAGCCCTCCTTGAGACGAGAAAATTGGTGTAAAGTAAAAACATCTCCCATATCCCAATCCGAAATGGCAAAGCCAAGAATTTCAGATTTTTCTATTTTTTTGTACGTATTTTCAATTCGATGAGTATTCATTTTAAGATGTAAAAATATTGCACAATTTTTTTTAATCTACATTAATTACGATATAGAAAATATGTCAAATTAATGAAAATGGGGCCTACTGAATACTAAAACCTAACTAAATTTAAATCCTGAAAAATTATAGAAATTAAAAAATTTGAACACATGATTTTACAATTTAACTAATACATATGTTTTAAAATATTATAATTTATTAAAATAAATATATATTTATTTTAATAAGTAAAATGATTTACTATTTAATTTTTTTTATTTCAGTAATTTTTGAGGATTTATTTAAACGCTCAGCTGTTCCTGTTTACATAATAATTTCTATATTTAATGCGAATGTTTTTTTCTGAGAACTTATTGCTTTCTGAATTAACGAATTAGTTTATGATGTAACACAAATAAACAAAAAAATTAGTCACTTATATTGTAATAATATGTAACTAAAATAAATGTAGAGATAAAATCAAAATAATTAATTTGTGCACTTTTATAAAAGCTAAGTAAACTGTATTTTATTACTCCCGACTTGCAATAGCAATGCCATACTTTTTCGAATTATTGAAAATACCAGCAAAACGATATTATAATAGTTTCAAGGGTAAGTTCTGTAACGAGCTAAAATTATAGGGTAAACTAAACACAAAAAAATGTTTGTATACAAATATAATTATATACTCAATTATATTCCTGTAAATTTTTGTTTTACTTTTACAAATAACATTATGTTGTAGATAAACCAATAATAAAAACAGTAAAAAAGAATTTTTATAATCAAAAAAGTTTTTTTTAGGGGTTACAATCTGTTAAAGTCAATCTGGCTTTTGGTTCCAGTGATAGTGTTAAATTAGGTTAACATATTAATTTTCCACCAAATATTTATTTGTTCTAAAAATAATTCTTTACAAATAAATTGGTGAAACTAATTGTAATTTACATTACGTTATAAATTTATCTGGTTAATTATGATATAAGGCATAATTTTGAGTAAGAAAAGATTCAAAGAAAAGTACATAATATTTTGACTGTTGGGTTTTATAATTTACAACTTTAATTTATTTATTATCATCAGTAAAGTTGAAAATACGACAAATTAAAAAAAGAAGATTTCAATTATAAATTGTTCCTACACAAAGTAAACGGCGCAAAAATATTGATCTTACAAAAACCGTCCATAAAACAAAATATATGTTCGTTTCCTCAAAACTATAATTTTGTATAAAATACAGATACGAGAGAAAAATATAAACGAATTTATCTTCAAAATTATGTTCTCGCCCCTTTTTACTTCCTGTGATAATAAAGTTAGTATTTAAAAATAAAGTAATAAAACAATATTTTGAACAAAAAAAAGCATGTTTTTGCTGAAATTGTACCATATACAGTAAGCATTAATCGTATCATATTGTTGCTGCAGTTGTGCCATACACAGTACGCATTAATCTTACCATATTGTTGCTGCAGTTGGGCCATACACAGTAAGCATTAATTGTGTATGTTTGAAGTCTTGTTTTAATTATGACACTGAAGGATACTCGTTTAGTACATAAATCTACACATTTCATAATATTAAATCTATTTATAACATCATTACTAACGTAGTTTTGTTTTACTCAGAATTTCCTAATCATTGTTATTGAGGAATCTTTACCAATACGATATGCTTCAGTCCGTTGTGGCTACGTTTAATCATAATTGTTAATACAGGTTATGAGAAATTTTTACATTCAGTCTTATCTCAGCTATATTTACATATATCAAAATTGAATTTAAAAAAAATTAAATATGGCCAAATTTTATGAATCGTTTTGACTTTAGAGAATCTAAAATGCTCCATTATCGTGGAGCCACAAGAGGAATATATCATCAAAAACTATAAAAGTTATTTTTTTAATCTAGAACAAAACTGTCTCTAATCTGGAATATCTGTAAAGTTAAGACTGTTATATCGCTATATTCTTTTTGGATAATTTTACCCATATCATCAGAAAAAATAAGAAAATCATTAAATTTAATCAATTAAAAACAATGTATTAACAATGTTTATAAATCGCTTTTAATTTGAAAAAAATAAACCAACTTACCTGGAAAACAGCTAATGCTACCAAAATGGAAGCAATAATTGAGAAACCCATCGTGGTTCCTGTATGTCTGCCGTATGAGACTATGTTCTGTCGATATATATTCTTCAATTTTGAAAACAAAATGGCCTCTACAATCACTAACTAAACACAAAAATGTAGTTCTAGTTCTTTTTCTCTCTATTTTTTAACCGCTTTAGTGTGTAATTTAGGGGGGGAAAAAACTATTTTTATCAGTAAATAGTGCGGGTACAAGGTGACAAATAAATTATGATTATTGCCCTAACTTACGCAATAGCAATAAACAAAATTTGTTGTACGCATAAAGTACAAATACTCTCACATGTCCTGACACAACAACTTTATCTAAAGAAACTTATATACTTTCTTTATATAAAGAAACTGTTGTGCAACATTTCACTGAAAAATCAAAAACAGTCGTTAATGGTTAATTGCGACCCATGGATGTCGCAGAGTATGGAAATGTACTCTGGACACTGGGGAAAATCACTCACATCCCCAGACACTACACTACATACTCTAAGTAAAAAAATAAATCGCAATATTTTTCTGAAATATCAAAGTCAATGGTCATAGCGAGCATTGGATATTTCCAGTGTGGTTTAAATTTCAACAGATTTTATTGAAATTGTTTTCACGATATAGTCAATGGTTACTGAATTTTTAAAAATTATTACATTTTTTTCATGAGTTTAAAATTTAAAAAAAATCATAAAATGCTTTAATTAATTTAAAAGTATATTCTTGTAAATATTTGAAAATACAACCTTTGAAGTGTGAAAATAATTTTCTATTTATGCTTGATTTGTTTTATTAGTGAATAAAATAGACATAAAAAACATTCAACTACTGAATATGCAACAGATCGCCAATAAACTCTATTTTGACACTTGAGGATCCAGTCTTAAATATTAAAATCTCTTTTTATATTGTTTGTAAAGTGAAAAAGTGGGCATTAGTACACTCCCAATCCAACCATTTATGGTAACCATTTTGTTCTTCTGTCGATCAACATCTGAATCTCTAAATTAATTAAAATTAATTGCTTATTTATACTTTTCTTCAATTATTCATTTTATAATATTTAGTGTATTTCGATTCATAACTGTAAATTTAATCGATTCCTTCTTATTTAATATCCATGTCTCAGAAACATGCGTTAATATTTTGTATTTGCGAAGTCTTGCATTCCAAAAGGAATTTGATCCTTTCTATTCTGAAAATAATTTACTTTATTGTACTAATTCTTGACGTTGTTATTGAAAATATGTTAACGTAAACTCTCTTAAATTTATAGTCACAAATCACTATTTTATTTTGTTTTTGTAGTGAAAGGGATTAAAATCAAATATTTAGTTTTATTTATTTATTACGTGGAAGTCAGCTCATCTCTTTGCTTATCAGTTGTGTTAAACTATAATTTATTCACAATTTATTATATTTTACTTGCTGATTCTAATAAAATTTATAATTTTGTTAGGTATTCCCATTTCTTTCTCATTTATCCAACCAAAATCTTTCTTCATAATTATGAAAACCAAATTTTAAAATAGATCTATTCATAAAATATTTCTAACTTTCTAAAAATCATTACAGCAGTTTATAAATCGTTAGTTAGTGGGTCTTTAAAGAAAAGCGCAATGTTTGTATCCATGAAATAAATCTCTTTAATAACATAAACTAAAATTATTTACAATTTAATATACATAGCCTCCAGGTTGAAATTCTATATACTTTAATATCTAAATATATGAAAAAAAACTTTTATCATGGAAAATATATGACCTCATCATAACCGATTTTGTGATAATTCATTTTGTTTATTGAATATTTTAAAATCACAAAATATTGTTGACAAATAAAAAATGTAATGTTCCTGAGATTTTCTTGTGGTGTTTGTTGATTACATTGTTGATATATATATATATATATATATATATATATATATATATATATATATATAATCCTAAAAATCTATCTCCAACTGATTACAGATTTGTATATTTTTTTAAAAATAAGTACATTATAAGGTCCATCATCAAATTTCATTGCACTAATGAAATACATTTTCTACAGTTAGTACTTATTCGTACTCTGTAGCGTACAAAGTTTAAGTGAGATCGATACCAAAATGTCATAAAACATGTGAATTCTGCTTGTTACTAACTGATAAATACTTATTTAAAGTCAAACACTTCTAAGGTCTCTATTGTAAGACGGCACTTGAATGTGTTACTATACCTAGTATATAATAATAGATATAATTATGCACATTATTATAATATATAATGAAAACAACAATATTCAGAGATGAACTTGACTGTACATATTGAAAAATAAAAAGTTTTAATAATAGTGGATCGTGGTAAGACGTAGTGTTTTGAAAAGTGGCGGTTTGGAAGTATTTGCAGTTAGTAAGTATAAAGATCAATATAACTTTATCTTTCAACTGTAATAAACTACACTTGTAGAACCTTCAATATCCAAATGAATTAAAACACAATTTTCCACATAAAAATTACTTTATCTGAGTAAAGATGTTACAATATTGGTGAACCTCAATTTTGTATGCAGTATGTGTCAATTTAATATTGAGAGATGGAAATATGACGTTCTAAAAACAAGAAAACTCGATAAAACTTCCACTTCTCATTTACTTCTCGAAACTGTTTTTTTTTTTAATCTATATTTATGAACACTTTTTACTTTTTACATCTGAAATACATAAATCGATGTTATACTTAACTGCAAAGCAGATATCTAAAATCGGTTTTAAAATAGTTTATAAGAAAAAGCTGTTTTGGAAACTGATTGGAGTTTTTTTAAAATTATGAATGTTCATGTCATACTATGCAATATTCCAACAGTCTTTATGAAAACTGAATAAATATTACCTAAGATACACAATAAATTATTGTCTGATAGTGAAAATGTTTGTCTTGACAGTCATTGCTTTGTATTGCATAAGGAATTAAATATTACATGTATACCAAACAATAAAGTGCAATTGGAATCAATGTTTTCATGAAGTTCTGAATATAATTAATTCATTGAAATAAATATAATAACAGGATAATCATCATTATGTTGATAAGTTGGGGTGTAATCAGATATTGACAAAGATACTTTATCTCATGGTTTGGTGGGCTATAATCAGATATTGAGAAATTCTTTCAGGTACCCTTGCATGATGATTTAAACACAATATTCACTGTCTTTAAATTTATTATTTTTTTAGAGAAAATGAGGATGTCATTGAACTATTTGTGTTAATGTTAGTTAAAGTTGTGATATTTTAGGTATCTATAGCCGTTGCTTTTAGCTAGCGTAATTTTTGTCAAACCACTTTTTACACGCAAAACTTTACTTAAATTGTAACAAATAAAATGTTGTATCTTATCCATTGAGAGTTTACATTTTGTAGCACTTATAGCATTTGCTACCCTCTAGCAATGTTTTAAAAGAATTGCGTGAAAGTATTTTGTTTTATTTTTGAAAGAAAATGATAATTTTACAGTTCCAATCAATTTAATTAGCGATTCCGTAGATTCAGGTTCATCTTTAACATCTTTACTTGACATTTAATACGATGGTAAAGTTAAAGTTCCAGGAAAGTATCAAAATATCCCAGAATTTATACATTTTTGAGCAAATGTACAGTTTCTTTGGGAAAAAAATATAAATAATTTCTCTCTAAGTGGGTGGGTGAAATTTATTTATTTTTTTAAATTGTGTGTTTGAATCACATTAATCTTGTTCTATCACCCAAACAAATTTTTAACACTATGTCTAGATCACCCTGTATAATATATAATGTGTGATATTCTTTGTGTCATATCTAAAAATTTTACAATTACAAATTCGAAATTATTGTTCCTATAATTAAAAATAAGTTATTCAAGACTATAGAGTCTACTGAAGTTGATTGGTTTGGAGCAGTGGTGCTCGCAGCTCGCCGCTACAAGCTGTGCATTCGCGCAGACAGATAATTAAAATATAGATAACTTTTTTTTTTAAACTTACTATTAAGGTCTGACAATTTCCAAAAAAAACTTTCTTACACGTTATATTTTAATACTGTATAGGTTTTGAAGCGAATTTTGAAAATTCGTCACTCAACTTTGTCAAGCCATGAAAAGTATCGACAGTTTATAAAAAAAAAAACTCTATAAAGAAGGGAAAACCTTGGAAAAACATTTAATAACCTGTTTTCTTTAGAGGGGTAGTTGAAGAATAACCAGCTAAAATTTGAAATGGAAATATTGATTCTTGTTGGAGATATCACGAGTTAAGCGCGAAAAAAAGAAACATTTTTTTCTCATTTTACGCTAAAAGTCGATTTCGAAGGTATTCCACCAACTTTTGATAAAAAATAATTCCGGTTTCGATTTCAGCAGCATAGAAAACAGAGAAACATAAAGACAATACGTTCGTGGTCGCTTTTTCGGTTTCTAAGCGCTTTTTGGGGAGTTACCGCTGGCCTATTATAGGTCAATAACTTTCATATTTCACTAAAATTACATTAAAATTTGGAAATTCGCGGATTTCGAAGTCATATAAAAACTCTATGGATATTTTGAACTACCGTTTTAGGTGTGCCATGTAACGAAAAACGTCTAAGTTGGGCCCTTAGAAGGTATATTGATCAAACTTTTATAAAAATCGACTATCCTCCCAAATTTAGGCTCTCATTAAAAAAGAATTAAAAAAAAAACGCTTCTTCGTCAAGTTTCGTCTATAAAGCCGGTAGACAAAATTTCAAAAATTAAGTTTTTGTGCTCTTACCCCAAAATTAATATTTCAGAGAAATATTCCACATAGAAATTTTGATCGAATACACAACTTTTTATATACTTCATATAAGTAAGCAAGTTAAGGAAAACTGGGTAAGATATTGTTTACACAGTTGTATGATGTAAACACATCTGTACAAAAAAAAATTAATTTACAAATGCGCAATTCCTTTGTGTTGTGTACGTTAATATTTTCAGATGTTATAAAGTTTTAAGGTGAAACATGTTTTTTGCAACCAGTGTCATATATAAACCTGACTTATCATTTCTGGCTTTGTATTTACGTTCTAAGTTTAGATGCTCTTGTATATTATATTACATAATGATTTTGTTTGTTAAACTATTTTTTATATTACATTCATGATGTTTTTTTTCATGTTTTACGTTCGTATGTAGCTCTTTCATTACGTATGTTTTTAGACGGCAAGGTTATTACGTTTGTTATTCGTCTATTAACTTTCCCATATATGGAAGAAATTTTAATTTAAATAATTTGAAACAATTTTAAATACGAAATACAGTCGGGTTTGAAAAAAATATTTCTCAATTTTATTAACCAAGTATACGAGATACGGTGTAACTTTGTGGTTATAGGAAAAAGTCTGACTTTTTTTCTTTTTTTTTTTTTTTTTTTTCACGTTTCATTGCCTCAGAAAACCGAGAAAGTGATTTTCATTTTCCAACCATAACTAATTACAAAGTTGGAAGCCATATTGGAAAATGGCGGCAATTTTTAACATTTTACAAAATGGATTTTTAAACTTCATTGAAGAGAAAGGGAGGTTCCACATTTTAAGTACTCTACCGCCAGTCTGCTGCCGTTTATTTCTTTCTATAGCTGTTGTAATAATTGAGTAGAAACATGAAATTGAAGTAAGGGACTACAACCCTATTGAAATTTAAAAAAATATATATATTTAATCGTTTCAAAAAGGCAGCCATTTTAAACAGTTTAAATAAACATTTCTTGTATTATTGTTGAATAATATTGTGTCTGAAAATATATCGCCAAATTAGATGAAAACTTGAAAATTGGAATTTTGAATATAATTCCTACTTCCCTACGATGAGGAATAACAAAGTTATTTTCAAAAATAACGTGATTCCAACTCTGAACTCCAAACAAAAGAAAACATCTTTAGAGTTACGTAAACCGGCAGAGCTACTACAGATTCGAGCGTAGGGAATGGAAACTTCTTCACATTTAAACAGCTACTGCCGAGCCATTGGAGAACGTGTGGACATCTTATAAAGAAAGTGTAGCCGAGATAGAGATATTGATATACAGGGTGTCCCACCTAAAATATTTCAATAGCTAACATTTGGATTATAAATATGATAGAGTACTTAAAATGTGGAACCTTCCATTCTCTTCAATGAAGTTTAAAAATCCATTTTGTAAAATGTTAAAAATTGCCGCCATTTTCCAATATGGCGACCAACTTTGTAATTTGTTATAGTTGTAAACCCCTGTATTTTATTTGGTTTTTCAAGTGTAAAACAATATTTTTAAAATGTTTTATTCTTGGGTATTTAAAAAAATATATTTAGCCGTTTAGGAACTACAGGCAATTAAAGTTCACAAATTTAAACGTTTGTAAAACCTACAAATAATTGATTCCCACATAAAATGTTACAATAACTAACTTTTGAACCGTTGGTGATACAAATAAGTTTTGATGGGGAACAATTTTAAAACATACATAAATAATTAAATTGAAGAGAAAGAGAAATTTAGTTGAATTAAATTATAAATAAAGAACAACCTAATCACAAGCATAAGAAAATCCATAGCATACTTAATGATAAAACGCTGTTCAAGAGTTGTAAATAAATAAAAATATAATTTGTTGGTGTTTAACAGAGTTGTTAAAACAATATTTGTAAAGAGAAAAATTGAAATTTATTTTAACAAATAGTTCCTAATCTGCGCACACAAACATACAGGCAGCAGCATTAAAGGTAAGATAGATTGAAACGAAACGACTTTCCTAAAAAACACACTCACGAGATTATAACAAAATAGAATCAAACTTGCTCATGATCACCCTGAACCGAGGGGCAGAATTAAATATAATTTCTGGAAGTTTTAACAAAGGGGGGTACCAACAGTTTGAGCCCAGCTTAAACTGTTAAAGGGATTAAGAGGTCTAGGTTAGATAGACGAAAGCGCCTATGCTTCCAAAAAACCGTCTCCATTCGTTTCTATACTTGCGGGAATAGACTTTCAATTACAGGATTTGAGGTTGATTACAGGCATTGTGTTCTACTCATAAAGGCCTTTAATTCGATGTACAACTCGACTTATGCTCTCATTTAAGATTTCCTACTTACTCCTTGTGGGGGCCGTCCCCCTGGAAAGGTAGCGGTCCACTGAATACGTACTGAAATAGGTTTTGGTGTCAATTTAAAATATACAGAGTTTGTGTGCAGAGTTTGCCAAAATTTAAGGAGATAATAAAATTTTATTATTATTATTATTTTTATTATTATTATTACTATTTATAACCTGTTTTGTTTTATTCCTAAAATAAATTCATATTATTGCATGTTTAATTTTATTACTTTTATTTGTTGTATTTAAATAAAATATTTCAAAAAATTTAAAGAACTAAAGCGCACAAAATATAAGAATTATTTGTATTTTTTCTTTTTTTACAATTCGTAATCCGAAACAGCCAAATAAACTATAAACGAAGACTAACTCTGATCCGAGTGTCAAATGATCCGAAACAATCATTCGGGTCAGAGCCAAATGATCCGAGACAAAAATAGGGTCAGTATGTTCGTTAGCTTACAGGTCACTAGCTGATCAGGATCATTTAAAATTGAAGGTCCCTAACAGTTATGACTCGTTAATTATGATCCGTCCACTATCCTCATATTTCTCTCTAACCCGTTTCTTAGCCAGTCTGTCCGTCCAGCAAACCTACATTGATTGTCTTTACGAACTCATGCAGCAAATAGTGGTAGATGTAGCTTACGATATAAATGGCTTTCTGGTGGTCTTCAATTACAACTTGTTCATAATATTCATTAAGGGAGAGGTGGTTTGACAGTTTGATATAAAAAGAATTATTTTACGTTAAAACGTACAACGATACTGGAGTAAAAATTACAAATCATAAACTTTGCAAAACCTTTGTTGGTGTGTTTAAAATATTTACACTTCAGTGTCCCAGTTCTTGATATTACCACGATAATGGTTGGAATATGAAAATGAAAAAGTATTGTTATATAATGTGTTAAAAAAAGTTCCGAAACGGCTTAATATGTTTTTAACCATTACAGATAGAGCTACAAAGCTTTGCACATTGTTAATGGACACCAAAACCTATTTTAAAACGTATTCAGTGGACCGCTACCTTTCCAGAGGGCCTGCCCCCACTAGGAGTAAGTAGGAAATCTTAAATGGGGAGCATATGTCGAGTTGTACATAGGGAATTAAAGGCCTTTATGAGAGAACACAATGCTGCAAATCCGACGTCAAAAGGTTCACTTAACTTCAATGGGGGACGGCCCTCATGGAGTCAAGATATTTTGAATTTTTACTCTAGAGAAAATATCGGAGATAACATTTTTTTTACCAAATAAAAACGCAAGTTATTTTACCTTGGCCTAAAAGTCTTATTAGACTAAAAGTCTGTGTTATAAAACAGCTTACAATAGTTTTCGACCTATAAAATATATTTGAAATACGGTGTCATATATTAGAGTTGCAATGGGTCTGCGTTATGTATTTAATTGTCTAAAAATTATCTTTGTTATAGTATGTGAAGCAAAAGTTGAACATACAAGATCTCTTTCATTTCAATGATTTCCATGCCGCGAAAAAAAATCTGGGTGTGTGCTTATGACCATATGATAGAAGTAAAAACTTGATTTATCATTGTGTAAATGAATAATAGTAATATTTAAATAAAGTAAAAAAGAAAAGAAAATTTCACGGGGAAAAGTGTGTATGAAATTTTTATATATATATTAAAACTTTTAAGTAGTAAGCTATTGTACGTAATATTTATTTCTGCAAGAAATTTATTAATATCATTATTAACATATACTAATTGATGTCTAAGTCCTTCTTATTAGGAGAAATGCGAGAAGTTACTTTGATGCGAAATAATTTTTCTATATTATTAAAATGTAACACTACTAATTATTATTATTAAAGGGTTTTGAAAATGTTCCACTCCAAGGGTGTTTCTACACCTAAAGCATATCTCTGGATCTAAGAAGCCTAGAACTACGAATTTCTTAACAGGGGTATGTCTGTAGACGCGTACTAAGAAAGGGCTTTGAAAATGTTCCACTCCCAGGGTGTTTTTTACCCTTAAAGCATATCTTTAATCCAAGAAGCCTAGGGCCATTTTTTTAACATAGTTTGGGGTAGGTCTATAGACGCGTACTATGTAAGGGTTTTGAATATCTTTTATATTAATCTGGCACGAAGATTAAAACTCTGTAAATTCATTTGGGAGCTAAACAAGTATATTCTAAGGCTATTACAGACTCTTCACTGCCAATAGGGGACGGCCCACGAGGATTCAGTAGAGAATCTTAAATGTAAGTATAGGATGATATGTAGATCATTTTTAAGGCCTCGTGAAGCAGTGATAAATACCGCCAATCTCACTTCAAAAGGGTTATTCATTAAAAAATGGCGGCTATTCAAAGATTTTCAAAATAAAGCGTAACATAACCGCATAATTGCTGAATACTTCTTGTTCATAGACATGGGCTGGTCACCAATCATCTCTAATAGGGGACGGCCTACAAGGAGTCATAAGAATATCTTAGACGTAAGGATAGGTTAAGATGAACATCATTGTAAGGACTGCTCAAATAGAGGTTAATGCTGCAAACTACACTTCAAAAGGTCGACACTTTACGAAATGGGGCAGTTACTTTTATTTTTAGCCAATAATTTTTATACACCCCTGTATATTAATCGAGAATTGAGAAAAATATAATTTATTATATTACAATGATAACATATTACATCTAAATAATTATAAACTTTTGAATTTCTCTTATAGTTATTTTCACCTCAAATATGCAAAAGAAATAATTATATGTGATTTATTTCAAAAATCAAAGTCGAAAATGTGTGTTTGTAAGTGTAAAACATTCGTTCCAATGATGCTAATATTCGTAAATTTACCGTTGGGTTCGTTGGAGCCCAAATATTTTATATTATTACGATTGAAATTTATTGCATATGTTTAATTTGTTCAAAAATAAAGGATATTGTTTCTTTGATTACTTTGAAAATTAAATACAAATTGTAACTGCGGCTAAAAAACACACGATTTTTGAATCTATTTAAATGTTTTACATTGATTTACAATATATTGATAGACATAATTTATTAAATATCACCACTAACAAATATCCTTTACAGAATTGATTGATCTAAAGATGAAACGAATCACTGACGACTTGAATAAAGGAAAAATTGTCAAAGTTTTTATCCTCTTCATATTGGTTTCCATCGCAACTTTTGTGAACAATCCGATATCAGGAATTATTGAAGAACTGATTTATTCTATTAATTCTGGTTAATCACTTTAGGTTTGGCTAAAGCCATCTTAATTTCAATAACATTTGACTGAAACCATTAGTTAATATTAAGGTATTTGATAACGTCATCAATCATCGATGATTCATTTTCAACTTCTTCAGGTAATAATCCTGACAATATTGTTTATTTGTGCGTTGTGTGTGTGTGTGTGTGTGTGTGTGTGTGTGTGTGTGTGTGTGTGTGTGTGTGTGTGTGTGTGTGTGTTTAGATAATTTTATATTGTGTCCTGCACTCTAAATCTTTAGAATCCTAAATAAGAAGGAACAAAGTCTACCAGAAAAACTTTAGGTGTGCAAGATGAATAATAAGAGTTTTTTTTTAATTGTAAATATTTTTCAGTAATATCCAATGGAGAACTTTTTATACTTGTTAATATTACGTACAAGTATACATTGAATATGAATTATTTATGATTTATATTATTAAAATATATTGAAACTTTTAGCTTTATTGCTTTATTTTACCCTTGAATATGGAGTTTCAACAAGAAATATCTGCTGTTACATTACAGTTTATCAGTATTTGTTTTTACTTGATTTATTTCCTTGATACTTCTCACACAGGTTTTAACCTTAAGGATACTATTCTTAGTTTCCTTAATTAAGTTATAAAGCAGGAAGTATCGAGCATTTTTAGTTAAACTTTAATTAATGGAGTTATGTAAAAACAATTTTTTTTCCCTCCATTTTCATGATTGCAGCTTTACTGGATTGTTTACGGTGTTTGTGTTGTGTATATTTTTCATTATTGATAGTAACATTTGATAATGACTGCAAACTAGTCATACGAAAAAGAAACAGTAAATGTGAAAGTAACAATTGAACGACAGTAACACCTGATGTTATTTAATCATTTTTGTTTAATTTTTATTTAACGAAATAGATTATAAAAAAATCCTTAAATTTACTTTTTGGCTAGCTGTTATTGTATGATCCTAATTTAGTTTTGAGTTTATGTGAGAAAAGGTTGGACTAAATTTGTTCACAGTTTATTCATAAATAAATACACATATTGTTTTATTATTATATATTTTAAATTTTATAAATCAAACCAAAAACACACAACTACTCTATAAGTGATTTTATTAACAGTTTATATAAACATGATAACATTACAATACGTTTTTAATTTAAAATAAATCAAATTTTTTTGGAGTCATCGTTGATTTTAATTTAGAAAACCGTAAGATCGATGACTTTCACAGTAGGATTTGTTGCGTCTATTTTCATATGCGCCTCTCTGAAGTATCTTGCAAAAATCGGGAAAGATGAAGGTAGCGTATTGACGTACTGGTTTCCACTTCGTACAGCCGCCGCATACGTTTCAATAACTTGTGAATATTCTACACTAATAGCTAATATCTTAGACTTAATAGTCGCAGCATAGATATCAACTGCTTGGTCGATAGATTCAATTTCTTTTCTTAAATAATCAATATCGTCTATTATTTTTATGAATTCTATTTTAGTCTGGTAAACCTTGCTGCTCAAAACGTGACTGTGTTCTACGCGTGGAGACCTGTGGTAGTCGTAGGACTGCGGTCCTTTCTTAATGTAGCCATCTAACTCCAACCTGATCCTGGAAGACTCGCCGTTAAACTGAGTAGACTTGTTGAATTTCCTATTAATTTCAAAACCACTATCTTTTACTAACCTAACATACTCATCGGCAGGTATTTTAACTAACTGTTTAATAACTGTAGTGTTGAGCAATTTTACAAGATCAGGGTCGAATACTTCTTGATTTTTATCGAAAGCTTCAAAAACGTATTGGTCAATAATCTGGAAAAGGTCATTATAAATCGAGTAACTGTTGTAGTTTTTGTCTAGAATAGAATTGTAAGTATTCTTAATGTTGGTAATAGCATCGTCAAATTTTGGTTTCCAAGTCCTATAAGTTGCGTTCAAGTTAAGAGATCCAAAGTAAAATATTTCATTGTGAGTTATGTTTCCTTTAGTATACAGATCCTCACCTATGGGTTCCAGTTCCTTCGAATGCAATTCGTCAATCCTTGTTGGTAAAGTACCTCCCAACCATTTGTTATATTCGTGGGTTGATGCAACGACTTTATTTGTACAATCTTTCAACATGAATTCTAAATCTTTCGACACGACGTCCAAGAATGTAGCATCGTTGTCTCTGCTCGCGGTTTCAAGATAGGTGTACCATTCAATAGGATCATTTTTGAATTCAACGAATAAAATTTCGCTAAAATAATAATCTGTTCTGGAGTATATGGATGAGTTCAGTTTGGAAGCTTGTGCAAGATAGATTGCGATATCTGGTTCAAAATTTGGTGTTTTCGGTGTCATTTCTCTTGATAGGTTTTGAACCTTCAATCTAGTTACTTGTGTTTCGTTACCGAGAACTTTTTGATTTCTGTTTCTCCCCAAAAGATTAACAGTGTTGTAAGAATCAACTACAGGATAGCCTGAAGCAGCAATAGCGTTCTTAGTCATATTTTTACAACGTACGTTTCTGTAATCGAATTCGAAAATGCAGTTCATAGTTTTGTTCAATTGACTCTGAACGTACACAGAATAATCGTTCTGGGAAAGGTGGTAACGGGCGAAGTAGTTGTTAATTTCACTAATTGTAACGTTGTTGATTTCTAAAAGTTTCAAACCATATGCTTTGGAAGTGTCATAAATTATATTCTTTTGGTGTGTGATTGTTGTATAGAGCAGACTATCAATCGAGATCGAATATCCGATGAATAAATTGACAACTCTTAATATTTTGTCTCTTGTCTGGGTTAATAGCACCTTGAGTTGATAAAGACGTTTGGAAGCGCAAGATTCTTTGGGGTAGCAGAGTCTTCTCAATCTGTCAGCTGTAAAACCTGACAAAGCAGCTTTCAGGAAATTCAAATCATTTTGGGCATCATTTTGAAGTACCGCAGAATTCGCGAGTACTCTAGGGAGGATTTTTGAAATTTCCAATAAACTAGCGTTAACCCACTGTTTCTGAAGGTTAACTGTATTGTTATATATCGGTAAATTTTTCACGTTGACTAAAATCTCTAACGCTACTCTGTAATCCTTACTTGAATCCGTCAATACGATTTCAGCGTCAGTTAAACGATCTGCGTTTAGAGTAATCATTCTGTTTACAATATTATGAGTCTCGTCTATCTTGGCCTGAAATTCTGGTATAGTGTATTTTGAAACTTCATCGATTTGATTGACAGCATGAATCACTTTGTCGTTCCAGTAATTATCCACCAAGTTTGTGGTGACATTGACAGTGCCATTACCACTGCTGTTGGTACTTCCCGTTGTTTCTCTCTGTGGGGGTGACACGTCAAACGAGAAAGTATCAAAGAGTTGGAGGATTTTTTCACCTTGTGTCGTTTGGCAGTAGCTCTCCTGGAACATATGAACAAAGAAAAATCATTTTAAATATGTCAAAACACATGTAATCGAAGCACGTACGTGTATGTGACGCGAGTAAATAGTTCTTCTATTATTTCCCACAAATACGTAGTATACAGAAAGATAAGTGTGATGCGACTAGAAATAAATTAAGTGTATTTGAGGATGTATATACGTTTTGAGGTTAAACAAGTGGTTTCTAGAAATGATGATTGTCTGCAATGATACAGTTTGGTATGTGGGCAATGTAGCACACTTATTGGTCAATTACGGGCTCCGGAGGTTGCAAAATGCGAAAACATTACTATCCCAAACTCTAACCTATCATCGATCATAGAGTTACTTTAAACGACCTAATTTCTTAAAATCATTTAAACGGTCATAATTTCTACAGAATTCGTTGAAATTGTCTAAAATGTGAATATTAAATTGTTTATCTAAATGAGTATAAAAAAGAAAATCGTAAGTGAAAAAAATAATTAAAAAATTAAAAAAATACAGTTCACGAATAATTTGAAAAAAAGTAACCTTTAAAGCTGGAATTAAAAATTCAATTTGAAGGTAATATATCTTTCGCTTGCCATTAATTTATGGAACAAACAAAGTAACAACTTCTATTTCAAAATATAAATCTCAAATAGTTTTGAAGTGATAATATTTCCATACAAACTTGTCGCCTTATCATACCAACTTCTCTACTGTATTCGGTTCAAGGTATGCAATCAGTAATAAATCAAATACAATTCTTTACCTTCCCTATCCTAATTAGCATTTGTTGGGAGTTAGAGACGATTTTTAAAAATTAGTATTTCATTTGGTGGATGGGTGAGTGAACAATTTAGGTCAATATATACGCATTTTTTATTTTTAAATAGACCTACTCAAAGGCCTAATTTTTACTCTTGTACGTAATACATATTTAAAAACTAATCAAATTAGTTTAATAATAAATTATAATTGTTCTTAAGACAAACAAATGTGCCTTAATAATGTATGACGCAACCAAATGAATGATAAAACAATTTTTCACAAAAAAATCACTTTATTTGTGCAACACAAATACAAGACGACATTTCAATGACTAAGTCATCATCATACAGAACAGTATAGTAATGTTGAAAAACAAAATTCAATTGAAATTGTATTACAAAATGTCTTCCGTCTATATTTAAATAATTTGTTTTAATTACGAAGAATAAAAATATACAATTGATTGTAATGTAATGATTGTAATGGTTGCATTCATTCATCTACAAATTTATAGTAACTCAAATTTTATTGGTACGATTTGTAATTGAAAAATCCAACAAATCACAACCATAATTATATCAATAACTAAATAAAGTGAAATACGAATCAAAAAAAATAATACCATTATATAAAAAAAGTAATAATAAAATAATTAATTTTCACCCAATATTTGTTAATTAAGAAAAAATTTATAACAATAATCAATACAGTATGTCAAACCTCACTAAGAGTGTTCATTTAAAAAAATAATAAAATGAACACCAATACCGTGAGGTTTTATTTTGGTATTTTTCAAATTTCAGTCAGAATTAATTTTTGTATTTTTATATTGCATAGTATATTTTTTGTTTTGGTCCCAATGCTTCATATTATAATAAAATTTGGTCGAAATTGCTTTCTCCTTCATTAACAGAGCAGAAAACCTAATTAATTTTTAAATGTATACTTTGTTTTGTCTTCATGGCTAGGTTAATTAATTTGATATAACCTATTCAAACATCGAAAATTTGTTGTTGGTATCTATGTGTCACCAACATTTTATGAGATAAAACAAAATTGAAAATAGTTTTGATATAGGATATACTCATTAACGATTTTATATACGTTTTACATAAGGATATATACATACATAGGATATACTCAAATACGTTTTAAAACAGCTAGAAATCATAAGAAAATTTTCAAAACGATTGCATTAGCGTTCTTACGCCCCCGTTCACATAAACAAATGGAATGATATCAATCTATTGTCTGGTTAATGCGCCGATGCACAACAAATTTAGCTATATATGAAAGTTTTTATTCATATTTTTGTATTACTTAAGGTAGTTGCATTAATACATAAATTGTAGCCTGTAAAGACAAAAGTCTACGGTTCACTTGTTTAGGAAACAAATGTACAGATTTGACCAAATTTACCTCTACATATTTCACTAGTAGAGAATCTAAAGTATTTGTTATTAATCAAACTTGTTCTTTCGTTTTTTAAGATATTAATAACTGGATATTAATAAATTAGATATTAAAGTCATATGAGAAACGTATAATTAATTAGGCACACAAAAACAATTTATCTTTAACGCAAAAAAAATTACATATTTCAAAATTTATTGAGTTCTAAATTGCTAAATATTTTTCACTCTAAAAATTTATGAACACAAATTTTTTTTCTCGAACAATTTTATTGAAACTCGGTTGTCCACTTTCCAGAATTGGTTTCACGTTTAATTGACGATGTATGTAATAAATTGAATCTGCGCTATTGTGCACATAAAAAATTATCATACTAAACTGATTAAAGAAGGTTTACAATATATATATATATATATATATATATATATATATATATATATATATATATTGTGTGTGATTTTAAAGGAAAAGTAAATTATATAATTATAGGACTAATCTTGTCAGTTAAAAGTGAACATATATTTGCATGACAGATCTACTATCTTATTCCAGTATTACTGAAACACCCGTTTAATTTACACAGTTAATGTATTTCGTACTAAACTTGATAAAAAAACTGTGTAAATTAAACGGGAGTTTCAGTAATACTGGAATAAGATAGTAGATCTGTCATGCAAATATATGTTCACTTTTAACTGACAAGATTAGTCCTATAATTATATAATTTACTTTTCCTTTAATCACACATACAATATATATATACACACTATTTTACTGAACTTGTCGTTCGCTTTTTAAAAACCCAAGAGTCTACGAAATCAAATACGTCCCCTTAAATTTAATCGCTACACTTTTTATGCAAGATTAGATTCGAAATTAAATGAGAAACATTAAAAAATATTTGTCTAAAGCTGAAAACAGTTTTTAGACAAATTTTATAAAATAAAATATAATATAGGTAATATTTCAAAGTGAAAACGGCAGTAGTCACGAGCAAAAGGTATTTTTTTTAACTTATACAAATAAAAAATGATAATTTACTACGAAATATTTTGTATTTTAATACAATTCCATATGGTGAAATCATTTCTTCGATCAGTTAAAATTTTTCAATTAAATTAACATTCGGTTTATTGAAGACATCGAGCAATTTGTAATTTATTTGCTGTTTGTTTTATTTTCCTTTACGTACTGTCTTTTTACTTGAATTTTCCGTATGAAATAACAACAAGAATGGCAAAGCGGTGACATTTAACAAAAAAAAAAAAAAAAAAAAAACAGCGTTAAAACGGAACATCGGTCAAAAATTACAATTTTTTAACAACTGATTGATAATTTTTTTCTATATGGTAAACAACTTTTCCAAAACATTGATAAAAAATTATCAAGACAGGACAACAATTATTAATATCATAAAAATATACAGTAACCAAATGTTGTTTTACAGTTTACATTTTAAGATTAGAACTTTTTGTTGCACACATTTCTTTTACGGCCTGTAACAGTTATTTCTCAAAGTTAAATTATCTTAAAAACAAATTTTGGAAATTTGTTTTCTGTAAGTTTTCTCAGATTTTCTTCCGAACTTCAATAAATATAAGAAAATAACCTACAGAATTTTATTCATATTTGTCAACAAGTGAGGTTGGCCATATAATTTCTTAAAATTTGTTCCGTTGAAATGAATTTATTGTAGAATTACACATAATTTATTAAAATCGTATTTTCAAAGAGCGTGTCTAAATTTACAAAATAAATATAGATAAAATTTAAATTTTTTTAGAATTATAACTTTTAATTTTAAAAAAAAGCGTTTTACCTGATTCCAAAAGAGCAATGCGACGAACACAACTGTATATGCTCTCATTGTGTGATCTAACATACGATGTGCCTCAATAGAAAAGGCGAATACATACATTTAAATATATTCATTTAGAGAGTCAAAAAAATACTTAGGCCTTGTAGTGTTCAGCGTCACAATCGTAAAGTATACGCAAACATGAGACAAGCTACATTCTTGTTATCATAGTTTTACAATACAATTTTTTTCTATTTTCTAAATTTATAATGCACTCAAATGAAATTTAATCTTACTAAAATATAACCAATAAATATACAGGTTTTTTTTTCTTGAGCGTCATGTGTAGTGTTTGGCCTTACTACACTCCCCTTGTGATAAGGATTTAGGTTATTATTTTATAACTATAACGTAATAACATTACGCGCTAGGGATGCGATTGTAATGGTATTCAATCTTCGATATCTCGCTTGTGTTGGTTTACCATGTTTTGAGTAGCTGGGAATAGTCTCATCAACTTAGAAAGGAAAACAAAACAAATAAAAACCTAGATTGCGTTTCGTTTTAGCAAGTGTTTTTCGACGCTTATTAATAGATCGCTTTTGGGATAAAATCAAATGTGTACTCAAATGACTAGTAGCGATAATTTGGTCAAGAGTTAACAATTTATAAATTTGTTATCAAATACTTTTATAACGTCAGTTTATAGACAAATAATTCACATAAAGTTGGTAACGTAAACTTGCCATTCGGTTGACGTAGGCTTTGGATTTAAAAATTAGTCTATTATTCCCAAATTATGTCAATTTACATGTATCACTTAGTTTTACGCGTTTATATAACTAACTTCAACATTTATAAAACTAAAATATGATACCAATTTATTGATTTTAACACTTATACATTATTTTACCAAGCTAGTATTATTGATTAAATAATTATTTCAAGTGAATATTTACAACCTAGACTGGAAATCGATCCCAGGATCTTTGTTTTTTCGCAGGACCTTTTTCACTTGAAATAATTATTTAATCAATAATACTAGCTAGGTAAAATAATGTATAAGTGTTAAAATCAATAAATTGAGATAATTAAATACATACATAAAGACTGCAAGCCATACGGATTACTTTCAATGTCGTTTGTAAAGAGGTAAGGTTAGGTTAGGTTATCTGCCATAACTCAAAAATTACACCAAAAACATATTCAAGTGAGAAGTGTACGCCCTGTGCTCTGGAAAGCGATCAAGGATAGCTCAGTTGGTAGAGCGTTGGATGCGTAAAGCCAAAGGTCCTGGGTTCGATTTCCAGTCTAGGTTGTATATTTTTAACATGTGCATGTCTAGGTTTACACGTGCATGTTTCTAGTGGCGCCAACATTTCTTAGAGACCGAATTTTGCTTCGACTTTTTCCTTTTCAAATCCTTCAATATTCATTTCTATTGCAATGTTTAAATAACAATATTCTTGGGCGATCCTATCTTTATAGGATTAAAAAAAAAAAAAACACCCATTAAACAGGGATGAGTTTCATAAACCTAGAAACATTTTATAGTAAGGTCACCATTCCAGCTTTTTTTTAGTAACCATTTCAAACAAAAATTGTCCTAAACACAACGAAACTTATTTTAAAAATAAATGAAACAATGAAATCAAAACAATGAAACATGTACTGGCGCGAAAATAAGCTGGAGTTTATTTATTTGGAGTTTATCGGGTTACATAAGACTCGGAACTCAAACGTTCGTCAGAAAACGGGCTTTGAAGGCATGCTTTACTGGTTGAGTAAAAGATAAATTTAATAACAATGTAAAACGAAATATTTTTCAACTTTATATCTTTGTTACGAAAGTTATATTATTATTAAAGTGAACTTGTTTTTAATGGATTACTAATTTAAACGAAAACAAAACACTTTGACTATTCCACAAAATTTATTAAACGCGTGACCCAGTTTTCACGTTACAACATTGTTAAATATTAGAAATCAACCAAGACAATACTTTGCAGAGATATACATTGGTAGCAAACAAAGCACTACTAGAGATGAGAATTAATTTAGTCTGGTCGTTTAAAACAAAAAGGATTAGTACAGAAAAACTATGCGTAATATTTTAAAAAAATACGAAACCACAGAGGGGACTTGTTTTAAAATACTTCCTTTTTAAATTCCCACACGTACGTATTAGATGGCAAGTTATGTGATGGGTTCAAATAACGATGTCGTGTTGGTTTTGCGGATGTTTGAGGGCCCTTAATTCCAATAAAGTGTTTTTTAGAATGCTGTCTGTCAGACTTTACAACACAAACGAGTGTAATATATTTTAATCGAATCTAGTGTGAGGGCATATTTTGGCCATACCTCAGGATATTTTCGTTGTTTATATGACAAAAATTTTGGATGTTAGCTATCATAAAAAAAAGAATGAAGTTACGATTTTCTCAAAATTTACTCTTAAGGTTTTGATCAAGTGTAGCATATTCCAAGGTGTAAAACAAAACTTGTTGGTCGCAATTTCTCTAAAATTCCCTATTATTGATTCATCGCTAAGAATCCAAAAAAATCAGTCATGTGTCTCTACAGATTTTATTGGAAGTTTAGTGATATAAGTAGATTGTAAACCGTAATCAAAACCGTGTGCGAATTTAATTACAATATATTACGGTTCAGGAAATATATATTATATATTGAATTATAAATATATATGTCCGTCAAAAACAGAAATATAACTTTACAGCAGTCATTATATGCTTCATTTAAATAACCACTTGGTCAGTTTTCATGATAGAGCACAAAGTAAGGATATTATATTATTTAAAATCAGTATTTTTATAATTATCCATACAATATATAATTATCTAGTAATTAAACATTAAATCGAGTTATTAAAAATAAAATGAAGAAAAATTGTGTAGGTGAAACTGGAATATTTTCGGTGTATCTTTAAACGCCCATAACTCTGTCATTTGTACAGCATATAAACTAGTGAAAACCAACTTGTATAAATTTGCGATCTTTTAATTTTAGTCTTTTGTAAAATCTATACTTTAAAAGATAATGGCGAAATCTCTCTCTTCAATCTCCCCTCCTCTGTAAATAGCAACTTTTCGGAGAACCCATTCTTAATTATTATTATTATTTTTTATATATATATTTTTTTTAAGAATTGAAATGTTACAAATTAATTAAAATTTAAACTACCAGATAAATTTAAGACATTAATCTTTACCTCTTTACCCAGTAATACTGGTAATAGTATTGAAGGGCAGTCTGACTTCCATATGAGCCGTATGTTAACTTCAGGACATATATCTAAGAATCAAAAAGAGTTAGTACCAAAAACTTTTTTCATTTTGAAGATACACACTTTTTCTAGTTTCGTCTATTTTTAAATTATAAATTTTGATCATACGTGGTATTTTTTTTTATTTTAGAAAATAAGTATAGTTTGGATTGTATTACTTACAAATACAACCCAATGTAAGGAATTAGTAGTTAGTGGCATAGTGTAGGTGTAAAAATTTGGTTTGCATATCTTTTATAGTTTTGGATATGTGTCCCGGAACCCAAAATTAAGTCAATTTCAGAATGTTGAGATAAAGAGAGAAATGCTGCTGTTTTTTAATAAATAGCGCATGGCGATACCTAGTGAAGAACCGATCAACCATTAGTGAAGAACCGATCAACCTTTAGTGGAGAACTGATCAACCTTTAGTGGAAAACTGATCAACCTTTAGTGGAGAACTGATCAACCTTTAGTGGAGAAACGATCAACCTTTAGTGGAGAAACGATCAACCTTTAGTGGAGAACTGATCAACCTTTATTGGAGAACTGATCAACCTTTAGTGGAGAAACGATCAACCTTTAGTGGAGAAACGATCAACCTTTAGTGGAAAACTGATCAACCTTTAGTGGAGAACTGATCAACCTTTAGTGGAGAACCGATCAACCTTTAGTGGAGAACTGATCAACCTTTAGTGGAGAACTGATCAACCTTTATTGGAGAACCGATCAACCTTTTAGTGTTGTTAAATGAAACTACGGAATATAATAGGCGATCTGACATCGCTCAAGTGTTATTAATAACTGAATATACTCAAGTGTCTTAGTGAAGAAGCGTCTGTCACTTGATGAAGGATTTGTACTGAAGGTCGTGGGTTCGATTCCCACCTAAGACAAAAGCTTTTTCTCTGTGCAGTTTAGGGGAAAATAATTATGTATACTATGTGAGACCAAACCTGAACTCCAGATACTTAGGGATACAAAATGTAACTGAATATAATTGGAAGCGTTTATTTTTTTAAATATTTAATTATTAATCACTAAGAAAAGCATATTCTGGAGAAAAACAATTAACCAATAACTAAAAACTGTTAAGTTAAATTGTACTTTATTTACCACTACTCCAATGTGTATCTGGCTTTTGTGTTTCCTCTATTCTTAAAAAAATAAATAAATAAATTTAAAAAATGCTGTAATAGGTGAAAGCTGTTTCATAACTTTTTTGGGGGTAGAACAAGTGTTTTTGTTTTCATGTAATTAATATTAAAGTACCAACGGCCGTTCTAGTAAATTAGCAAACCTAATTATCGTTTGACATTTCATGAGAGCATGCACAGATGCGTTGCTGTCTGGGAAACAGTTCGTGAATATTGTTTTTAAAAAATGGAATTCAACATATTATTTTTGTGCAAAGGACAGTATCAATTTGCTCATTGCTCATATTACTCATTGCTCATATTACTCATTGCTCATTGCTCATATTACTCATTGCTCTTTTTACTCATTGCTCATATTACTCATTGCTCATTGCTCATATTACTCATTGCTCATATTACTCATTGCTCATTGCTCATATTACTCATTGCTCATATTACTCATTGCTCATCTTACTCATTGCTCATATTACTCATTGCTCATATTACTCATTGCTCATATTACTCATTGCTCATATTACTCATTGTTCATATTACTCATTGCTCATATTACTCATTGCTCATATTACTCATTGTTCATATTACTCATTGTTCATATTACTCATTGCTCATATTATTAATTGCTCATATTACTCATTGCTCATATTACTCATTGATCATATATTCATTGCTCATATTACTCACTGCTCATATTACTCATTGCTCATTGCTCATATAACTCATTGCTCATATTACTCATTGCTATCCTAAAGCTGTATATTAGAACAATATACTTTGACAAATATATTTAATCGGGGTTTAAATTGTAAATCCAATTAGTAAATAAAAATAATACTTGTATATCTCTATTTCGTCAGAATTGTGTTATATGGTCTTGAGAGATCAACCATTGTAATATTGTGTTTAAAGGGAGAACATGTTAAATTAGTAAGTTAAAAAAATAAATATTGAGCTTGACTTGTGAGATAGTATTAGATAGAATAAAACTCGAATACAAGATCTCACAAAAATTACGTTGAAAATCAAACGCGTTTCAACGGCAAAGTCGCCATTCTTAGTGATACATGAGCTGCAATAACTAAACTATAACTTGAGTTTAGAATCACTCGGAACTTCCACTCCTGTACAGACTATAGTAAGCCCCTGAGTGTAAAGTAACCTAAACACAATGTTTAGTAATGTTAATATTCTTAATTTCTTTAAAATCCTGTAATAAAATTATATTTAATATATAGATCATTTAAAATTTTAGGTTTTGGTTTGGGTTTCATTATTATTTTTTTTTTGAAGGGGGAGGAATACAATTTTAACTAAAGTTAAAACTGAGCTCTTATAAACAAATTGGTAATAGTTTCATTAAAAGCTGGTCATGATTCCAGTTCATTTTCGGGTTAAACAATCTTTTCATTACCAATTTTTAAGATTTTTTGTCTACGATTTAAAATTTATTGTAATAACTTCCTCATAAAAAAGTATTGTAACAAATACTTCATAAATAAATTTAATGTGATTTCTTCCTTTCAAAAAAATTATTGTGATTGTGACTACTTCCTCACACAAAAATTATTGTGACATCTTAGTCATAAAAAATATTATTGTGAAAACTTCTTCATTAAAAAGTTATTGTGACCAATAATTTATTTTGACTACTTCTTCAAAAACAATTTTGACAACTTACTCATAAATATTATTTTGATAACCTTCTCGTAACAAAAATTTATTGTGACTACTTCCTCCTAAATAAATTTATTGTGACAACTTATTACAAAAAAAAAGATAATAAACAAACTTCCTCATAAAAAAAATGTTACAACTTCTTCATAAAAAAATTATTGTCACCAATTCCTATTAAATAATAAAAAAATATTGTGACCTTTTCCTCATGAAAAAAATTTATTGTGACATATTAATCATTAAACAAATTTAACATTTTCAATGAAATAGACACTGGTGTGACTAAATATCATTCAGAAATGGATGTTTTAAGAATGGCCTGAAATGTAAAAACCAACCGTTTAAAACAAATAAATTATTTATTTTTTAGAAATAAAAAATTATAAAACACAGTTTTCGGTGTTTGCATGGACAATTATGAGCCTTCTTCTCTTGTTGAATGTTTTTTTTTTATTTCCAATTCAGCGCAGGCATTGTCACATCAACTCACAGGATTGGTATGAGTTGTATGAAAATATATCTCGTCCATAAATATTACTGGCCTCTCTTGGTTTCTCTATTGTTGAGCTTGACTTGGAGATAATATTAGATAGACTAAAACTCGAACACAAGATCTCACAAAAATACGTTCACTTAATCAAACGCGTTTCAACCACAAAGTCGCCATTCTCAGTGATACATGAGCTCTAGAATAACTAAATGCATTTAACTCATTTAAACTAGTTATAGTTTAGTTGTTGTAGTTTAGTCGCATTTATCACTGAGAATGGCGAGTTTGTCGTTGAAACGCGTTTGATTAAGATATCTTATCAATTATGTCTATTAAGATTAACGTACTTTTTGAGATATCTTGTGTTCAAGTTTTATTCCATCTATATTATTGAAAACTTCTTAAATACGTAAAACGCTTTTCACTTATAACATTATTTTCAATTAAAAGTTTCCTACTACTGACGGTTTTCTTAATGTTTTTTTTTTTTTTTTTTTTTTTTTTTAAATTTTACAAAAATAATTTTGCAGTCCGTAAAATATACCTTTTAAATCTCCAATAGTCTTTCAAATGTAGGTAGATCACCATTTCTTAAATGTAATTCATGCATGGTACGTAATGACACGCACATCAAAGTCATCAACGTCTGATTTTGTTTCTCCCACGGTCTTTTCTTATTAATAGTATGAAATTGTCCACCGGACAGGTCTATGGTTTTCTTTTCGCTCACTATTCTCCTTAAAGACCTACTGAGACACCTGTTGTTTTAGAGACGCGATGGTGAATGTTTTTCAAGCTCATCGTCCAACCTATATCAGCCTCTCCCTGCGTAAATGATAAACATTTTAGGCCATTACAAACTATTTCGCGACTCTTACTATCGAAAACCATCAATGTTTTTCTTATACGCTACCCCTGCCATTAAATTTGACTAAAGTATAACTTTCAATTATAAAAATTGGGAGTTAATAATAAAAAAAAAATCAAATCTATATTTTAGCATTTTTTTTCAAAAAATTATTATGTCATTTTAGAGCTTACAAAAATAAGGAAAGTTCCCCATAATAACTTATTTGTATCCCCAACGGCTCAAAAGTTAGCTATTGTAACATTTTAGGTGTGAATCAATTATTTGTAGGCCTATCAAACGTTTAATTTTCATATAAAAAATACTCAGGAATAAAACATTCTTAAAATAGTGTTTTACACCTGGGAAAAAAACCACATAAAATACAGAGTGTTCCATAACAAATTTTAAAGTTGGAAAATGGGTATATTGGAAAATGGCGGCAATTTTTAACATTTTACAAAATGGATTTTTAAACTTCATTGAAAAGAATGCAAGGTTCCCCGTTTAAAGTACTCTATTATATTTATAATTCAAAAGTTAGCTATTGTAACAATTTAGGTGGGACACTATGTATTTAATTACTCTCCGGAATATCAAATAATTTTCCTAACAAATATTATTTATTCACATCTAAATATTAGGTTTACATTGTAGTACTCACACAAATTTTGCGAAATAAACAAACCATTGTTCAAGGGGTCTCGTTTACGTAGACATGTTATTTATACAAAGTCAACCATATTGAGACTAAATATCTAATTTGCATTGTCATCAACAATATATTAGCTGCAGAAAGGTTTACATTCAGTGGTCATTCAATAAATGTTTTAATATTTGTAACGTATACCGCCCTTTGATATATATATATATATATATATATATATATATATATCAAAAAGTCATTCCGTTATGGGCTATATGTTGATATTAATATTTATTTTTTATTTTTTAAATTTAATGTCTAAAAATAAAAATTCCACGTGAAAAGTACATCTCTAAAAATTTAAAAAAACTATAATTTAACATGGAATTTAAAGTACCAGCACTGTTTGAAAACTCAAACCTAAACGAGAATAGTTTACACTAAAATGTTCATAAAAATTAATTGATAATTTAAAAAAATAACAATATGAGCTAATTATAACATGGTGGTAATTATGCGGGTGAACTAAACAATTAATAAGAATACAGCACATCTGTGTAGTCGAAGCATAATAACATTTATCGTATATTCGTATATATGTCAGACATTTTTATATTCTATTTATTTTGAATCCTGCAAAAAATCAATGAAACAATCAAATAAAAACTATTCAGTTAAAATTTGTAAAGACTTGTAAGACAAAATATTAGTAATTGTAGATACAACAGCTTCATAATGGTTAAATAAGTATAATTTATATATGAATTTGGTAAATAATTGTGATTATAACAGTTTTAAATGTATTGTATAGCAACAGTTTTAATAGTAATATCAACAAGGCTTATTGTAACTTCGTACAGATGCTCATTGATTGTAGACCTGGAGTAGTGGTTAAACCTGATTACATCTGTGTCCCATCGATTGTGATTTCTGTACTTTATTTCTTTGCTTTTAACAAGGAACCACATCATGTTCAACACAACCTATTTATTAAGTAATTTCCCGTATTAATAACATTAGTTTGGAGCAACAATGTAAACTCTGTGACATTATTATAAGTTCAAAACAACTGTTCATGTAATTGCATTGTAATAAGCTCACATTTATGTAGAACAGAGGTTTTAGAAAACAAACTCTTTATTTAGCTGTCATTGTGCAGAAGTTATGAGCATTGATGTAAACATAACCTAAAACTAAACTAATAAGTTCATGAACACCTAATCACGTAAAATATTATAATTTTTGTTGTGTATAATGGTTTTAACATCTGTTAGAATCGTTGAATATCAGTAAAGTTGTTAAAGTTTGTTATGGATCATTGTGTTATAGAAGTATATTTTAAAATTAAATAACTTCTCTACAGTGTAAGGCAACACCATATAATTTGTATGGATTTGGAGGACGTAGATCAATGTTTTTTTTTTTTTTTTTTTAATGTGTTACATTTTGTACAGTCTAATGTTTTATTAAGCCTGAAAGTAGATTTTGTTGCCGAAAAATTCGAAAAATCGATCTGGCAATCGATAGTCCGAAGTATTCGATCTGGCAATCGATAGTCCAAAGTATTCGATCTGGCAATCGATAGTCCGAAGTATTCGATCTGACAATCGATAGTCCGAAGTATTCGATCTGGCAATCGATAGTCCGAAGTATTCGATCTGGCAATCGATAGTCCGAAGTATTCGATCTGGCAATCGATAGTCCGAAGTATTCGATCTGGCCATCGATAGTCCGAAGTATTCGATCTAGCCATCGATAGTCCGAAGTATTCGATCTGGCAATCGATAGTCCGAAGTATTCGATCTGGCAATCGATAGTCCGAAGTATTCGATCTGGCCATCGATAGTCCGAAGTATTCGATCTGGCAATCGATAGTCCGAAGTATTCGATCTAGCCATCGATAGTCCGAAGTATTCGATCTAGCCATCGATAGTCCGAAGTATTCGATCTGGCAATCGATATAGTTAGTGTAATACTAACACAAACTAAACAGCTGCAAACTTTTGAAGGTAGATAGGTTATAACATTTTAGTTTTTGTAAAATTGTTTTCTTATACTGTCTGCATTATAACGAAAAATATAGTTCATTACTAGGACCAAAAGAAGCTCTTCGATCCTCGCTCATTTTCCCAAACTTGAGTTTATATCGAAAAGCTTCACTTTTGGTCCTAGTGATGAACTATACTATTAATTTAAATACATTTTTTTCGTTGTATACTACTGCTAAGTTAGGTGTAGAATTCAATAATATACAATTTCTATTAGTTAAGATGGCTTAGTTTGATAACCTGATGGTTTAGAGGTGGTTCTTCTTAAGTTAAGTTATTTTTAGATGTTATAAATTTATCATAATAATAATATTTTTTAAAACCTACTTTGTTATCATAATTCCCTTACAGTGACTTAACGAGAATTTCAATTCTAAGAATCGGTTTTTCGGTACCCTGTATAATGTATTGTCCGAAAGTGAGGGCAATAGTAGTGTGAATTATCCACCCAATTTTCATAAATATTCAAGTAATTTAAGGAATTGTATAAAGCTCAGAAATACAATTCCTACTGAATATTCTTTTCTGTTAATGTATCACTCTGACGTACCTGATAGAAATTATTTTCTGGTACTTATAGTAGTAACATAGTCATAAATATATATGAATTTAACTTTAATTTGGGAAAGGTCATCACTTATCTCTTTATAAAGTAAACTTTGTATAGGCCTATCATGAGGCATTAAACGCTCTTTTCTATAGAGACTGTTGTATTTTATACAAGTTACGCATTTAGAAATTATTTATTTAATTTGTTTATTTATGCGTGGCCAATATATTATACTCCTTACTTTAAGGTGTTTTCTTTACACTTCCCTGATAGTAAAGAATTTTGTTTTGAAACATTTCATATCTTATGTTACGTTAAGCAAATACTAAAACTTGAAAACAACAGATTCATGGCCATATTAAGTACATTGGAAATATTATTATTATTTTCCAGGTATAATTTTTTTTTTTTTTAAGAAGGGCCAATGTATACAGTATTAAAGCTTTACACCTTTAATATTCTATTGTTTAGACTGATGACCGACGGTACTTGATAGATTTCCATTTTAACAAATAAAACACAATTTTTCTTTTGTAAAATTCTATAATTTATTTGGTCTAGCCGACCATGGTTTCGCCAGTTACGGCATTGACGAGGCTCTTACAAGACTTGTAAGTAAGTAAGTCAGAGCCTCGTCAATGCCGTAACTGGCGAAACCATGGTCGGCTAGACCAAATAAATTATAGAATTTTACAAAAGAAAAATTGTGTTTTGTTTGTTTCCTTTAATATTCGTATTTCAAAATCGAAATTATCTTTATATATTTTAACTAATTAATTGTTTGAGATATAAAAACTATATATATTTAAAATGAGCTTACATAGCGTAATTTACTACAATTTGTCGTCTTGGTACAATGTTTCATCCCATGCTCTGTAGAATGTGACAACAATATAATGTTAATTACTTTTTTAAACTCTTTTAATTTATAACCACGTACTGAAGGACGTTTTTTCTTCTTCATAAATTGGCACTAATGTTTCTGGTCTGTTTCTACTTTAAAGTTTGTGCAATAAATATATTTGGTAGTGTCTTTAACAATCGTAAATTGCAATCCTCTCTTTTTCTATTGTAGAGTACGATTTTATAATATAATGCATCGCTTCAGTAAAATAAACCCATTTCGTAAAAATTCGCACAGATACCTTTTCAAGAAGTATCTGTATAAATCACCTGTAACTTGTAGTTATTTTTTATATATTAAAATATTGCAAGAATGGTTTTTTTTGTTTTTTTTAATGTGATGATATATATTTTATATATAGTCACTTTGTTAGTGTGTTTACTATGGACTGCACTGTATTCATCATCTTTTGTTGCCTATACAAAACTAAAATAAGCACTCAAAAGTGGCATGCTGCATAAAACTCCCTACTGCCAACTTTGCAACAAAACATATTAATGAAAGTGCATGCAACATTTCATTTTTTTCGACCCTGGCGTTATTAGACTATTCGAGGGTTACTGTATTATATTTTTACTCATTTTATTCGTTATTTTAAAGTAATGATGACTGAGTAGCCACCAAAAGTTTCGATTGCTTCCTTCCGCCCTAGATGGACATGTACGACCTGTGCACATATTTCATGATTTAATATTGTAAACATTGGTGTGTAAGAAGTTTCGTTTTTATTCTTTGACAGTTAAGTCAATAAAGTTTTACTTCTTGTTTTTCTTTTTGGAAATATGCAATTTTATTTACAAAACAACAAACTACAAACTCGAAATTAGCCTCTCCATCACAGGTAATAATTTTATAATTTCTGTCAATAAGTATTCAAAAAATATCTAACAGCTTTGTTTATACGAATTTCTCGGTCGGGTCTTACATAACGGGTGTATATTATAAATTGATTGCAATGCCATCCTTCACTTTGCACATCATATCCACTGAACCTGTGCTCCTGTATGAATTGTCTGGAGGTTTTCCCCTGACTGGACTAATATTACAACTTGGTGTTTACTTTGTCTTTCAGTAAATAGATAACGTTATATTTTATTCAAATTTATTTTCTCGAAATTTCCATAGAAAGAATTTATCAGTTGGGTACATGGAAAACCATTCCTGGATAGCCCTGTGTGATAGTGTAATTAAATGAGATTAAGGTGTTTTTTTGTGAGTAAGAATCTCACACTGTTCGGAGGACTGAAATATCTTTGTTCGTGTAAGATTTCTCACCATCCACGAAAAAAAATAATATTAGTTAGGTTTGTAATTTTACTTCATAAATGTATGAAAGCAAACGTTGTATCAGAACTATTAATTATTCGAAGCCAATAATGTTTTAAAACATTGTCGCAAGTAGTTGAAAGTTGAAAAAAAGATTTCACTAATTTATATAAATATAATAAACAGTTACACACACAGAATACGGAAATAAACTTAAATTAATTTTAGTGAGCAATTCAGCAATCAAAATGTTTAAATAATATACCTTCTGCGTAATAAATAACGCGTGGCTTTGTGAGTTCGCTCGCGTATTTCTAATTATAATTAAAATACTTAACTTACATTATTTCACTGAGATAAATAATGCAATACTCACGTGTTCTCTGTATGGCGCCCACGTGATAACAGTAGGCCTATATTCCTATGTAAACAAAAGTTTGTTTTTCAATGTGGAAGCTTTGACGAAAACAAGAAATTTTAACACTATGTTTAAAAAAAAATTTATAAATTTCAATGTTATATTAAGTGTTTATTCTTTATTATAAAATAGTCAATTTTTTTTTAATGCAAATGGAAAATTATCTTTTACGAAACATATTTGTTTCGAAACAGTTATAATAATTTAATTTAATCATATTGAATCCCGTTGAGTATGATATGAAAAGAAATACTTAGCCCATATTAATCTTCTTAAAATAATTTTAAAAACCTCCAAGGATATAAATAATGTTTTTTTTTCCAAAAACAGAACACACGTTCTGTACGTAATTAATATAAAAGACGTTTATTTTATCTTATATATATATATATATATATATATATATATATATATATATATATATATTATATACACAATAACAAAAATCTATTTTTCGTAAATTGAAAAGTTAATAGATCGACTCAAGGGTAAAAACCTGTTTTAAGTCAGACTTTTATCATATCAAAATAAACGAAACGATTTAGATCAGCCAGATAATCAAATAATATTAAATTAAATAAACTTGCCCTTTAACTATCACAATTTGGGTGTACACAACTTTTATTTACTTCACATTCTAAAATATAACTTTATCAATCCTCAGGCAGCCAAATAAAGTCAGAAGAAATTAATAATTGGCACATATATCCTTCTTACACGCGTCTTGAATAGTAACATCATATCACAACTCATCATTAGCTAAGTTCACAAAACAGTTTATCTAAGTTAAAACATTTTATTTTAAACATGGATATTATTTTTATTAAGCATATACTGCTTTGATATTATATACAAATGTTATATATTGAACAGCGTCTTATATTGTTTGGCAATTTATTAAAGAAATATTTATCTAAACAGTAAAGAATATTGTAAGTTTGGTATCGAAATAATATCGTCGAACATATTTCTCAATCTGTGACATATATAAAAGTTGCTTAATTTTATATATACAGGGTGTCCCACCTAAAATGTTACAATAGCTAACGTTTGAATTATAAATATGATAGAGTACTTTAAATGTGGAACGTTCCTTTATTTTTAATAAAGTTTAAAAATACATTTTGAAAAAAGTTATTAATTGCCGCCATTTTCCAATATGGCGACCAACTTTGTAATTTGTTATAGAACACGCTATATTTTATGGTTTTGCAGATGCAAAACAATATTTTAAGAATGTTTTATTCTTAGGTATGTTTTTAAATCTTTAGCCGTTTAGAAATTACAGGCATTGAAGCTCTGAATTTTAAACGTTTGATAGGCCTACAAATAATTTATTCCCACCAAAAATGCTATAATAGCTAACTATTGAACCGTTGGGGGAACAAATAAGTTTTAATTCGGAACTCCTCAATTTTTGTAAATTCTAAAATGACAATGAAATCAATTTTGAAAAAAGTGCTAAATTACATTAAAAATAGGGATTTGATTTTTTTAAATTGGTAACCTCCAATTTGTATAATGGAAAGTTATTTCCTGCAATTGTTTATTTAGTTTTATGCACTGTATTTAACACACAAATAAATTGGCAATTACTGATATTTGTAGGCCTATCAAACGTTTAATTTTCTGAAATTTAAGTGCCTGTAATTCCTAAACGGCTAAACATTTTTTAAAATACCCAAGAATAATACATTCTTAAAATATTGTTTTACACCTGAAATATTTTATTGTTTTTTGCTTTTATTGGTATGTTTTCAGGGATTGATTTCTTAATACGTATAAGGTGACATCTGATGTAATGTAAAAAATTTACATTATTATATTCTTTGGTAATAAGTTTTGCCTTTTATGAAGCCATTTAAAAAAATATAAATAAGGTCTAAAAAAGTAAAATATTTTTTGAAATATCCCAAGTAAAATTTAAAACTTTATGAAGTCTTAGAGTTTCTTTTAATCAATAGAAATGAGGGCAACTTATATTTTAACATATATTTGAAAATTGGTGTTATAAACATAAACTTTTTGGACTACCTGATGTTATTGTTGTTTAAAAAATTAATTTAAATATAATGAAAAGAAATTTGTACCATTGTTAAAATTCCATATATTTTAATTTTATTTAATAATTACTCAAAAACAAAACAAAATTAAAAACAATAACATCCTCAGACAGATGGGGTTAGGTCTATCTATTCCATTTTCTCATCAGATTCCTCTTGAGATATCTTTATTTCAATTCCGATCTTGACGACATTAAGGTATTGAAAATCTCTAATTTTTACGCTTATTTTTCAATTACAACATTTTTTTGAAGGCGGTGATAAGCAAGAATTTATGCCTTATACAACAAGGGGCAAAACAATGTTCAACCAAAATATTATTTCAGTAAATGTTCTAATATAATCAAGGAAAAAATATGTAACTCTACTATATAATTCACTGTTATGAGCTATGGGCGGTGTACGATTTTCAATTTGACAAAGTATGTTGAGACGGTCTTGAAACCTAAGCGTCCCTTCCCATATTGTAATGTTCTTGCTTTACAATAGCCTAAGAAACGTTACTGCTCTGTTCACATATATTAAAAATATGTTTACAATATACTTGGCATCTACTGAGGAAGTTAATTTTCATCTCAGAATTATAACTTCAGTGTCATTTTATACTTTAGTTAGATTATACTTTTTAACTAACATAAATTTATATATTTTGTAAAAAATGGAGCAAATTTTTGTATTCAAATTGTAAATTTGCTATTTGCTAAGTCAATGAATAATCCAGTCGATTAATGAAAAAAATTATTATCTATTATAATTAATAATCTTTGACGGGTAAACTTTAAAAAATAGATCTGATGCAAAGAATTCCCCCCACCCAATTATAATTTTTTTTCTGAGTGTTATTGAACATTTTTTATTTAAATGGTATGTTATTTAAGATATTAAATCATAATTTATAATCTGATGATTGTTATTGTACACGTTTTCAAAGTGCTGCCTTATTCTCTAACTTCACTGATAGACACGTAGTGTCAATGTTAGTCCTATTAGGTACTTAGGTATTAATAACCTGTCACAATTGATACTCACTCACAATCTTTGTAGAAACTTTTATTCTTTTTATTTTCTCCATTTTCTTTACAAATCATTAGCTTATATTTGTAAAAATTTTATTTTAGATTTCTATCTTTTGCAGTAGCTTGTTTTAATATACTTTTCAGTGTTCCTATGAAAGAAACCAGCATTTGGAGACTGGTATATAATCAAAAGCTGTTTAAAAAGTTTACCGATGTTCCGATGGTACAATGCATACAAGTTAACAGTCGTGAGATGGACAACTGCGGGGAATAACAGAAGATAGAATAACAAAGAGAATTATGCATCAATGGATTAGAGAAAGAAGGGAAGAAACTCGCACAAGATGGGCGGACCAGGTTGGTGGAGAGGTGATATATCTCTGGTTGATGGACGCTGTTGGAGAGTACAGCCAAGTGTAAAGGATTACTTTTGGAGACCAGGACCCGCAGGACGTTTAGACCAAGTTACTAGAACAAATACAAGGTTATATTTTACACTTTATACTGTTTAAAATTATATTATAATAATTTTTGTTACTTAAACAATATATCATTAATTTTTTTTTTTTAATTCGTTTATTTCAATGTAGGATTAGTATTTCTAATCCTTTTAAGTCCAGACGTTTAGAAAAAGTTACTAGAACAAAGACAAGGTTATATTTTATCACTTTATATTGTTACAAAAAAATTAAAATAATTTTTGTCACTTAAAGAATGTATCATTAATTAATTTCCTTAAAGCCGTTACATAATGTATAATATTACTGTATGTAAATAAACAAATACAGTATATTCAATAAATTTAGAAATAAGAATAAATGTACTTATGCACTATCTAATTTTTTATTTTGTATTTTTGGCATTTGACGTATGGTTTAACAAACAAGGGTGGTTCATAGAACAATGGTTCATAAAACCTATAGTCGCTGAGCATGACATCAACCTAGAAGCACCAACTCGACTTGCGGGACAGTTGCTTTCCAATATTGGGGATTCTGGATACACAGGGTCGTATCTTTAGCTCTAGCATATACCAGGACTGAGTAGTCACTTAAGTGTGGATTGTTAATAATGGGGAATCCACACGTGGTGTATGGTCTGACGTAAGCGGATATGATATAGGTACCTGTCTTGTGGCTCTGAACTCGGTTACATTGATTGATGAGAGTAAGTAATAAAAAAAATCAGTTTTTTATCAAACTCGCCCAATTGTTACTGGTTATCGATGACATGAGTTGTAGCTTTGTGAAACTCCTTATTTAATAAATGTTTTTACCGAGCGTAGGGAAGGAGTATATTTGTGTTGCTGCAGGGATGGCCTACACTATTTTACATTCGTTCCCTTCGACGCCGGCGTAGCTAGAAATCCATTGGCGTTTTATATACTTTATTGTTCTTATCAGTTGTTTTAGCTGATGTTTTGACTGTTCGTCTCTAATCATTGCCAATCATTGAAGGCTTTAATAACTGCTTAAGAGTCGACCTGGAATATACTTTCAAATAAGGTTTGCGTTAAGTGATCTAAATAAAGGGCGATTTTGGCGAGTGGGACTATGTTTAAATAAAAGTTAAAAAAAGAATAGAAAATAATTATTACTTTATATATTTATAACACTGACATTTTTGATTGGAGAATTCATAAATTTAGACGAAATTCAATAAATGTGTAAAAAATGTTTATCACTTATTACGCAAATTATTAATCAAAGGAATAATTCAATAATCAAAGTATAATACAAACATCTGATATATTAAATTAAACATGAAATTTCATCAGAAATATAACAAATTAATATTTAAATCCAACTTCACAACTATTGTTTATTTCACGCTAGTCTACACAAATGTGATATAACTTTATTGCTATTTAATATTTTTGCTTTATTTTTAAATAGATTATATTACGCAATACTTAATATAACAAGACACTAAATGTCATTAAAGCATATGAAAAGTGATCTGTAGATATACTTACGTTTATGCAAAACAAATTTGTAACTGTTATTGTCAGCGTGTTGTTGACAGATATTTTAGTTTTAGAGCGTGTCGTGTTTTTTTTTTTTTTTTTTTTTAATTTTATTGTTATGGGCTGTGATAGCCTCCGTCAGAGGCCTCACCGGCGTCGACCTGAAGGTCTTTTGCCATCCCAAGTTCCATCCTACACCCACTCAGTAATACCTGTCATCATTATGAAGGAACATATGCTACCTATAGGGTTGTCTAGGATGGTTTCCATCTCCTTCCCCGGAGGGCCTAGAGATTATAGCCTGGCTCGTCCTAATGCCTCACACTCTAAGAGAATGTGTTCTGCGGACTCTTCAGCCAAACCATATTTCCTGCAAATATTTTCTGCAGCAATCCCTATCATGTGTAGGTGTTTTCTGAGGTGACAGTGGCTCGTTAAGAGCCCAACCACCCACCTCATGTTATCCCTTCTGAGAGAGATGAGTTGTTCAGCATGTTTCTTGCTTGTTCTAAGTAGCCTCTTTGCAAGTCTACTTGTAGTTGAATTTGTCCAGGCCCTATTCATCCCCTCCCGCATCCACGTATCTACCGCTGCTCTGGCATGTCCATAGGTGATCACGAACACCGGTTCCGGGCCCACGTAAGGGGATTCTGAACCTACCCTGGCTAATTCATCTGCTCTCTCATTTCCATCGATACCTGAATGGCCAGGAACCCAGCCCACAGTGACCGTGTTCACCTGACTAGGCTTTATCAATGATGAGATGCAGTCCCATACCAGCTTCGACTTTACCCTAGTCGTGTTTAGTGCTTTAATAGCAGCTTGACTGTCTGTGAAGATCAGAATGTTCTTACCTGTGTATTTCATTCTTAGATTCTCCTTGATACATTCAGAGATAGCACCTACTTCTGCTTGGAAAACAGTAGCATGCCTACCTAGGCTTAGTACGATGGAACTCTCTGGGTTGATCCCATTTATGCCACCGCCCGTACCCGTCTCCGTTTTCGAGCCATTTGTAAACCAGACTATATCCTGCTCGTTGTATAACCTCTTTCAAGACTCCCATTCTTCTCTAGAGAAGATTTTCGTCTTGAATGGCTTATCTAATGAAACATATTATAACGTTACAGACATATTTATTATGTAAAGAATTGTTTTGACGTAACTACAAATTAAATATAAGTAAATCGTAATTTAAAACACATTTTGTTTGTTCTTTACCGTTTATTTTAATAGTTTACAAACAATAATTTTACTATAGCGTAAAACGAATCTAAATACTGTTGTACACAGTTTTACTTCAATTTTATCAACTAAATTCAAATTAAAATTATTGTCACAAAACTTAATTAAAATTGAAAAAAAAATACGTAGCAAGATTTTGGTTTTCTAATATTTTTATAATAATTGCACAAATGTATTATATAACGGAATTATCTGAGATATTGCCACAGACGTAGGTTAATTACCTAACAATGTCGCGACAGACAGTATCAATATCAACTTAATGTCATAATACGTAATATTTCCATTGAAACAATTATCATACAGTGTTATTTATTTCAATTTTTTTTTCAAATGTATAGACATTTGTTTTATGGATAAATCAGCATATAATTGTTTTGTTTGAAAATATAACATATATGAATACATAGGCGTTATTTTGGTATTTTGTCTTTATCGCGAAAATATTATGCGTTCGAAACATCTAAACGTCGTCTTAATTATTTTTATTACTGATATTGGTTTAAATAATAATTTATTTATCATTCGGCATACATTTAAAGTCAAAAACTCAATAACTAGAAGATGTTAAGATTATATAAGTCAAAACCCACTGACTGATCACGAAATCTCTGCATCCAAGAAGCTTAGAGCTATGAATTTCTTAACATGGTTTGGGGTAGGTCTGTAGACGCGTACTAAGAAAGGATTTTGAAAATATTCCACTCCAAGGGTGTTTTACCCCTAAAAGCATATTTCTGGATCCAAGAAGCCTAGAGCTATGAATATTTTAACATGGTTTGGGGTAGGTCTGTAGACGCGTACTAAGAAACTGTTTTGAAAATTTTCCAATCCAAAGATGTGTTTTAGCCCCAAAACAAGTATCTTATCTTTGTTATTTTGGGTCGATTTTAATCAAAATTGGTGTGTTGCTGTTTTTGGGTATAATTTATTTCCCACAGCACCACCATTAGGGTTGTGCTAAAATAAATATGTCTTTATAAAAATATCTCAACTATCCCCACGTGAAACTGGGACCATCAGCTAGTTATTTATATTTGTACACGAAAAGTATTTAAAAAATTTAATTTCTAGATCTTCACTTTAAAAAAATATTGTATTTTATTGTAAATATTTATTTCTGTTATTTATAATTATTAATAACTAAAGAGATACTTTGATTATCTCTGACAAGTAATCCTCAATGAGTTCAATATTATTTTCTGATTCTGGAACTTGTGACTATCTTCGTCATCTCCTTGTTGTTCAGTTCCTTGTAAGAATGCATAAAATTTATTATTAAATTTACAATATCATTTATAGTGATATTTACATCAATTAAAAAAACACGTAACCATTTCCTTTTTTACTAATTGGTTTTAAGTCTTCTTTTTTGTAATCCATGTGTTTTAATCAAATTTCAAAAAGAAATATTTTTGAAGTGGGTTATAATTTGTTTTAAATTTTATTTTACCCTAAATGTGTTTTAAAAATCGTTCTAATGTAATTTCAGTACGAAATCCACACAGGGTTGACTAAAGTAAGGATTTGAGGATGACACAGATACTGTAGAAACCTGTAATCATAGTTCATTCATTCATAGTCGTAGCTATTTTGACGGAGATAACCATTGGTTATATCCTATTAATTTATTTGACAATACAATCATGAAGGATACAAATCTGTAATGTTAACTCGTTATTTGTTAGTTGAATGCGGCTTAATTCGACTATCAATTGTATCCAACCTCTCATTGGCTCAATCCCGATATATACTAGGTGAATTTATACGATTATTCATCTATTTTTTTGTGAGATTTCTTTCTTTTATGTTTCCAATCACATCTCTCTTAACCAACTGTTGTTTTAAAATTAAAGCTAAAGATGGCTAAGGGTTTCTCTCTGTTTTATGCTCTTTTCCCTTTTTTTAAGACACAACGACAGTGACGTTTTCTGGCTTTAATCTACACACAATATCCAGTATCGAAAGTTGTTTACAAGTATGTGTTTATTTGATATTATTTGAGTTTAATCGTGTATGAAGGGGTGTGTTGACAAATAACAGCACCATCCACCCTCGGTCTTTTGATCATTATTATTTTAAGTGTAATAATTATCGTATTTCTCAGCCGTTTTTCGTCATCTTGGTTTACACCCGTTTGACTAATATAGACGGGTGAAGACAGTGTAATGCAAGGAAAAATTCAACTTCAGCAACCAGACACAAACTTGTCCAGTTACAGTGAGCTAAACGTGCTTGTGCCAAATGATAATAATAAAATATCCATTTTTGTAAAAAGGTGTATAATTTAACTTATTTTTCTTGAATAAGTGTTTTATTATTATTTTATTGCAGATACACTGTGTCGTTGTTGACCAATGTAGTACAGATTGTTTTGAACGGTTGGAAACTTAACATTTTGATAAAGCAGAAACGACATTTTGTACGGTGATAAATTGAAAATAATCTATATTTAAAGCTTTAGTGACTATACATGCGCCTGAGGTTTTGTTTTAAGGCTACCATTGACATTTCGTCTGTGTGTTGTGTCGTGTAACGATAATAATGAAATTATTGAATTAATTTCCTATACTAAAGCCGGTTGATGTATGTACAAGTTTATAAAACTATAATTTACCTTTTAAGATGTCGGCCAATTGAAACAGATCGCGAGTGATCCGTCGATGAGTAAATCTCGCACTCCAAAATAAAATATAATATTGTGGACAAAAGAATAAAGTAAGGACAAAACCCAACGGAAGACCTTAACCTGTTTTGTTACACCCTTAAGATTTTAAGTGACCAAATATTTACCCTGTAAGCAACTTTTCAGTAGTTTTATTTTTTTATTAATAAAAACTTCTTTCGATTTACGTGAGTTACCAAAAGTATAAACTAAGTGATTATAAAATGCACTCTTTATAATCCCTCTCATTTCTTCTACAACTTCAATAATAACCCAGTTGTTTCAGAGAAAGTAACTTTACCTTGAAAACTAATGTAAGTGTAGACTTCAATAACATTTGACGGGCTACCATTTTTGATAGAGAAGAGATAGCGAACTCTGGTTTTCACCATTCTTTAAGTTTTTGTAAACACTTCAAAATGAGGTGTCACTTGAAGGGGGTTTACATTTACAATTTTTTTGCCTCCAAAATCCCCCATTTTGGGGGACACTCAAAATTTTCAAAATCATAAAATGAAACTTCCTGCTAAGATTGCACGACCACCAAAAGGATATATCTGTATATTTACTTAAAAAATATTAGAGGGGGGGTCTTGACTTTTTATTCACCCAGTATAGTGTATTACAGAAGAATTACTTACGCTTCAAATGACCAGACACCGTGTCCACCAGTTTATTCAAACATTTTGTTTCCGTAAGAGATAAATATAAGTAAAAACACAACTAGACAGTCTCACCACTGTGACGCCTTGTTTACAGTACAACATATGCAACATATTTATGAAGCACTTTGTATTAAATATGGTGATTTATAGATGCTATACTAAATTCATTGGTGGCAACCTGTGTTTTCATTTTGTCTCAAGTATCATAAAAGTAATTGCATCCGTGAAACCACATTTCTCGTTTATTTGATACCGGATACTATTTGTTACCACTGGGATCTCAAATAAATGGTAAATTTCAATCAAAAAAGCAAACCACTCATGAAGCGTTATTTGATGTTTCTCCAGATCAGCGATGTCCTTGTTTACGATGGTCTATGTAGCGCATCACATTGGGTGTACCAAAAGATTTTATTGAATGTTTTAAAATATCCAAGGATAGAGGTTTACTATTCAAAAAATCAGTACTTTTTTCATTTAGTAATGTACCTTAAGGAGTTACTTATAGTTACTGGTTGATAATCCCGAAGGACATGACTGGATCCCTCCATGTAACATGTAGTATTTAGTTACATTTGTTTCTTTCATCTTTCCTATCAGGTCTTTCTTGACCAACCATTTCCATTTTCTAACTGAATTAGAGTATTCGATCCCTGTGGGTTTTTTTATGTAATTTTTTTTCTTAATGAAACTATAATTAGCGAAGGCTTATCGCCTTTAATCATCAAGGGAAAATATACTTTTAGTCACACAGAAATTCTAACAATAACTGGTATATTTTATAAATAACAAACAGTAGGACAGAACATTGACCTTCGTCTGTGTAACCTAGGCCTAATTGAAAATCCAAACGTTATTAATATGTCATAGACGAATCCAATATCTCAAATTAATTTATAAAATTTAATACAGATATAATATTTCATTCATTAAATTACATCGGACACTTTTTCTAAAATGAACGAAAACCTTCCGAAAGGCTTAAAATTGTATGATAAGATAAGATAGAAGAGACGTTGGTAACACATTCCAAATATAAATTATATTACGTACATTGTTATTACAAAAAAAACTATAACACACAATCTTTGATTATTTATTGGTGTTACGTCAGATTTCTAGCATTATTGCTTTTAGTACCCGTTATAATTAATAAATTTGTCAGATAACAAAAATAAATGTTCATTCCTTATATTGTAGAAGAGAGAAAAAAAACTGTCTGCGTGACGAAATTCAAACAAACATGAGCATAAATAAATCGTATATGTAGAGTTTGTTGCTCGGTAGAATTTACGTAATTAGGCAGAAGAAACCCAAGACTTTTAAAATATTTGATGAGGACAGGATTTTTTGATTGACAATAAACTGTACAAGAACATTCCATTTGCTTTATCTCACACACGCACAAATGTAGTACTCTTGAAGTATTTTAATAATTTAGATTTATTGTCCGTTTAATTAAATATTATATTGGCAATAGTGTGGAAATTAATACGTATAGTTTTGAATAAAAGGTAAATTTATCTAAAAAAAATTTTCATTAATGTAAAATAATTAAAAAAACTTGCAGCTTACACTCTCGTGAATGGTTGATAATATCTCTAGGGAAATTGTCTAAAAAACATCAATTTAATGACTCTTTTTGTTCTTATCCACAATGCAAGAAGATGTACAGAAAGTTATGTGATTAAATGTGGATTCATCACAGAAATGTACATATTCCTGTATATTAATAAATATTGAGCTTCACTTGTGAGATAATTATTAGAATAAAACTTGAACACAAGATCTCAAGAAAATTACGATTACTTAATCAAACCCGTTTCAACAATAAAGTCGTCATCCTCAGCGATAGGTGAGCTACGAAACGTAACTTTTGTGAGATCTTGTGTTTTATTCTATATTCCTATATGTTCAAACAATTTTTTTTATAGCAGAAAATTAAGATTTTCTTAAAGTCAGCTTTCATGATGTTGATGAGATATTGATAAAAAGTAACCTTCAAGTTCGCCATCTTTGCACAAATAAAATTTCGGTCATCATCGGTGAAACAAAAAAAAAGAAAGTCTTTGAATCAGAGGAAAAGACGTAATTTCTCAAAATCCTTACGGATTTCGTTAAAATAGTTCATATCAACATATTCACTAGTTTTATTTGTATACTATGGATATCGTATGTTTACATTTAAAATGACATAACTCTTAAAAACTGTTGACATTTTATAATTTACAGGTGTGCAGCAAAAGATATAAGAAAAGTGTTTTTGATTAGAAACCTCCCAAAACAAAATTCAACTAAACTTTCTGCATCAGTTTCGGCAAAACATTACTTTTCATTTTAATTTATCAATATTTTTTGTTTATTGTTTTTTGACGAACAGGCTTAGTTATTCGAGTAAATCAAATTTGTTTTAAACTCCTGCTAAGGATAGGATTAAGTGGGCATTCCAGTCTATAGCTGTGTTGTCTATTCTATAAATTCTCTAAAAATAAAAATCTCATTATAATAAATGGTTCAAAAAATATTGCACTCATCCACAAACCGAAACACATATTTAATTTAACTTATGAGTTTTCCCGTTGTTGGGAGACAAATTGAATAGAAAAGTGTAATTTTAATATATTTCAAAAAATATAATTAAGTTCATATTTTTAAAGATAACTACTAAAATGTACTAAAACTTGACTTGGACATGAATCTTATGCGATATAAGTTAGTTTTTACTGACGAGTTGTGTTAGTTTTCATTACTTATCACACTAACAAGCTATATATTTTGAGATCATTTAGACATTGGGAACATTTTATGAAAATACATTCTCTTTGAGTAATTATTTCATTAGAACAGCACTAATCCTCAGGTAGTTCGCCTATAAACAATATGGCATTTCCGAAAGAGCTGATCTGGATTTACACATTTTTCATGTAGTCTTGGGTTTAGATCCTTATCTTTTATCATTCCTATTATGTGTCTATTTACCAACTCTTGTTGTCTCCACCCTGATACAATTTTAGTATTCCAGAAGCCTAAAGGTATTTAAGTTCTTTTCTTCTTTTTAATGAGGCGATGATGGCGGTGAGAGTTTTAGCATTTAAACAACAAGGAAACGGATTTCACTGTTCCGATCCAACGAAATAATTTACTATTGTCTAGGAGCTGTAACATTTCTGCTTCTCTAGCTACAATGATTCCTATGTAAATTAACATTCCTGATATACAACCATGTAACTCCATCGCATCCGTGCTAATAATTAAGGTACTTTTCCTTGACATCTTCGGAGACCGCGTCTTCACTGCCCGATCAAATATAAGGAGTTTAACCAATATTAAAAGGCAATATCGTTCCTCCCCCCCCCCTCACAACGCAGAACGGAGTTTGTAGAAAACGAAGTGGCCAGACAGTGCGTGGACAGGCTTGGAGTGAAGAAAAACCGATTGACGAGTGAAATCGATTATGTCTCCAAGTTAGTACCCCAGCAAAATGGTAGTTTATAGGATTTTGGAACGGCCTAAGACTCTCGGAGAAGGTGTCGGCCATCTCGTCCAGGTGCCATCTCATCCAAGCGCCATCTCATCCAGATTCCACGGACGTAGGGCAGGGGGTTAATTCTTTACCCGACAATTAGTGCCATCCAAAAACCTATGCTATTGTTTACTTGACAGGTCTACAAAAACTATTGGAACGTTTGTAGTAGCCTACCTTTATAATTTTATAAAACTCTTATTATTTATAAAATTTCTGGTCTTCCATATTTTCTAGCTTCATACTATTTAAACCCCCATACGCTTTCCGTTTTATATCAAAATGTTATAAATCATGTGCAATCATGTTAAAACTCGCCTTGTATGTAATACAGGGAGAAAACTAATGTTCTTGCGGGTGCTCCTTACCTAGGCTCCAGGTTGCGCAGTTCAACAACAGTCTGTTCTAATGTTCCACCTCTAGGTTTGTAGAATATGAAGCCGCTTGTATATTAAGAGAATTATTTGATATAAATTACAAATAAAATCTGAAAATATTCAAAGCGGCCGTTAGGTTAGGTTAGGTTAATCAACTGTAAAAGTGCACTGGACGATATGGCACTTTTTTCTAGGAAATTGGATGTTGGATGAGATAGCACTGGGGTGAGATGGTACTACATCCTCGGGGAAGTTACCATGTGCGCTTGGTTTTTTATCATTCAGATCGTAGTTATATATATATATCAGTCAATCAGCCATACTACGGTCTGACAGGAATGCATCTCAACCAGGAATGATCTAAATACGGTATGATATTAATCATAATTATTTTAATTACTGTTAATCTATGGTTGGTGATATGGTGATGTGTCGGACCAAGGTTAGTGTGGTGGTTTACACTGGAACGAGTCAGCCAGAACTGGGTACAAGAACCGCTTACTAATAATTGGCGAATCTTAATTATTCGTCTTTAGTATTTACTACATCCACTTCCCCCTCACCAAGCCTCTAACCTTGGTTACAACCAGTTTAGTAATATGATATTGTTTAGTAATATAACAACTGAAAAATAGTTTTTAATTTATAATTATTACGAAATACATATTTATCGATATAGTAAAACCAATTTTCAGCCAAATAAAACATATATTTTGACAATAAATCTATGTATTTTTGCGTAAACATGAATTGAAATCCTTTTTCATATTATAACACTTTCATTAAAACACTTTTATTTATATTGGTAAAATATTGATTTTTCCAAACCATAATCACAACTTACTCAATCTTAAATAGCTTATTTTTGATAAGGTTTAATATTGTTACTCAAAACAAATAGGTCGTAGTAGCAATAAAAATAAGTTTTAAACACTAGATTGGTTGATCGATATTAATTTAACTTATTCTTTATTTTTACAACAGATAAGAAAACAACACCACTTACGCAATGTGGAACGTACGGTAATTATGTACATGTATATTAGTCTCCATGAATGAAATTTATAAGTTGATTTATGAGCTAGTTGTAAACAATATTTACTATTTTTTGTAAATCAATTGAAGACGTCCAAACGAAACATTTCGGCTTTGTTTGACACTCTGAAAAGAAGTACACATAACTTACGCTTGCCTCTAAATCAAACTTTGCATATAAATTCTGTTAAATTCAATGATTCAATTTGCTGTCGTAATGAGATATTATGACACATTTTAAATTCCCCACTTAGATTATATATAGTGTATAGAAATTTATGCGATGTGATTTATTAGCCCCTATAAGTCCAAAAATGTGTTTTTATAGAATAACTATCTATAAAATATAACCTAATCATTATAACGCCGGTCGCCAAAAGCAAATATTTAAAATATCCAAACATTTGCTTTAAAGGAACATGTCTACACAAGTTGTCAAATGAAAGCTCTTATGAAATTCCATTCTAGTTTTAGTTAATGTAATTTAATATAAATTATTTTCAATTACAGATGGAATAAAACACCAAATGAAAGGATATCAATGTAAAGTGACTTTAAGAATTTTGCCTGAGAATTTTAAAATAATTATATGTTTAAATTATAAACGGTAAATCGAAATACTTTTTTTTTCGAGCTCTCTCTGCAAACAAGCTCGAGGCGTCTGTGAAAATCTGATTAAAAAAAAAAGTTGTCATTTTCCGTGACGAATAATTATTCCCCCTTTCCAGTTTGCAAACCAAGTTCATAACATAATATGCAATACTTTTATTAACCCTGTATATATTGACAGTTTTACAAGTTTCGTTTTTGGGATTTTTTTTCATATTAAAAATATGAGTGGCTGTCTGCAAATTCTTTGAATACGTTGTTAAATAAAAAGCTGGTTAAACGGTTTTTACAAAGCTAATATTATATATAATGATTCAGTTTACAACGCACTAAATAAATCCATAATATTCACAAGTCTCTTTATTTATCTGCATTGTGTTTTTGTAACCAAACTAAAAATATTCAAAAACATTTAATTAATTGTAATGTATATGTCGACAATATACGTTGCATCTTCGCCTACAAAAAAACGTTTATGCAACCCACATAACTCCTCTGTAATGCCGGTACATCTAAGTATAGGGATATGAATTATTGAGAGGTTTTGTTTTAATAGTTTTTAATTAAAAGATTTTAAAACAAACCTTTCAAAAATTAAAATAATTTATAATTTTATATTTTGGTTTATAATTAGTTCATTAGTAAGGTTTTAAAGATAAATATGCTATTGATGTTTAACAAATTATGTAAATTATAACAATCCAAAATTTACCTGGAATTGATGGCCTCCTCTAAAATAAAACAGAGATACTTATTTAAAAAAATTTTAACTTAAAATTTATGAAAAGCCTCTTTATTATGTTCTCATTTATTTCATAATTGATGCATAATATTTCTAAATCATTTACAAATAAAACAAAGTATCTATTTATTTCTCAATTAGAAGGTGAGGAATGTAGAGTTGTGGCTACAGAATTTGACATATTATACGTTTTAATAATCTTTTTTTTTTATATTATATTTTTTTGGTCTTCTTTTTCAAGAAAAAGTGATATTAAATAAACATTTCATATTTGATTTTTAATAGATAGATTTAGAATGGAATGTTTCGATTTTAAACTATTAGATAAAGATTGAAGATTGAAATAGGGGGCCCTAAACATTCAGTACCAATTGAGGTTCTGATGACGATACCTTGTATAATTAAATAGAGGTAGGTGTCTCACATTATGAGCAATTATTGATTAAAATCGCTTAAAGACTGGATTAAATTTATAGATATTTAATTATTATTGAAGCTTATTTTTTTAACAATTTATTTAAAACTACGTCTTTACATTGATGAGTATCAAGTAAATTTTCAACTCAATTGATTAAACCATTCTAGAGATATATATGATTTAATAACAAAAACAAAATATGTTAAAAGAAGTGTTTCCGGACAAATCTTTTTAGGAGCTTTTTTTTATTTATTTTCACCCATATAACCTTCTGAATTATTTCCGTGCATTGAAATTAAAAAATAAAATAGAAATAAAAATGTCAAAATGGTGACAGTTTTAAATATTTTTTGTTAGTCTTTCATGTTTATTTAACTTATAACATATTAGATATTTTGCAGATTTCAATTTTGTATGCAATTGTACCAACCCCACATCTCTACGATGTTAAATAGCAAAGTTACCAGTATTTACTAAAATATAATTTCAAAACCTGAGCTTCAAATAAAATGTGATATTCGTATAGTTACGAGATTTGTAATAACTGAGTAACCAAAACGAACGTAACGAGTGAAAGTATCAGTTACGCTAGCGCTGAATACGAGCGAAGGGAGTACAGATTTTTTAACAGTAATATTCTCTTGAATATAAAGACACTCTGATCCATAATAAACGACTTTCCGGATTATGGAAACTGGAAGAGACCACTGGTACCTGAGATTTAAGAAAAACGATGTTTTATTAATGTAGAAAGGGTTGCCTCTTGTGTTTTATTACTGTAGAAACGGTCGATTATTGTTATGTGATGGACTCGTCCAGTTGCCTTAAGGTTATTTTAGTATTTTAAGCCTAGGTCATGCGAATGAACATGCAAAGATAACCTAACCTCATGGGCATACCCAGCGAGGGGCAGCTGCCCCCTCCCCCTGGAAGCAAAAAAATTAATCTTTACTATACATTTTGTTGCTGGAATTAAATACAATTCTTGAAATAACTATTTTAATAATCAATTGTATATTGAATAACCATGGCTTGCCCCCCCCCTAGTTTTGATCCTGGGTACGCCCTTGCCTAACATAACAGTAAAAGCTAAGTAAATAAATAGTATAGTAGTGCATAATGACAGAAAATTTTATATTTTGAGTTCTTCATGGACACTATTCACTCTGCCGCTATGGTCTTTTTTACTATGGAATTTTTTATTTTAATTTTTTTTATATGTATATATATATATTTATAACCTCCTCATTAATCAAAATCGGCCACAGAAAGGCCTTGTCTTCTTGTATTTGGTTTTAATAATTTTGTCATTTTTTTCCTTACTCTACAAGTCCGTTTGTCTATCTTCAAGAATTATTCTTCCAAGAAGCTCTTACTTTACAAGTCCGTCTGGCTATCTTCAAGAATTATTCTCCCAGGAAACTGTTACTCGCCAAGCCCGTCTGGCTATCTTCAAGAATTATTCTCCCAGGAAGCTCTCACTTGCCAAGTCCGTCTGACTATCTTCAAGAATTATTCTTCCAGGAAGCTCTTACTCTGCAAGTCCGTCTGGCTATCGTCAAGAATTATTCTTCCAGGAAGCTCTTACTCTGTAAGTCCGTCTGGCTATCTTCAAGAATTATTCTCCCAGGAAGCTCTTACTAGCCAAGCCCGTCTGGCTATCTTCAAGAATTATTCTCCCAGGAAGCTCTTACTCTGTAAGTCCGTCTGGCTATCTTCAAGAATTCCTCCAGCACCTCCACTTGATCAATCTTAGCCCACTGACCACGTTTCCTTCCACTCAAGGGTTCATAATATCATTGTAGCATTAAAAACGTCTGCCTTGTTTGCAAGGTAAGCAATTTCATTATTTTTCCAGTTATGTCACAATAATTGTTTTCATTTGGCTTCTTGAAAAGAACTTAGACTATATCCCTAACTAAAACCATCATAATTCCTAACAGGTGTGCTCTGTCCAACATATTATTTTTCGAAGAAATCCAATCTGTCTCTCGACGTCCTATCGTCTTAATAGTGCGCTTCAGTGAAAATGAGTAGCTTTTGATAAAACTTAAAATTTTGTAATTTCTACATTTTATCCTGTTTATAAATAAATATTCCGTTCCTCCTATGAGATTAACGCAAAACATTCAAATTTTTAATATTATCTGAAACACACAACAAAAATATTATGTTTGTCTTAGAAATTTTTACCGGGAGTATTTTTGTTTAAATTGTAAAAGTTTAAATTAACCATGGTCATAACGTTATATATATATAACTTATTTTCTTACTTGAAGGTTTAGGATTGAATCTAAACCTTACAGAAAATTGGTTAAATTTTGAAAATTTATTAATTTTTGATTTCATATTTAGATATCTCTATGTACTTTATTTTGACGACCGAAATTAGGAAATCGATTAAATGGGGTCGGATATTTTTTATTTCTATACTATTTTGTTTTCAGGAGGGAAAAACTGCGATGGTGATAAAACGAGATATTGACAAAGAGGAGTGTACGCAATGTAAAGCAGATGTGGGGGGGGGAACAGATGTGAATCCCTCCCTGACATTGAGAAATTGGAGGTCTTTTAATAGTTCAATATCTGCAGCTTGTTCCATAAAGAAAGAAAAAAACATTATCACATTCAAGTCAATTTATCAACCACAAATTTTATTCAATCCAATTTGTTATCGAAAGTGTTTCACAGTAAAAAATGAGATATTTTTACTTGTCTAGGGACAAGACTATTAGTCTAACACTCAAAATGGAGGTGCATTTATTGTTACATTTTCAAGTTTTTGAAGTGGTTCATACTTACAGTCCGTCTGTTGTATGTAAGTAGGAACAATAATTAGCTTTAAATATTAAAAAGAGAGCTTGTAATCTTCTATAAAAGAACTCTTATGTAGTTTATTGAAACTTTATGCTCTAAAGGAGCATAAAATCGTAAAAATTTGTTTCTTTAAAACTGATCTGCTTATTATATAAAGAACGCATTTACTGGGCTCTGTTTTATATATTTATTTTCCACCATTTTAGATTACATGAACAAAATTATATTTAAATTTTAACATTGCTTACTATTTTATTATTATACATTTTTCGGACATTTGCCATCATTTGTGTGTTAAAAATCAAAACACGACGTTTCAGGAATAACAATCAATTCCCGTTATCAAGTGACTAAAAACTAAAGAAACACGAAACTAGAAACTAAGCCTATGTAAGATGTAAAATTAAATAAGAATACCACCAACCTTAATATCTAAGTATGCTATCAGAGCTAAAACTGAGAAGTCAAAAAACACAATCACGGTAACACACAACTAACGTCAAATACGTGATGTTGTATCAAAGATACAGCAACAAGTGACGTGGTCCAGAAGGCGTGACAAACTATTAGGGGAGTGGCCTATTGTTAGTTGTATTAAGCTTCCTAGCACGAGAGCGGGTTACAACCCCTTGTGGCGATTTAACAGGTAAAATTTCAGCTTGTTTTTTAGTTAAAGGGGTATTATAATCAAATTTTAGTTCTATTTTTAATAATGGGAGCCATAATGGCCAAAATCGTGTTTTGATTTTCCAACACACAAATGATGGCAAATGTCCGAAAAATGTATAATAATAAAATTGAACTTCCATCATTAACAAATAACTTCAAACAGAGAATTGCTTACTACTTATTCAGACGTGTAAAATTATATATTTCAAAATGTAGAATTATCAATAAATCAATCTGAGTTGACAAACACAGCTCCAAAAATATAAGTCTCATAGCAAAACTAAGTATTCCAAATTTTGTATTAAAAGCAATTTTAGATATATATGTGATGGAACTTTATTATAACAGTCAATGTACTCTAAATAAAATATAATATTAAAGCTTGAATTCTTCAGGATGAAAATGTTTCAATAAATTGATTTGTTTTCTGATAAAAAGACCTCTCCTCAAGATATGATGAACGTGCTCTATGTAAACTTATAAAGTAAACTTTAATAAAGTGTCTTCCGACATTGCCTTTAGCTTTTGAATTTGTAATATCGACGTTTGTTGAGTCACGTAAAGGCTTTACTAGCGAAAACTTAGAAAATGCAATTTGACTTACAATATCGTATTTTAAAATCTTTCCGGAAGTTTCTGCAGTTTGATATAGGAAGAGATATGAATTGGTAATTTTATACACGTCTCCAAACCAATTGAAATATGTTTGTAGAATATTTGGAATGCTGCAGATATGTTGGCGTGATATGACGTAGAATTTCTTTACAGTGTTGTTGATGTACACTTGTTGTCAACCTCGGTATTAGTGTTAAAATAGAGTGATTATCAAACTCCACTTTACAGTCTGTATGAAGTAACCTGTCTCCTGACCCTTCGACTACCTGGGACAGGCCCGGGCCATTCACGTCGCCCGCAGTTGTTTACCTAATTAGTCGCCTATAAGCTTCCCCACTAGCTTAAGTAACTTTTTTACCTAAATCATAATTTCCGAAATGTTATCAAATATTTGAAAAGTACATAAAAAAATAAGATCAACGATACTAAACAAGGGCAAATTTGATAAAAACTAACAATATAGAGGTAATAAGAAATATAGAAGTAGTCTGTTTAAATCTTGTAATAATAAAGTTGGTTTTATGTAACAATATGACAATGAAATTACAAATTTGCCCTTGTTTAGTATCGTTGATGTTATTTTTTTATGTACTTTTCAAATATTTGATAACATTTCGGAAATTATGATTTAGGTAAAAAAGTTACTTAAGCTAGTGGGGAAGCTTATAGGCGACTAATTAGGTAAACAACTGCGGGCGACGTGAATGGCCCGGGCCTGTCCCAGGTAGTCGAAGGGTCAGGAGACAGGTTACTTCATACAGACTGTAGTTACTACAGCCTCATATATTATTTACAATATTCCAGGCCTATTGGTCACAGAACATGCGTTTTGGTGAATTTTTGAAGAAACTGACTTCTTTTAAATCAGTTTTTGTAACGTACGAGTAGAAACATATCCTGACTAACCGAAAACCTCATTTGTGAGAACACCCTGGTATTATTCTATCAGACTTTGTAAAGATTCTCAAGGTCACTGTATTTAGGCGTTTACACCTTTTAATACATTTACTTGAAAGTATTCACCAGGTAATATTTTCCATCTTTAAAGTCTTATGACTATTGTTACTTTAGGTTTTTTTCTAACCTTGAATTAAGCTGTTTTAACTAATTTTAACTTCGGGGCTACACCAGACCCTTGTGAGTCAAATTTCGCGTGAAGGATGACTCCAAAAGAAACCAGGTTAGAAATAATGTAAGAGCTGACTTGACTAATCTGTCAACTATATTGTTTAAACCTCTATACAAATATATACTGGGTGTCCTACCTAAAATGTTACAATAGCTAACTTTTGAATTATAAATATGATAGAGTACTTAAAATGGGGAACCTTCCTTTCTTTTCCACGAAGTCTAAAAATCCATATTGTAAAATGTTAAAAATTGCCATCATTTTCCAATATGTCATCCAACTTTGAAATTTGTTATGAAATACCCTGTATTTTATGGTGTAAAACAATATTATAAGAATGTTTAATTCTTTGGTATTTTTTTTTATCTTTAACCGTTTAGGAGTTACAGGCACTTAAAGTTCAGAAAAAACTTTTGATAGGTCTACAAATAATTGATTATAAAAATTGGGTGTTACCAATTTAAAAAATAAAATCCATGTTTTTAATGAAATTTAGCACTTTCTTCAAAATCGATGTCATTTTAGAGGTTAAAAAAATAAGGGGAGTTCCCCATTAAAACTTATTTGTACCTCCAATAATTCAAAAGTTAGCGACAGCGTTTAATGGGGGTCAAACCTGAAAGCTTAAGTCAAAACAGAATTTCTTACTTAATGAAGGTATTAAAGTATCTTAAACATATCACCAGTTTTTCATAACGTATGTAAGGTTTAAAAAAATTAAATTATATATATCTACTGTCAAGTAGAGTGGTCCTCCGGAAAATATCTTTATTTCCTCTTTTTTGGTTACATTTAAATTCATTACGCTACATTATTTGCTCTTCTGACTATTCAAACTATTCAAACGATTACTACATCAGCAATTTAACCAATTCTCTGTGTCAAATAGCTTTTCATACGTACTAAGATTAATGTTTAATTCTAAAAACACTACTGCCATTGCAAGAATCAATATAGCTGAAGAACACGTAAAAAAATAATTCAATATATTAAATTTCCTCAAGACATCCGCCTTCTGCATAAAAATAAATTTGTACTATTAAATTGCGAAGCCTTTCATCATTTCTGGATAACGATCAAATTCTACATAAAGGATGATGACACACAATCTTAGCATTACAATGCCATGCATCCAAATATACTTCATAAAAAACACCACGTTACTTTATTAATAATAAATTATTATCATATTTATTACAGGCTGGACCTCTATTGCTACGATCAATATTAACTCAAAAGTTTTGGATATTATCGGCTAGAAGTGCATATTCATACCTATTGTTTGATTCAGAGCGAAATCATTTCACAAACCTCTCTCCTCCAAAAGACAGATTCACACGTTCAACACCTTCTTTGAAAATTGGAGTCGACTATGCAGATCCATTATTTGTTGTAATTCACTCTTAATGTAGAGGACAAACTTTCAATGTATATATATTGTTTTTAATTATTTTTTCTAAATCAATTCATTTATAAGTCGCTTATATGGACTTCAACCAGATTGATTTATTCCATAGTTATTTACCTATTCTCTCACTTTTTACCGATTATGGAACTAAATTCAAAATGAAATAATATAAGAATTCAAAATTTTGTAACATGACATAACCCGCCATGCAACCGAATATTAATTATGAGTATTCATGAAATGTTAAATAAAACATACGCGAAGTCTCGTAATTTTGATAGGTCAACATCAACTAAAGATATTTGGAACAATTCAATATTTAATTTGAAAGTTTATGATCGAAAGAAAACCTACGTGACAACAAACTAGTTAAAATTCGTATTTGAACTCTAATATTCTTTATTCGTAAAATTAATTTGCACGTTTCCCAAAAAAATTATAGAAAATATTGGGCAAATTTGAAATATTGTAAATAACGGTATACCTGGGTGCTAAAGTATTATTTGTAAATTTGTAGCAATTTTTCTTCTCTTTTTATTTAAAATATCAAATTAAATTATAAAAGTTCAATTTAAAGGGTTTCATTTGCGATGAATCATTATCTGAGAAAAAAAAATAGGGTGGGTGATAAATTGAAATTGTGACTATGAGAAATATACCCAATGTATATTAAACGGAGGGAGGGGGATTGAGAACAGATGTGCATTTATCCTGATAATGAGAAATCTTATGTCATTTACAACATTAATATGTGCGGCGTGATCAATGCAAAAAGCACAATTAGATTCAATCCGCTTTATCAACAACACATGATATTAATTTAATGAAATTTATAAGTAGATGAGTTTTACAAAAATAGTTTTATAATACTTGTAACTTATCCAGATATAGTATTTCAGCAATTAATTTTACTTTCGTTTTTTACTGGTAAGCACAAATACTTGACACTATATTTTTAAAACTATAAACCATTTATTGAATACAAAAGACTTGAAAGTCCAGTGGCAAGGGGATTTGTGTACAACAAACTGAACTGTGGATTATTACTTAGTTAATGAAACGTCCTCTTGTACTAAAATAGGTATAATGTTTTTGTGGAAAATTGTATTGTATTTAATTTGGTTAATTGATTATATTTCGATTCAGAGATTTTTTATGAATCAATTTTCACTGATAAAAAGTTTGGAAAACTTTTATAAAATTAGTCCACATTTTAAGCATTAGTCCAGATTGTCAGAATTTATTTTGTAAATTAATTTAAGTTACACATTGCATATTGAAAAAAGCTAATTGCACTAATCTATAATTATATATAAAAGTAAAAACCCACTGACTGATCACGAAATCTCTGGATTCAAGAAGCCGAGAATTATTAATTTTTTAACATGGTTTGGGGTACATCTGTAGACGCGTACTAATAAAGGGTTTTGAAAATCTTATACTCCAAAGGTGTTTTTTATCCCTAATGCATATCTGTGATCCAAGAAGCTTAGAGCTATGATTTTTTACCATGGTTTGTGGTAGGTCTGTAGACGCGTACTAAGAAAGGCTTTTGAAAATGTTCAAATCCAAAGGTGTTTTTTACCCCTAAAGTATATCTCTGGATCCCAGAAGCCGAGAATTATTAATTTTTTAACATGGTTTGGGGTAGGTCTGTAGACGCGTTCTAACAAAGGCTTTTGAAAATGTTCAAATCCAAAGGTGTTTTTTACCTCTAAAGCATAACTCTGGATCCAAGAAGCCTAGAGCAATGAATTTTTAACATAGTTTGGGGTAGGTCTGTAGACGCGTACTAAGAAAAAGTTTCGAAAATGTTCCAATCTAAGGGTGTTTTTTACTCCTAAAACAAGTATCATATCTTTGTCATTTATGGGTCGATTTTGATCACAATTGGTGTGTTTCTGTATTTGGACATAATTTATTTCCAAAGCATCACCATTAGGGGTGTGCTTAAAAAAAAATTCTTTATAAAACTATCCCCAGGTGAAACTGTGGCCATCAGCTAGTTCTCTATAATATCCATCCACAAAACTAAACAGATAAAGTAATAATCTATGTCACCTTCGAAAATACTTCTAACACTACTTGTTGATTTCAAAGACAAACTGTATAAACACAAATATATTATTCTGCACGAAACAGGATACTCCTAAACAGACTACAGAATCTACTCATTTTCACTGCTCTTACAATCCTTTGTACGACATTGTATCTTAAAATATCTCAAAGTATCATTAAATTGTAATGATTTGTCTAATAAAAACCCTAGTCTTTAATTAATAATCCATTTACTGAGCTCTGTTTTAATTATATTCCACCCACTACTATATATTGGTTTTTAAAAACGTGTTTTTATTTAACTATATTATCTACTAATCGATATTTCAGATGATATTATGGAATATGAAATACGTCCTAGACTTTAAATATATTTGAGGTGTTAAATACATTTCCACAAAAATTAGGAGAGTTGTGGTGTGGGGGGGAGAGAGATTGTACTTCATGATCCCGTTTTACACGAAAAATACAATAAAAATTTCAAAACATGAGGATGGAACAGTTTCAATAAATTGATTTGCTTTCTGATCTAATAACCTAATTCAATTTCATTTCATTATATAATATAATGTACGTTTCTATCTAAGCTTATAAAGTAATAACTTTAATAAAATCTCTTCCACCATTGTATTTTGATTTCAAGTTTGTGATAGCAAAGCTTAAGCCTAGTCACGTAAAGGCTTTACGAGAGAAAATGCAATTTCCCTTCAAATATCCGATCTAGAAATATAGACTCAGAGGTTTCTGCCGTTTGATGTACCAAAGGATGCGATTTGTGTGGTAATATTATACACGGCTCCAAACTAATTCAAATATCTGTAGAAATTTGGCTTTGATATGGTGACTTGATAAGACGGAGTATGTCTTTATGGTGTCATTAGTATCTCACGTTTGTCGATCTCAATTTTGATAACGGAAACTACAGATTATCTAACTCCACGTAATTTCCTTTGATTTTATATCGTGTGCACGCGTTCTATCTAAACTTGTAAAGTATAAATTTATTGAAATCTTTTCCTCCATTATCTATAGCGTATAAGTTGAGTCACGTAAAAGATTTGCGAGAGATAACTTTGAAAATTAAATTTGACATCCAATATAATAATCTGAAAACCTAGATTTGTTACTACCTAGAGTTTATAATGGGATTAGGTTTGGTCATTTTATACACGTCACTAAACCAATACAATTTAGTTTGTAAAAATTTAATTATCAGCAGGATTGTATGATAGGAATAGAAATTTCTTTATTATATCTCCAACCGACGGTTTCATAAACTCCTTCTTTGTAATACAATATACAAATTACAAAACTTTATATAGAATCACACTGTTTACTAATTCGTGTATATAGTTTCTCATTGTATCAAAAACAGTTTAATCCAATGAAAGTTTATTAAAAGAGTAAATAACGTTTGGTTTATTATTCGGCAAGCTAGTGCCTGTAAAAAGATATTTCATTACTCATGAAATTATTGAGTGGTCTTAGGGATGTTTGGATTGTGAATTCATAGCAGTACTCTTAGTTCAGGCGCTGATGTTTCAATCATTTTTATGTAATTAGACTAAAACTCGAATACAAGATCTCACAAATTACGTTTACTTAATCAATCGCGTTTCAACGATAAAGTCGCCATCCTCAGTGATACATGAGCTACAAAGCCACGCCCCTTTAGTTTTATATAAATACGGGGGTTGGGGCAGTGCTAAGTTAGTTATTGTTTTGTTGTAAAAGTAATTTTTGTGAGATCTTGTGTACGAGTTTTAGTCTATCTAATATTATCTCACAAGTCAAACTAAATATTTATTATTTTTTTATGAAGTGTTTATTGTTTTGTTTGATCAAATGTATGATTTCACTGATTTTTCTGTTTATCGTCTTATGGTGTTTATGGGTCTTTATTTACTTTAGTAATATTCTTTATGGTAAAGAACTCCTGTGCTTTATCGTTGTTTTCAGTTTCGCTTTTTAGTAACAGTGAATTTATTATTACCACAAACAATATCACTAAACCATTCTGAGAACACAACAGTTCAAGTTTATACTGTTGCAAATTTGTTTTTGTTTTTTGTTTGTTAAAGTAGAGCTAAACCCTTTTTGCAAGCCCTTCAATTAGCTATAAGTATAGAAATTATTGATGGCTTTTAATGAAACTTTAGGAAACTATTTACAGTCTTCTATTTAAAAAATAATTTTACGATATTTAAACAGTTTGAATTGTACGACCTATTGGCTCATTTATACAAAACCACAAACTTTTGTACCTAAAAAATACGTTTCTCGATTACATTTTAAAATTTTCACTCGAAATTTTGGCGTGGTTGTTATTTACATTTTCCAAACGTTTTATTGCAATTCATCAGAAATTTCAATACTTAAATGTTTGTTTAAAACAGGCATGTGTAGGCCTATACCTTGAGGTTATGCACAGATTCCCTGAATAAATCGAAATCCTTTAATTTTATTTGTTATTTAATATTGAACTATTTGTGCATACCTATTTTTCATAGAAGCTACAGAAATGGATTTTTTTTTTAAATGGTAACACTTTACAGCTTAAAAGGTCGATTCACACACATCAGTCTAGTCTCTGTACCGTCACAGTCCCGTCACAGTTCAGTCTCAGGGCATCAGAGATTTTCGTCAGTCAGTTTTCCGTCACAGTTGGTTCACAGTCAGGCGAATTTCGATGTATGTTAACGGGAGGAGTTTCCATACCTCCCGAAACGTAGTGTAGTTTTAAACACTAGAAGCGATAGGAAAGTCTAAATAATTTAAAACTAAACATGTATTTACATTGTTATTTTATAAATTTTAGTTGGAATAAAAATATATAATGGGGTATTTTAAAATTTAATATTTTTTTTTTAGTAACTAAAAATAACAAAAAATAATCACTATCTATACTCATTTCGGCACCTATCTTCTCCCAAATGTCGTTTTTTGCAGACGTGTCCATATACTTTTGGTCAGACAGATCATACAAAACTTGATGTTGGCGAACACATTCTATCAACTTTTCGTCATTCATCTTGATAATAAATAATAACATAAAAACTAAACAGAAGTCTGTAAAATGTTGTCAGGCCCGTCCGTCAGGCGTCCGAACAATCCTAAAATATCGGTGAGTAGAAATATAAAAATGACTGACTGACTCCGGAAGAGCGCCTGATGGACCGGCGCCGGAACTGTGCCTGATCAGTGTAGACATCGCAACGGGAAATCCATTTAAGAATACATTTTTAGACTGTGACGTGACTGATATGACTGACCTGTGACGCGCCTGAACTGATGTGTGTGAAGCGGCCTTTAATTGTTAATACAGAATTACGCGCACCTCCAAAGGGGGGCAAATATTTGTGTAACTTAAAATGACCGTAACAGCCGATATACGCAATACAATTGCACACCCCAGACGTCATATTAAATGTCATATTTCAATCGAATAAAACATTTTCAAGGCAAGAGTTAGTTTTAACAAATTGAAATTAGATAACAGACTTTTCTGTCAACAGTTTTCGAAATTTGATGTTCATGAATGAGGCAAATTTTGAAAAAAAACTCGAACTGTATTGAACATGTTACTAAGGTAAGCACGAGAGATAGTTTCAAAGCCTACACCTGATTCATAGTGTAGGCGAATTTAGGACTATATAAAAGAGAAATATTTAGTTATCTTTTTTGAACTGATTTACGACTTAATTAGAATGCTGTCAAGTGATCAGTAGACTAATAAATGATATTGGACTTCAGATGTAGTCCTACTGACAATGTTTCGTCCAGTTAGTACGAAATGATCGCATATTTGTTGTTATTCTAAACAGTTTTTTTCAAACGGGTGTAGAATGTTCTTTTTATGAATAGATTTAATGATATATTGCTCAAATATTACAATAGATTCATACAATACTGAGGACAAATATGCTAATATATTTTTAAAAACATTAGAGCAGTTTTTAGGCGGTTTATATATTTTAAATATGCTTAAAAAAACTATATATTTATCGTTCAGCACCAGATTCTCTGCTTATTTGTGTGTAACCAAAGGTATACATTAATTTTGAAACAAATTTGTTTATTAGTATTTTCGTGTTAATTTTATCAAGAAAAATGATCAAAACAATGGTAAAAATATTGGTCCAACATTTATCCCGTTTAATGTAATGCAATACTGCAGGACATTTTGAAACTAACGACTTTATTTTCTAGATAGTTTCAAATTTATTTTAATGGAAAATAGTTGATTAATAAAAGCGAAAAACAAATCTAGTTACTTTCTTTTTGGAAGATGTTTAGAGCATTACATAAATAATAAACAGGAAAACGTTACCAAAATTCTGTCATTCATAATAGTATAAAAAGGAGTAGCAAACCTTATGTAAATGTAAATTTTGAATAAATGTAACTAAAATAACGGCTGTCAGAGTTATCACTTATTATATAAAAATTACATTTTTTTTTTTTTTTTTTTTTTTTTTTTTTTTTTTTTTTTTTTTTTTAGTTTTGAGGTTAGGATGATAACAGCATTTTTTTTACAATAACTTTCTTACTTTCTATCGTTGAGAATTATTCTTTGTATAAAATCAGACAAAGCAATCACGAAGGAAGAGCAGATTGAGAATCCTTCTTGACATTGTTACATCATATGCCACGCTATACTTCGAAATTTGCCTTGTCATCCCTACGTAACATAATCCAATAAAATTTTAAACCACAAATTTTATCAATCCAATTGACCAGAAAGGCCTCTTGACACAAAGTGTTACATTTGTATTTTTTCACATATAGTTTTCATATAACTGTAGTAAAATTTACAGACGGTTTGTTGAGTGATTTTCATTTTCGTAATGTTGTCTAAAGCTGAACCTGTCTGTTGTTTGTGGATGAAGTAAAATACAGTTAGACATATTGTTGTGTTTGCTTTATATAAACCATAAAGAAGCATTTAAATTAATTTTTGTGGTTAGAGATATTTCGAGATTACCGTCATCTGGAAAGGTTTTTTTTTAACAACAGTATTAATGAAAAAATCTCTGTTAATAATAAACAATCTGTTATAGGAGCATTCGGTGAAAAATTTAAAGAAACTACGAGCGCCAAATTATAATGTTTGAATCTAAAAATCGTCACAAGTCATTTAGATTAAAGTTGATCGAAACCAAACGTGACAGGAGATGGTAGAAATGTAATATTGTGTGCCGAGATTAATAACAAAATCTCGCACAGTGAATTATTAATGTAGGTCTCACAAGACACAAATAGCAAACGTATAAGATTAAAGTCAAGAAGTGTACGACATCTGTGGGGAGTTATAGTAAAGTCGGTTAAAGGAAAGAGACAGTATGAGTGTCTCTATTTTCCATTGCTATAGGAAGGGTTGTTGAAAAGTTATAAAACACCGAGAGTGATATGCCGGAACAGCATATTGCAATTAACTGTTCTGTTCACCAAAAAGAACTGTTCCGTAAACCTGTCCCCAAAGAACAACTGTTCTCTAGTTATTGCTCTGAACAAAAATACGTTAAAAAATCTAGTTGTTCCTTTAAAAATAGGTAACTATTATTACAATAACAATCGGAGAAAAAGTTATATACACAATATGCTATATACAATGCAATATAACAATACAAATCCTAAACAACAATAAAAATACAATACTACACAATAGTTTATTAACTATTAAACCTACAGCGGTCTGAAATTGCTTCTGATCGGTTCACTTGCAAGATGTCTTCTTAAAAATGGATTCTTATGCAAGAGAAAAAGTAAGAAATTACGATTATTTTTTAATTAAATTGACAGACATAATTTGTATTGTATAGTATTATATTGCAATGTATATAGCATATTGTTTATATAACTTTTTCTTTTCTCCGATTGTTAATGTAATTTGTATTAAACACATTATATCTCAGTAAAAGATTTAATATTATTAACTAATTCTACGGTCAATTTACTTTTACCCAAACAGTTCCTAAGTAAAGCTTTTAATATTCATTACAGCTTAAAACTTGCCTTCTAAATTGTCTAAATAAAAAGTAGCAGTCACAATGTAAACAATTCTTAATAAAGTTCGTATTAAATGTTCTAATACCTAGGTCGAGTTTGGTATCATTTTTCATAATTTTTTTTATTGGATTTCAAATATACTCTTAAACATGTTAAATTACTATTCTGTTAAGAAAGTGTACCTTTGTATAAATACAGCCAGTAGGTGACTCCATCGCCTCTACTGTCAACCTGAACTTGACAAAGTATAGGGTGATGGTTAGGAAAGCAGTAAAAATAAATTAATAATAAAATTAAAACTTAAACTAATCACTAAACAGTAATAATAATAAATGAATAAACAACAAAAATTAAAATCTATTTACACTTATATTATTTCATAGAAATACAGTGAATTGTAATTAAATAGGTTTTACACTGTATATAGTACACACGTATAAATAACAAAACAAAACTAGCAGCTACAAAAAATCAAACTAAATCTGAATAATAGACTACTGAATTACTGAATATTAACTGTAAAATAAGCGGGAAATTAACACTCAGAGTTGAACAGGTGATTCAATTCTCTGACACTTTGATAATCTACAGAACAAGTGAACATGTTGGAAAGAAGTGAGCAGCGATAACATAGCGAGAAGGAGTGGGAGTTGGAAGTGTTGGTGATTGGGAGCAGACCAACACCTAGAACAGATGACAAATTGTTCTTCTACTCAGTTGTTCTTCTCGCAGATCGGGAATGTGTGGGTGGAGGCATACAGGGATCAGACGGTATAGGCAGGGATCAGAAGAGCAGGGAATTTTAAAGAACTATTTCCTTACTGAAAATTGTAAGGTGCGGAACTGTTTTTGCAAACCAGTTCTGTTCTTTAAAAGTCATCCATAAAGACATAGTGGGGATGAAATACGGTATGCGCCAAAATAAACAGTACTGAAATTGAATCAGCTGTTGATGCCTTCTCGATCAGCTGTGTCAACTTTTCAATGTTACCACGTTTTCGTGATTATGATTTCCTTCATATTTGAGGTTAGTTTTTGCTGACTTGGTGCTAACTACTGCAGAGAATATTTTTATCGTAGAGCATTATTTTCGCTCTTACGGAATTGGATTTGCGGATTTGGAAAGTTTGTCACACACTGCTATACGTTTTCAGGATCATTTTCACAAAAACCAGCCTAGTAATGGCTGAATAACCTTTAATGAAGAATAAAAAAGTGTTTGTTCAAGAGTATTAAGAAGCTTCTATAACCCATTTAACAATAATTCCACTTCACTGGTTCATTTTTCCTTCTTGTTCTGTATTATTTTCATTTCTCTTCCTTTTCAAGTAATGTAATTTTTTCTAAAACATAATAAAAGTCGGACAGCCATAACACTCACAATATTTGGTGTTATTTATGTTATTATACATTTATTTTATTATACTAGAATATGAATCGTAACTACTCAAATATTGTAGAATAGTAAGAGTTGATGTAGCTCAGTGGTTTAAATATTCATTTCACTAATCAAGAATGTCACCTGAGTTATTGGGTTCGAATCTCACCGAGTACTCAATTTATTTTCTCGTACATTTTGGATCTTTCTATCTGTGATATGGGGGGGGGGATAAATAAATATTGCTTGTATGGGCGAGTGGAAGATAGAATTCTCTACTCTATGTAAAACATTGTACGGTATTAAAAAGTGTAAATACACTACGGAAGCTCTTTTGTATTTGAAATACATTTCGAATAATATGAAATGTTAAACAGATGAGAGGAAGAACAGATGCGATTCCTTACTGACATTGAGAAATCTGAAGTCATTTAGTACATGTAGATCAATATCTACGGCGTCACAGCTTGGACGTGATCCTTGCAAAATATATTAATATCTAAGACGATTTTTCATCCACAAACGTTATAAATAAGGTTAATATTTTTTACTTGTCCATATATAGTATTTGGTACACGTAAAACTACAATCTAAATTGACCTACTTTTTTGACAAATTTTTTCACATTCCTTAAGTGTTATTTAGATGTAGTGCCATCTCATCCCAGTGTTATCTTATTCAACATCCAATTTCCTAGAAAAAAGTGCCATCTTGTCCAGTGCAGTTTTACAGTTGATTAAACACACTAATTAATGCCAACTCGTCCACGTGAAAACTCGACAAGGGAAGGAACGCAACGCAGGTAGCCGGAGGTTCATGACCCCTGTGGTTGTGCACCCTGGCCTAGCTCTGGAATTCCCGTGGAATCTCACCCCTCTCCCACCACTTTGTTTACATGTGGACACTACCACTTTAAACCTCATTTGTATGCTTGATCGGGAGGTGTAAACACCTGTATGAATATGGAGTTCGACCACCATAAGAGGCCAACCTAGTCTGTTATATAACGGTTTCCGGTATACAAAGAAAAATAAAAAGAAGTGCGGAGAAATTGTTTGGCGGTGTGTTAAACGTGGGTATTAACCTAACCTAACGGCAGCTTTGAATATTTTCAGATTTTATTTGTAATTTATGTCAAATAATTCTGTTAATATACAAGCGGCTTCATATTCTACAAGCCTTGAGGTGGAACATTAGAACAGACTGTTGTTGAACTGCGCAACCTGGAGCCTAGGTAAGGAGCACCCGCAGGAAGATTAGTTTTCTCCCTGTATTACATACAAGGCGAGTTTTAACATGATTTATAGCATTTTGATATAAAACGAAAAAGAACATTTAGGGGGGTTTAAATAGTATGAAGCTCGAAAATAGGGAAGACCCGAAATTTTATAAAAAATAAGAATTTTATAAAATTATAAAGGTAGGCTACTACAAACGTTCCAATAGTTTTTGTAGACCTGTCAAGTAAACAATAGCATAGGTTTTTGGTCGAGATGGCACTAGTTGACGGGTAAAGAATTAACCCCCTGCCCTACGTCCGTGGAATCTGGATGAGATGGCACCTGGACGAGATGGCACAACAACGTAATTTACATGCCGTTCTTTTGTGGTATAAAAATGGTTAAAATATTGCAATATGATACACGACATTTGGTATGGTATTGTGTACTTAAAATACCAAAATATTCTAAAAAAACAAGTTTGAATTTGTTTGGAGACGCGTATAAAATTACCAATTCAAATCCTATCCCGTCGTGTAACAAAGTGCAGAAAATTCCGGTAAGATTTTAAAATACGATATTGTAAGTCAAATTGCATTTTCTAAGTTATCCCTCGTAAAGCCTTTACGTGACTTAACTAAAGCTTCGATATTACAAACTCAAAAGCTAAAGGCAATGGCGGTAGAGATTTTATTAAAGTATAATTTATAAGTTTACATAGAACACATGCATTATATTTATTAAAACATTTGCATATTAAAGTTTTGAAGCTATAGTAATATACTATCAATATAATAAATATTGAGTGTTATAATAAAGCTCTAGCCCTTCATTCATATCTATTTTTAAATATCTGAATAAAAATAAAATATTTAAAATTTTTGATAATTGAATTATATATTTGGAACCGTGTTTGTTAACATGTATACATGTAATATTAGGACCTCGAAAGATATATTCCATATATACATTTTAAATGTCATAATGAGTCATAAATGTCATAATATAGAGAAAAAAATTAAAATATATATTGTTTTATATATAGTTTCTATAATATATAATTAAAACAAAACATTAACTTGAAAATATATTACTTGATTTTCATTGAATTTATGTTTTTTTAAAGCGTTTATTCTCTCTTCTCTGTAGCAAGTTATATACAATTGTAATTCATTTTAAATTCATAATTTCCGTACCGTATTAATATTACTACAGTTATAAACGATGCTCAGAAATTAAAGGAAATGAAAAGAAGGGAAAATAAAACCATCAATCTCGTTTTGTAAATGATGAGGTATATTGGGGAAGGGAGGGACGAGGACATGAATTCTAAAGAAACAAAGCCATTGTGTTTTGCATTAATTTCGCCATTGTATTTTGCGTTGTTCTCGGTAAAACCTTTTTTTTTTTTTTAAATAAACACAAAAGCACAGTCCTCAAGAAGAGGCGTTTGATTGCCTTACTATTTCGCGCGTTGTGTTGAAGCTATATGAAGATAAAATTTAACTGGAATGAAAGAAACCTATACAATGAAAATAACAAAGTTATCTGAATACTTCAAGACTGAATCAACGATGTAAAAACATTGCATAAAATTGAATATTTTAATGAAACAAAAATACCAAATAAACTCATAATTTAGAGAGTAAGATACCATAAGACCAAAACAAAATCACGATACTCTCACAATAAACTCTAAAAAATATAATACTTTACACAAATATTAGAGGTATTTTCCCAACCAAAATGTACTGTTTTTTTAAATTTTTTTATTATTTAAAAAATTTAACTAATAAGATTTTTAAACATAATAACAATTAAAGGAAATTATTTGTTAATTATTTCCTAATTAATCAAAATTACTAAGTAAACCATATGTCCTGACAGTTGGAACGTTTCATATTTCTACAATAGGTGGAAAAAGTAAATATGTTAAATTAAATCCAAGAGCAAAATTAACAAATTAACTTTTAATAATAACAATGAATCTAAAACTCACCCAGTGGTGATCAGAATTCATTTCGATATTTTGTAATTATAAGCCACACAGTTTCAGACTTATAAAACATTAATATCTATTACCTAAACTATAAAAAATAAAAATAAATGAATAACACATTGGGTTTTATCGTAAATCATTATTTTCTACCAAAAATGTTCAAAAATTTATAAATAGGTACTCAACAGTCAAACAGAAATCCTTAAGTTTTTAAGCTGCTGCGTTATTTTTAGAATAAATTACATATCAAAAACCAACTCCATTTTTAGATATTTCGGGGAAAATAACTTCGTTTTAAAGTTCACCGTTAAATTGCATTTTTATTGGGTTATTTCTAAAACATAATGACAATATATAAATTTTAAATAACTACTTCTGCAATGACAACTTTCTAGCTAGAATTTCTTAATTAAAACGAGTAATCAGTTAATGCACTTTAAAGTTTAGATTCATAACTAATTTATTGAAAGCAAAATAAGACAATTTCGTAACGTAAATTTATTAAACGATAGTTTTTTAAAAATATAAGTTTCAGTTCAAACACGATCATTAAGCTAACACCTCTCTCGACAATTAGGACTGACTCTGCACAACTTTATTTTAATTCAAAAACATGGGGCATATTAAGCCACTGTTGAACAGTAAACAATAGTCTTCCCAGAGATAATATTCATAGTCTTACTAATTGTTTTTTCATACTCATCTTTTTCGGATGTTGTATTCAAAAAGTAGGCACAACCTGTTAAAAAAAAAAAAAAATTAAACAAAGCTGTGTCTTAATAATAAATTAAATAATTTTTAACTTATTTTTGTTCATTTGTAAACATAATTTTTTTTTGAGGTGAAGTAAAGAACAATATTTTTACAAAATATGAGTCTAATTAATATATTGCGATTTATTATGATTGGGCGACATTATTTAAAGGTTAAATAAGTGTCAATAATGTATCAACATTGTATTTTTATTATATCCCCAATATTGGCATTATCACAATCATATGTTTATTTATCATTGACCAAACATATTGGAATAGACATAGCCACAAAGTTACATTCAGTTAAACTATAAGTTGGTACATTAAAATCCTTAAAGAAAAAGACACATCTACAAAGAATTGTAACAGAACTAAACATAATTACAATAAATATTTAAAATTGTTAAAACTCATTTTTGAGTAATAGTATCCAAGCCACATATTTTAATCCAAGTTATTTAATACTTACTCCGTCTTGTGACTCACTTTGTGACATATGTTACGCGTTTCAGAACGCATGTTCCATCTTCAGGCTCGCTCCTGAGAGGTCTTTAAAACACTACAAAACGTACACATCACACACAATAATTACGCGTAATCTATGTTACAAGGTAAGTCACAAGACGGAGTAAGTATTAAATAACTTAGAATAAATATTTACCTATTATTAAAATCATTGATATAAATCACTGTGTCTTACAAAAATTCAAGTTTTTTAAATTATCTATAAGGAATTCATTTAAAGAATAATATGGGTGTTCAACAAGTCATCCAAAAATCACCTGATCAAACTTTTTAAATGCAGTGAATCGAGCAGCCATAGACAATTTATTAAAAAATGACACACAATTAAATCTGTAGCTCCTGATTGATTTAATTAGTCGAAACTTAGGACCATTTATTTTGTTCTTATTCTTAGATTATGTGAGTGGTGGTCACTTCTAAGGGGAAAGTTATCCGGATTTAATTTTGTATATCTTAGGACCATCAGAATTTATAAATTGTATAATTATAGCCTACTTAAAATCTTAAGATTTTTAAATAGTGGCTTGCAGTGCTTTAAGGGACCTGCACCACGCATAATGAGTATAGCTTTTTTCTGCATTATAAAGACTTCATTTACATTAGTTGCATGACCCGATCACAATAAACCATATTGGATATGCGACTGAAAAAGACCAAAGTATATAATACGCAGATAAGAGAGGAAATAAGTGGCATAATTTTATACAGCAAATACAATACGCTAGACAACAATCAAGTTTACTACCCAAATATAAACCAAGCATTTCTTCGGATCGCTCTTCACTTTTTAAATTTTCTACAGAAAATAAAATTCTTTGGGTTTTTTCATAATTTAATAAAAAACCTATTTACTGAAAACCATTCATTAGCTATATGGCCTCAGTCGCATGAATTTTGTTTCTAGACTGATTAGAGATTTATCTACTACCAGACGGGTAATATCATCAGCATACAATACGGAGGAAAAATTAAGAGAATATAGAATGTTAGGCAGATTATTTATAGAAATTAGGAATAACAATGGTCCCAATGTAGAACCCTGAGGTACACCAAACGTTACTTCTCTAAAACTTGAGATATCATCCAAAGATACAAACTGCTTTCTATTATTAAAATAAAAATGTATGTGTTTCCAACACCAAACCATTTATTACCTATCTTATAGTATCTTTGCAATTTAAGTTTTTCCAAAGGCATTTTTCCTGATTGCTTAAAAACGGCTCTTGTCATACCGTTATTCAAAAAGGCCACAAAAGCTCTTTGAGTAATTATAGGTCCATTTACCTACTATCTATGTTGTCAAAGATATTGGAAAAATTAATGAAGGTAAGGCTTATGAAATTCTTTTCAACATTTAAATAGTGGTGTAGTGTCCAGTTTGGTTTTAGGGAAAAGTTATCAACAGAACATGCATTAACTTAATTTTTTGAATCTGTGTATAACGACATGAACGAGAATAATAAATGTTCTACTTTATTTATTGATATAACAAAAGCATTTGACACAGTTGATCATTTGATATTGCTTGATAAGTTGTGGGTAGCGAGGATAAGAGGAGTGGCTTATAAATGGTTTAAAAGGCTTATAAATTGGTTCCTTCCGTTCCATCCATAATTTCACTGCTGTTACGATAGTTAAACCCTAGTCACAATTTCATACCATATGATTTTTCTGTGTCTACTTAATTCCAGAATTAACTAGTTTTTATCAGTTTCACAAATTATTTATTTTACGTTTAGTCCTGTGTTGGTGTTTACACTTCCAATACTATGCCTAATTAAAATTTTAACTTTATTCAACAATGGGAAGTACGAAACATCGCCTACTAAAAATGCATCACGTCAATTTTAAGCGCCTATAATAATTCTAAAACTGGATTTATCAAAAAATCATAAAAAAACAAAAAAAAGTTGCAGAACTGTTCTGATATCCCATCCGTCCGGAAACATTAAACCAACTAAAATTCAACGTCAAATTTATGATGTTTATGGGAAAGATGTAATGATTTATTATCTGGTACTAAAATGGGTGAGACTTTTTCATAAAGGATAAAAATCTGCATAATGAACTAAATGTGAGACGGTTTTAGCTAAAAGAAGATTTGCTAAAATAAGAAGGTTTAAATGTGCATCCAGTTAAAAATATTAGAGTGAACAGGCTACACAGCAATCCATCAGTTTCTCTGCATTTTCTATAAACTTCACATCACTTCTTTGCAAAATTATTTCCGTGAAACTGTAGTGTCAAAATGTTTTCCATGTGCCTTGCCGGATGACAACACAACTCACGAGGGTTTCAATGATTTCAATTATTAGGGGCTGTTGTTATACATGAGAAGAAAAAGTTTAAAATAACATAAAGAGTTAAAATTTTTAATAATTAGCGTTTTGATTGTGAAAATATAGAAATCATTGAGTTGTTTTATATGTAAGGTTAATTAGTTGAATACCTCATTATTAGTGTAAATATATATAGGTCTATATATAATTTATTATATTGGTAAGAGTGGTACAGTATTTATGTTTCTGAATGTATAACATTCATATGTTTCATGAAAAGTGTGTAAATAAAGATTATGTGTAGGCAATAATAAAAAAGAGAGATCTAACCCAAGACTAGATGAATAAAAATGTACATCCGAAATGCAAAAATAACCTAAATTTTGTTTTACTATCTTGCATTAAAATATCATCTGTATACTCCAATAAAAATTAACAATTTGTATTAACACATGTTTATTTTTGATTTCAGAAATTTGGGAATGGCTTCGGACTTCGACTGTTGGACGAAGCTACAGGTTCTCCTCCTATCAGCAAAGTTAGCTTTGCTTCTCCAATGTAGCAGAAGTCGAGACAATGGAAATGTAAGTATTAATTTAATTTTTTACATTGTTAGAGATAGTTTCCATGAATTTTACTGAGACAAACTTTAAAATTGGGGTGGCTACATTTTTGGGAACGGTGTTGGGTGGAAAATTATTGTATACGTGAAATAATATTCCACGACTAATACATGTAGGCCTACTTTTATTCTCGGTTGATAAAGTTAATTTGGCTAGTACACACTGGATCTAACTTCAATACAAAAATCTTAAAACTATTCCTTCATAAAATGTCCACATCTCTGATGTCCAAGAAAACATTGGAAATATCCATGTATTAGAGTTTTACATTTCAAGAAATAATTTTGCTTTTTATCAAATTAAGCTGTGATCAGGATTCTTAATTCTGAAAATAATTTTACTATTTCATTTCTTGACAATTTTAAATTGTCTCAAATATATAATCATTCCAGGATGCAGAACATTCTATTTTATGGTTGTAAGTAACGCGATACAGTCAAATATTTTGTTCCATTTTTGTTTACGAAGATCTTCGGAAACCAACCTCTGTTTTTGTCTAGAGCTAAAAGTAATAGGGGTAGCAACACCACTCTTGTGGTAGTGTGTTTGTAGCTCAGTGCGCGCCCAGCTGTTCTAGTGGTAAGGCTATGTTGCTATTTGTTTGCCTCTAATAATAGCCATTCAAAATAAGCGCTGTAATAGAAAACTTTACGAAGTGCAAAGTGCATGCTGTAGATTTCTGATGGCAAAAATTTGTCATCGGCAGGCACACATCGTGAACGGTCAAACAATAACTTGTGAAGATAATTTCATCAGTAGGTTTGTTTGTTTTTGAAGAACAAACATTTAAAATGCGGGAAAAAGTGGTAGGTCATTTGTAGTTAGTAATGAACTCATTCAGGAAATTGTCCTGAAAAATCAGCCTTTCACAATATGCGAACTTTCTAAACAATTCCACCGACTGTATTGTTACCAGAAGTTCGATGTTCAGTGGGTACCGAATCAAAATACTGGGCTTCGTTTTAGATTTCGTTAGAATTTTGTTGAATTTTTTTTTTAAACTACGATCCTAAATAAAAAATTGCGCAAACATTTTAAAACTTCTCAAGTCTCTGCCAATCTTCAATTTTTCTACTCTGAATGAAATGGAAATAAATGACTCTTAGGTATGTCAAAACTTATGATGAAATAATTACAATTTTACATAACAAATTCATATGAGCTATTATTTTTATTTAATTTAATAAAAAAAAATTAGAAATCACCATCTTTCATAGACTTACTCACTTAGTGACTCGATTTTTTGTAACCACAGTTATGTACAGTTTATAAAGTCAAGATTTTTGTTTTTAGGATTGAAGGTTTTTATAGTTAGAAATTTCTAACTTTGAAAACCTTCAATATTTAAAAACAAACGTCGTGACTTTACAAACTGTGCATAACTGTGGTCAGAGTTACTTATAAGTAAGCCTATGAAAGATGACGATTTCTTAATTTTTTAAAAATAATATATATATATATATATATATATTATAAAAATTTCAAAATTAGATGCAGAATTGAATGAGTTTGATATTTTTATGCATTTGAGAGATATTGTAGTTTGAAATGTATAAAAAATCCCGTTTCAAATGCAATACTTTTTATTAAATGCTCATAACTCTGTAACCATTCATCCAAATATCTCGGAACGATTTAAGATACTTTGCCACATCCTTCGCCTATAATTTTTACTGTTACAAGGAAGTAAAACTTTGGGTCTGTATCTCCCAATCTGGCATGTTAGCGAACAGCCTATGAACATTATTTGTTTGTTTATTTAATTTAATGTACGAGTATGAGTTAATGTAGTTTATTGTTTTTGCCTTGTTTATTTTAAAGTATTTGCAGATTTTCTTATAGTTCTATATTTTTTTGTTTCAGAATATACGATGTGTTCCACATATGTAAACAAGAGTTCAGTGTTGTGATTGGTTTTATGATAGTGGTGAAACAAATATTATATGGTTATATGTCAATTGTTTAATGTAACTACAAGTGGTTATGTAGTGAGATGTATTATATAAACAATTATTATTTACCAATCATTGCATATACATTGTATACATAAAAATTGTTTAATGAATAAATGTAAAACAACAGAAAAATGCCTTTTTAAATTTATTGAGTTATTCCTAACACATTTCCTGTTTCCTACACAAAAACGTAGGTTAAAATCCACGGTTAACATCCACCTCCTTTAGAATTATATTTTCCTGATACAGGTTTAAACGACAAAATCAAGTATCAAGAGAATATGATTTGATAGAAGGTCTGTCTGAATTGAAAACTAAATCACAGTATCTACCTCCTTCATTATTATATTCTCCTGATATTGCTTTTAAACCAATAAATCTTGTTATCAATTGAAAATGATTTGATTGGAGGTCTATCTGAATTGAAAACTGAATCACAGTTACCATCTACCTCCTTTAACATTATATTCTCCTGATTCAGCTTTTAAACCACAAAATCCTGTTAACAAATAGGAGGGGCAAGGGCGGGGCAAGAATGGAGGGGGAGATGCAAATGCAGGGCAAGAGAGGAAAGGGCAATGGGCGGGGCGAGAGAAGAGAGGAGGGGCGAAAGGCCAGGCAAGAGAGGGGCAAGAGGCGGGGCAAGAGAAGAGGGAAGAGGCAAGGGGCGGGGCTTAAATCACATGGTCACCCTACCACTCTTGTTCTCAAGTACCCCGTCTTTATTTCAAGTGAATATGATTTGATAAGAAGGTCTATCTAAATTGAAAACTAAATCACAGTTAACATCCACCTCCTTTAACATTATATTCTCCTGATATTGTTTTAAAACCACAAAATCCTGTTACCAAGTGAATATGATTTGATAGGAGGTCTATCTAAATTGAAAACTAAATCACAGTTAACATCCACCTCCTTTAACATTATATTCTCCTGATATTGTTTTAAAACCACAAAATCCTGTTACCAAGTGAATATGATTTGATAGGAGGTCTATCTGAATTGAAAACTAAATCACAGTAACATACACCTCCTTTAAGATTATATTCTCCTGATACTGCGGTGAAACGACAAAATCTTGTTATCAGGTGAATATGATTTCATAGGAGGTCTATCTGAATTGAAAACTAAATCACAGTTAACATCCACCTCCTTTAACATTATATTCTCCTGATACTGCGGTAAAATGACAAAATCTTGTTATCAGGTGAATATGATTTCATAGGAGGTCTATCTGAATTGAAAACTAAATCACAGTTAACATCCACCTCCTTTAACATTATATTCTCCTGACACTGCGGTAAAACGACAAAATCTTGCTGTCAGGTGAATATGATTTAATAGGAGCTATCGGGAGGGAAGGGGCGGGGTAAAGGGCGGGGCAAGAATGGAGTGCGGGGTAAAAGTCGGGGCAAGGGGCGGGGCAAGAAAGGAGAGGAGGGGTAAGAGGCGGGGCATGAGAAGTGGAGGAGGGGCAAGGGGCGGGTCTTACGTCACGTGGTCACCCCTACCACTCTTGTTCGTAAGTATCCCGTCTCTAATTCAGGTTAATATGATTTGATAGGAGGTCTATCTAAATTGAAAACTAAATCACAGTTATCATCCACCTCCTTTAAGATTATATTCTCCTGATATTGTTTTTAAATCACAAAATCCTGTTACCAAGTAAATATGATTTGATAGGAGGTCTATCTGAATTGAAAACTAAATCCCAGTTAACATCCACTTCCTGTAACATTACATTCTCCTGATACTGCGGTAAATCGACAAAATCCTGTTATCAGGTGAATATGATTTGATAGAAAAAAGTTGACTTACGGTAAATCGAGTTTAAAAGTTTATTGGCACTTATCATTCCTCTAAAAACTACCAGGGCAGTATTCTTCACATTCATTATCTTCTATTTTTCTTTTTAACAATTTTCTTCTAACCCTCTTCTTTTTGTTTTCTTCCTGAAATTCTTTGCTTGCTGTTTTAATCCTGATTTCGTCCATCTTCTTCAGTCCTTCAACCATGAATTTTCCATGCCGTATACCCAATATGTCCAAAACATTCACTTTTGAAATTGAGTTATTTATAAAACATATATGTAACTCCTAGTTTCAATGTCTGTAACCCTACAAAAGTTGTTTTGGTAGCCTATTCCAAATTACTCTATTTATGCTTTCATTAGGGTTTTGCGTTTTCCAGTGTAGGCAGCGTTTCAGCAAGTCTGGGTTGGACAGGTCTTTGAGTACAGGTTTGATTACCTCTATAAACTTTGTTTTATTTTTTACATACATAAATGTATGTATGCATATGCAGAGTTATATACTTTTTAAACAGAATTAAAAGGAGATTTTTTTAGAACTATTTTCAAAAAATCGATATTTTTCACCAAAAATGGTACTGGTTCCCCTTAACATTATATTCTCTTGATACCCTGATAAGTTACAAAAACCTGTTATCCAGTGAATAGAAATTGTTAGAAGGTCTATTGGTATTGAAATATTCATGCCAACTATGATGATTGAATCACAGCAGCATTGACTTCTTTAAAAAGGTATTGCAAGCTGCGAAACGTGAAATGTTAAAATCTGGTTATTTTATTGACATATAAATTGCAATAACTCTTAAACTATTTGAGATGTCAAAGTGATTTTTTCAGGGTTTATTCTCCTTTCAATTCTGCATCTTTTGATACCCATATCGTTGGTTTAACAAATTTTTGATCTTTTTTGAAAAAACTTTAGACTCCAATTACTCGTAAATCCTTTGAGATTTCAAAGTCATTTTTTCATGGTTTACTCTCTATTAAATTCTGCATCTATTGATGTGCATAATCATTGGTATTGTTAAATGTTGAAATTTTTACAAAAAAATAGATAAAAATGAAAAAAATATTAAAAATTTTGAAATTTCATTAGCACCCCTCGCCTCCAAATTTAATTCTGCTTCTACTAAGCTATAGAAACATTCAAAAATCAAAAACTCACTTTTTCGCCTAAAAAAACTGCAAGGGGGGTACCTTAGCATTTTGCAAAGTTGGAAAATTGGATGTATTCACGAGTTAATTACTCAGAAACTATAAGATATATTTTCGAATTGAAAACACCACAGTAAAATTTGAACTTTCTTCTTTCCTCATGTAAAATTTCGAATCATTACGATGTATAGTTAGGGAGCTACAGGCGTTTTAAAAAGGTATTGCAAGTGGCGAAACGTGAAATGTTAAAATCTGGTTATTTTATTGACATATAAATTGCAATAACTCTTAAACTATTTGAGATGTCAAAGTGATTTTTTCAGGGTTTATTCTCCTTTCAATTCTGCATCTTTTGATACCCATATCGTTGGTTTAACAAATTTTTGATCTTTTTTGAAAAAACTTTAGACTCCAATTACTCGTAAATCCTTTGAGATTTCAAAGTCATTTTTTCATGGTTTACTCTCTATTAAATTCTGCATCTATTGATGTGCATATCATTGGTATTGTTAAATGTTGAAATTTTTACAAAAAAATAGATAAAAATGAAAAAAATATTAAAAATTTTGAAATTTCATTAGCACCCCTCGCCTCCAAATTTAATTCTGCTTCTACTAAGCTATAGAAACATTCAAAAATCAAAAACTCACTTTTTCGCCTAAAAAAACTGCAAGGGGGGGACCTTAGCATTTTGCAAAGTTGGAAAATTGGATGTATTCACGAGTTAATTACTCAGAAACTATAAGATATATTTTCGAATTGAAAACACCACAGTAAAATTTGAACTTTCTTCTTTCCTCATGTAAAATTTCGAATCATTACGATGTATAGTTAGGGAGCTACAGGCGTTTTAAAAAGGTATTGCAAGTGGCGAAACGTGAAATGTTAAAATCTGGTTATTTTATTGACATATAAATTGCAATAACTCTTAAACTATTTGAGATGTCAAAGTGATTTTTTCAGGGTTTATTCTCCTTTCAATTCTGCATCTTTTGATACCCATATCGTTGGTTTAACAAATTTTTGATCTTTTTTGAAAAAACTTTAGACTCCAATTACTCGTAAATCCTTTGAGATTTCAAAGTCATTTTTTCATGGTTTACTCTCTATTAAATTCTGCATCTATTGATGTGCATATCATTGGTATTGTTAAATGTTGAAATTTTTACAAAAAAATAGATAAAAATGAAAAAAATATTAAAAATTTTGAAATTTCATTAGCACCCCTCGCCTCCAAATTTAATTCTGCTTCTACTAAGCTATAGAAACATTCAAAAATCAAAAACTCACTTTTTCGCCTAAAAAAACTGCAAGGGGGGGACCTTAGCATTTTGCAAAGTTGGAAAATTGGATGTATTCACGAGTTAATTACTCAGAAACTATAAGATATATTTTCGAATTGAAAACACCACAGTAAAATTTGAACTTTCTTCTTTCCTCATGTAAAATTTCGAATCATTACGATGTATAGTTAGGGAGCTACAGGCGTTTTAAAAAGGTATTGCAAGTGGCGAAACGTGAAATGTTAAAATCTGGTTATTTTATTGACATATAAATTGCAATAACTCTTAAACTATTTGAGATGTCAAAGTGATTTTTTCAGGGTTTATTCTCCTTTCAATTCTGCATCTTTTGATACCCATATCGTTGGTTTAACAAATTTTTGATCTTTTTTGAAAAAACTTTAGACTCCAATTACTCGTAAATCCTTTGAGATTTCAAAGTCATTTTTTCATGGTTTACTCTCTATTAAATTCTGCATCTATTGATGTGCATATCATTGGTATTGTTAAATGTTGAAATTTTTACAAAAAAATAGATAAAAATGAAAAAAATATTTAAAATTTTGAAATTTCATTAGCACCCCTCGCCTCCAAATTTAATTCTGCTTCTACTAAGCTATAGAAACATTCAAAAATCAAAAACTCACTTTTTCGCCTAAAAAAACTGCAAGGGGGGTACCTTAGCATTTTGCAAAGTTGGAAAATTGGATGTATTCACGAGTTAATTACTCAGAAACTATAAGATATATTTTCGAATTGAAAACACCACAGTAAAATTTGAACTTTCTTCTTTCCTCATGTAAAATTTCGAATCATTACGATGTATAGTTAGGGAGCTACAGGCGTTTTAAAAAGGTATTGCAAGTGGCGAAACGTGAAATGTTAAAATCTGGTTATTTTATTGACATATAAATTGCAATAACTCTTAAACTATTTGAGATGTCAAAATGATTTTTTCAGGGTTTATTCTCCTTTCAATTCTGCATCTTTTGATACCCATATCGTTGGTTTAACACATTTTTGATCTTTTTTGAAAAAACTTCAGACTCCAATTACTCGTAAATCCTTTGAGATTTCAAAGTCATTTTTTCATGGTTTACTCTCTATTAAATTCTGCATCTATTGATGTGCATATCATTGGTATTGTTAAATGTTGAAATTTTTACAAAAAAATAGATAAAAATGAAAAAAATATTAAAAATTTTGAAATTTCATTAGCACCCCTCGCCTCCAAATTTAATTCTGCTTCTACTAAGCTATAGAAACATTCAAAAATCAAAAACTCACTTTTTCGCCTAAAAAAACTGCAAGGGGGGGACCTTAGCATTTTGCAAAGTTGGAAAATTGGATGTATTCACGAGTTAATTACTCAGAAACTATAAGATATATTTTCGAATTGAAAACACCACAGTAAAATTTGAACTTTCTTCTTTCCTCATGTAAAATTTCGAATCATTACGATGTATAGTTAGGGAGCTACAGGCGTTTTAAAAAGGTATTGCAAGTGGCGAAACGTGAAATGTTAAAATCTGGTTATTTTATTGACATATAAATTGCAATAACTCTTAAACTATTTGAGATGTCAAAGTGATTTTTTCAGGGTTTATTCTCCTTTCAATTCTGCATCTTTTGATACCCATATCGTTGGTTTAACAAATTTTTGATCTTTTTTGAAAAAACTTTAGACTCCAATTACTCGTAAATCCTTTGAGATTTCAAAGTCATTTTTTCATGGTTTACTCTCTATTAAATTCTGCATCTATTGATGTGCATATCATTGGTATTGTTAAATGTTGAAATTTTTACAAAAAAATAGATAAAAATGAAAAAAATATTTAAAATTTTGAAATTTCATTAGCACCCCTCGCCTCCAAATTTAATTCTGCTTCTACTAAGCTATAGAAACATTCAAAAATCAAAAACTCACTTTTTCGCCTAAAAAAACTGCAAGGGGGGTACCTTAGCATTTTGCAAAGTTGGAAAATTGGATGTATTCACGAGTTAATTACTCAGAAACTATAAGATATATTTTCGAATTGAAAACACCACAGTAAAATTTGAACTTTCTTCTTTCCTCATGTAAAATTTCGAATCATTACGATGTATAGTTAGGGAGCTACAGGCGTTTTAAAAAGGTATTGCAAGTGGCGAAACGTGAAATGTTAAAATCTGGTTATTTTATTGACATATAAATTGCAATAACTCTTAAACTATTTGAGATGTCAAAATGATTTTTTCAGGGTTTATTCTCCTTTCAATTCTGCATCTTTTGATACCCATATCGTTGGTTTAACACATTTTTGATCTTTTTTGAAAAAACTTCAGACTCCAATTACTCGTAAATCCTTTGAGATTTCAAAGTCATTTTTTCATGGTTTACTCTCTATTAAATTCTGCATCTATTGATGTGCATATCATTGGTATTGTTAAATGTTGAAATTTTTACAAAAAAATAGATAAAAATGAAAAAATATTAAAAATTTTGAAATTTCATTAGCACCCCTCGCCTCCAAATTTAATTCTGCTTCTACTAAGCTATAGAAACATTCAAAAATCAAAAACTCACTTTTTCGCCTAAAAAAACTGCAAGGGGGGGTACCTTAGCATTTTGCAAAGTTGGAAAATTGGATGTATTCACGAGTTAATTACTCAGAAACTATAAGATATATTTTCGAATTGAAAACACCACAGTAAAATTTGAACTTTCTTCTTTCCTCATGTAAAATTTCGAATCATTACGATGTATAGTTAGGGAGCTACAGGCGTTTTAAAAAGGTATTGCAAGTGGCGAAACGTGAAATGTTAAAATCTGGTTATTTTATTGACATATAAATTGCAATAACTCTTAAACTATTTGAGATGTCAAAGTGATTTTTTCAGGGTTTATTCTCCTTTCAATTCTGCATCTTTTGATACCCATATCGTTGGTTTAACAAATTTTTGATCTTTTTTGAAAAAACTTTAGACTCCAATTACTCGTAAATCCTTTGAGATTTCAAAGTCATTTTTTCATGGTTTACTCTCTATTAAATTCTGCATCTATTGATGTGCATATCATTGGTATTGTTAAATGTTGAAATTTTTACAAAAAAATAGATAAAAATGAAAAAAATATTAAAAATTTTGAAATTTCATTAGCACCCCTCGCCTCCAAATTTAATTCTGCTTCTACTAAGCTATAGAAACATTCAAAAATCAAAAACTCACTTTTTCGCCTAAAAAAACTGCAAGGGGGGTATCTTAGCATTTTGCAAAGTTGGAAAATTGGATGTATTCACGAGTTAATTACTCAGAAACTATAAGATATATTTTCGAATTGAAAACACCACAGTAAAATTTGAACTTTCTTCTTTCCTCATGTAAAATTTCGAATCATTACGATGTATAGTTAGGGAGCTACAGGCGTTTTAAAAAGGTATTGCAAGTGGCGAAACGTGAAATGTTAAAATCTGGTTATTTTATTGACATATAAATTGCAATAACTCTTAAACTATTTGAGATGTCAAAGTGATTTTTTCAGGGTTTATTCTCCTTTCAATTCTGCATCTTTTGATACCCATATCGTTGGTTTAAAAAATTTTTGATCTTTTTTGAAAAAACTTTAGACTCCAATTACTCGTAAATCCTTTGAGATTTCAAAGTCATTTTTTCATGGTTTACTCTCTATTAAATTCTGCATCTATTGATGTGCATATCATTGGTATTGTTAAATGTTGAAATTTTTACAAAAAAATAGATAAAAATGAAAAAAATATTAAAAATTTTGAAATTTCATTAGCACCCCTCGCCTCCAAATTTAATTCTGCTTCTACTAAGCTATAGAAACATTCAAAAATCAAAAACTCACTTTTTCGCCTAAAAAAACTGCAAGGGGGGGACCTTAGCATTTTGCAAAGTTGGAAAATTGGATGTATTCACGAGTTAATTACTCAGAAACTATAAGATATATTTTCGAATTGAAAACACCACAGTAAAATTTGAACTTTCTTCTTTCCTCATGTAAAATTTCGAATCATTACGATGTATAGTTAGGGAGCTACAGGCGTTTTAAAAAGGTATTGCAAGTGGCGAAACGTGAAATGTTAAAATCTGGTTATTTTATTGACATATAAATTGCAATAACTCTTAAACTATTTGAGATGTCAAAGTGATTTTTTCAGGGTTTATTCTCCTTTCAATTCTGCATCTTTTGATACCCATATCGTTGGTTTAACAAATTTTTGATCTTTTTTGAAAAAACTTTAGACTCCAATTACTCGTAAATCCTTTGAGATTTCAAAGTCATTTTTTCATGGTTTACTCTCTATTAAATTCTGCATCTATTGATGTGCATATCATTGGTATTGTTAAATGTTGAAATTTTTACAAAAAAATAGATAAAAATGAAAAAAATATTAAAAATTTTGAAATTTCATTAGCACCCCTCGCCTCCAAATTTAATTCTGCTTCTACTAAGCTATAGAAACATTCAAAAATCAAAAACTCACTTTTTCGCCTAAAAAAACTGCAAGGGGGGTACCTTAGCATTTTGCAAAGTTGGAAAATTGGATGTATTCACGAGTTAATTACTCAGAAACTATAAGATATATTTTCGAATTGAAAACACCACAGTAAAATTTGAACTTTCTTCTTTCCTCATGTAAAATTTCGAATCATTACGATGTATAGTTAGGGAGCTACAGGCGTTTTAAAAAGGTATTGCAAGTGGCGAAACGTGAAATGTTAAAATCTGGTTATTTTATTGACATATAAATTGCAATAACTCTTAAACTATTTGAGATGTCAAAATGATTTTTTCTCCTTTCAATTCTGCATCTTTTGATACCCATATCGTTGGTTTAACACATTTTTGATCTTTTTTGAAAAAACTTCAGACTCCAATTACTCGTAAATCCTTTGAGATTTCAAAGTCATTTTTTCATGGTTTACTCTCTATTAAATTCTGCATCTATTGATGTGCATATCATGGGTATTGTTAAATGTTGAAATTTTTACAAAAAAATAGATAAAAATGAAAAAATATTAAAAATTTTGAAATTTCATTAGCACCCCTCGCCTCCAAATTTAATTCTGCTTCTACTAAGCTATAGAAACATTCAAAAATCAAAAACTCACTTTTTCGCCTAAAAAAACTGCAAGGGGGGTACCTTAGCATTTTGCAAAGTTGGAAAATTGGATGTATTCACGAGTTAATTACTCAGAAACTATAAGATATATTTTCGAATTGAAAACACCACAGTAAAATTTGAACTTTCTTCTTTCCTCATGTAAAATTTCGAATCATTACGATGTATAGTTAGGGAGCTACAGGCGTTTTAAAAAGGTATTGCAAGTGGCGAAACGTGAAATGTTAAAATCTGGTTATTTTATTGACATATAAATTGCAATAACTCTTAAACTATTTGAGATGTCAAAATGATTTTTTCAGGGTTTATTCTCCTTTCAATTCTGCATCTTTTGATACCCATATCGTTGGTTTAACACATTTTTGATCTTTTTTGAAAAAACTTCAGACTCCAATTACTCGTAAATCCTTTGAGATTTCAAAGTCATTTTTTCATGGTTTACTCTCTATTAAATTCTGCATCTATTGATGTGCATATCATTGGTATTGTTAAATGTTGAAATTTTTACAAAAAAATAGATAAAAATGAAAAAATATTAAAAATTTTGAAATTTCATTAGCACCCCTCGCCTCCAAATTTAATTCTGCTTCTACTAAGCTATAGAAACATTCAAAAATCAAAAACTCACTTTTTCGCCTAAAAAAACTGCAAGGGGGGGTACCTTAGCATTTTGCAAAGTTGGAAAATTGGATGTATTCACGAGTTAATTACTCAGAAACTATAAGATATATTTTCGAATTGAAAACACCACAGTAAAATTTGAACTTTCTTCTTTCCTCATGTAAAATTTCGAATCATTACGATGTATAGTTAGGGAGCTACAGGCGTTTTAAAAAGGTATTGCAAGTGGCGAAACGTGAAATGTTAAAATCTGGTTATTTTATTGACATATAAATTGCAATAACTCTTAAACTATTTGAGATGTCAAAGTGATTTTTTCAGGGTTTATTCTCCTTTCAATTCTGCATCTTTTGATACCCATATCGTTGGTTTAACAAATTTTTGATCTTTTTTGAAAAAACTTTAGACTCCAATTACTCGTAAATCCTTTGAGATTTCAAAGTCATTTTTTCATGGTTTACTCTCTATTAAATTCTGCATCTATTGATGTGCATATCATTGGTATTGTTAAATGTTGAAATTTTTACAAAAAAATAGATAAAAATGAAAAAAATATTAAAAATTTTGAAATTTCATTAGCACCCCTCGCCTCCAAATTTAATTCTGCTTCTACTAAGCTATAGAAACATTCAAAAATCAAAAACTCACTTTTTCGCCTAAAAAAACTGCAAGGGGGGTATCTTAGCATTTTGCAAAGTTGGAAAATTGGATGTATTCACGAGTTAATTACTCAGAAACTATAAGATATATTTTCGAATTGAAAACACCACAGTAAAATTTGAACTTTCTTCTTTCCTCATGTAAAATTTCGAATCATTACGATGTATAGTTAGGGAGCTACAGGCGTTTTAAAAAGGTATTGCAAGTGGCGAAACGTGAAATGTTAAAATCTGGTTATTTTATTGACATATAAATTGCAATAACTCTTAAACTATTTGAGATGTCAAAGTGATTTTTTCAGGGTTTATTCTCCTTTCAATTCTGCATCTTTTGATACCCATATCGTTGGTTTAACAAATTTTTGATCTTTTTTGAAAAAACTTTAGACTCCAATTACTCGTAAATCCTTTGAGATTTCAAAGTCATTTTTTCATGGTTTACTCTCTATTAAATTCTGCATCTATTGATGTGCATATCATTGGTATTGTTAAATGTTGAAATTTTTACAAAAAAATAGATAAAAATGAAAAAAATATTAAAAATTTTGAAATTTCATTAGCACCCCTCGCCTCCAAATTTAATTCTGCTTCTACTAAGCTATAGAAACATTCAAAAATCAAAAACTCACTTTTTCGCCTAAAAAAACTGCAAGGGGGGGACCTTAGCATTTTGCAAAGTTGGAAAATTGGATGTATTCACGAGTTAATTACTCAGAAACTATAAGATATATTTTCGAATTGAAAACACCACAGTAAAATTTGAACTTTCTTCTTTTCTCATGTAAAATTTCGAATCATTACGATGTATAGTTAGGGAGCTACAGGCGTTTTAAAAAGGTATTGCAAGTGGCGAAACGTGAAATGTTAAAATCTGGTTATTTTATTGACATATAAATTGCAATAACTCTTAAACTATTTGAGATGTCAAAGTGATTTTTTCAGGGTTTATTCTCCTTTCAATTCTGCATCTTTTGATACCCATATCGTTGGTTTAACAAATTTTTGATCTTTTTTGAAAAAACTTCAGACTCCAATTACTCGTAAATCCTTTGAGATTTCAAAGTCATTTTTTCATGGTTTACTCTCTATTAAATTCTGCATCTATTGATGTGCATATCATTGGTATTGTTAAATGTTGAAATTTTTACAAAAAAATAGATAAAAATGAAAAAAATATTAAAAATTTTGAAATTTCATTAGCACCCCTCGCCTCCAAATTTAATTCTGCTTCTACTAAGCTATAGAAACATTCAAAAATCAAAAACTCACTTTTTCGCCTAAAAAAACTGCAAGGGGGGTACCTTAGCATTTTGCAAAGTTGGAAAATTGGATGTATTCACGAGTTAATTACTCAGAAACTATAAGATATATTTTCGAATTGAAAACACCACAGTAAAATTTGAACTTTCTTCTTTCCTCATGTAAAATTTCGAATCATTACGATGTATAGTTAGGGAGCTACAGGCGTTTTAAAAAGGTATTGCAAGTGGCGAAACGTGAAATGTTAAAATCTGGTTATTTTATTGACATATAAATTGCAATAACTCTTAAACTATTTGAGATGTCAAAATGATTTTTTCAGGGTTTATTCTCCTTTCAATTCTGCATCTTTTGATACCCATATCGTTGGTTTAACACATTTTTGATCTTTTTTGAAAAAACTTCAGACTCCAATTACTCGTAAATCCTTTGAGATTTCAAAGTCATTTTTTCATGGTTTACTCTCTATTAAATTCTGCATCTATTGATGTGCATATCATTGGTATTGTTAAATGTTGAAATTTTTACAAAAAAATAGATAAAAATGAAAAAAATATTAAAAATTTTGAAATTTCATTAGCACCCCTCGCCTCCAAATTTAATTCTGCTTCTACTAAGCTATAGAAACATTCAAAAATCAAAAACTCACTTTTTCGCCTAAAAAAACTGCAAGGGGGGGACCTTAGCATTTTGCAAAGTTGGAAAATTGGATGTATTCACGAGTTAATTACTCAGAAACTATAAGATATATTTTCGAATTGAAAACACCACAGTAAAATTTGAACTTTCTTCTTTCCTCATGTAAAATTTCGAATCATTACGATGTATAGTTAGGGAGCTACAGGCGTTTTAAAAAGGTATTGCAAGTGGCGAAACGTGAAATGTTAAAATCTGGTTATTTTATTGACATATAAATTGCAATAACTCTTAAACTATTTGAGATGTCAAAATGATTTTTTCAGGGTTTATTCTCCTTTCAATTCTGCATCTTTTGATACCCATATCGTTGGTTTAACAAATTTTTGATCTTTTTTGAAAAAACTTTAGACTCCAATTACTCGTAAATCCTTTGAGATTTCAAAGTCATTTTTTCATGGTTTACTCTCTATTAAATTCTGCATCTATTGATGTGCATATCATTGGTATTGTTAAATGTTGAAATTTTTACAAAAAAATAGATAAAAATGAAAAAAATATTAAAAATTTTGAAATTTCATTAGCACCCCTCGCCTCCAAATTTAATTCTGCTTCTACTAAGCTATAGAAACATTCAAAAATCAAAAACTCACTTTTTCGCCTAAAAAAACTGCAAGGGGGGGACCTTAGCATTTTGCAAAGTTGGAAAATTGGATGTATTCACGAGTTAATTACTCAGAAACTATAAGATATATTTTCGAATTGAAAACACCACAGTAAAATTTGAACTTTCTTCTTTCCTCATGTAAAATTTCGAATCATTACGATGTATAGTTAGGGAGCTACAGGCGTTTTAAAAAGGTATTGCAAGTGGCGAAACGTGAAATGTTAAAATCTGGTTATTTTATTGACATATAAATTGCAATAACTCTTAAACTATTTGAGATGTCAAAGTGATTTTTTCAGGGTTTATTCTCCTTTCAATTCTGCATCTTTTGATACCCATATCGTTGGTTTAACAAATTTTTGATCTTTTTTGAAAAAACTTTAGACTCCAATTACTCGTAAATCCTTTGAGATTTCAAAGTCATTTTTTCATGGTTTACTCTCTATTAAATTCTGCATCTATTGATGTGCATATCATTGGTATTGTTAAATGTTGAAATTTTTACAAAAAAATAGATAAAAATGAAAAAAATATTAAAAATTTTGAAATTTCATTAGCACCCCTCGCCTCTAAATTTAATTCTGCTTCTACTAAGCTATAGAAACATTCAAAAATCAAAAACTCACTTTTTCGCCTAAAAAAACTGCAAGGGGGGAGCATTTTGCAAAGTTGGAAAATTGGATGTATTCACGAGTTAATTACTCAGAAACTATAAGATATATTTTCGAATTGAAAACACCACAGTAAAATTTGAACTTTCTTCTTTCCTCATGTAAAATTTCGAATCATTACGATGTATAGTTAGGGAGCTACAGGCGTTTTAAAAAGGTATTGCAAGTGGCGAAACGTGAAATGTTAAAATCTGGTTATTTTATTGACATATAAATTGCAATAACTCTTAAACTATTTGAGATGTCAAAGTGATTTTTTCAGGGTTTATTCTCCTTTCAATTCTGCATCTTTTGATACCCATATCGTTGGTTTAACAAATTTTTGATCTTTTTTGAAAAAACTTTAGACTCCAATTACTCGTAAATCCTTTGAGATTTCAAAGTCATTTTTTCATGGTTTACTCTCTATTAAATTCTGCATCTATTGATGTGCATATCATTGGTATTGTTAAATGTTGAAATTTTTACAAAAAAATAGATAAAAATGAAAAAAATATTAAAAATTTTGAAATTTCATTAGCACCCCTCGCCTCCAAATTTAATTCTGCTTCTACTAAGCTATAGAAACATTCAAAAATCAAAAACTCACTTTTTCGCCTAAAAAAACTGCAAGGGGGGGACCTTAGCATTTTGCAAAGTTGGAAAATTGGATGTATTCACGAGTTAATTACTCAGAAACTATAAGATATATTTTCGAATTGAAAACACCACAGTAAAATTTGAACTTTCTTCTTTCCTCATGTAAAATTTCGAATCATTACGATGTATAGTTAGGGAGCTACAGGCGTTTTAAAAAGGTATTGCAAGTGGCGAAACGTGAAATGTTAAAATCTGGTTATTTTATTGACATATAAATTGCAATAACTCTTAAACTATTTGAGATGTCAAAGTGATTTTTTCAGGGTTTATTCTCCTTTCAATTCTGCATCTTTTGATACCCATATCGTTGGTTTAACAAATTTTTGATCTTTTTTGAAAAAACTTTAGACTCCAATTACTCGTAAATCCTTTGAGATTTCAAAGTCATTTTTTCATGGTTTACTCTCTATTAAATTCTGCATCTATTGATGTGCATATCATTGGTATTGTTAAATGTTGAAATTTTTACAAAAAAATAGATAAAAATGAAAAAAATATTAAAAATTTTGAAATTTCATTAGCACCCCTCGCCTCCAAATTTAATTCTGCTTCTACTAAGCTATAGAAACATTCAAAAATCAAAAACTCACTTTTTCGCCTAAAAAAACTGCAAGGGGGGGACCTTAGCATTTTGCAAAGTTGGAAAATTGGATGTATTCACGAGTTAATTACTCAGAAACTATAAGATATATTTTCGAATTGAAAACACCACAGTAAAATTTGAACTTTCTTCTTTCCTCATGTAAAATTTCGAATCATTACGATGTATAGTTAGGGAGCTACAGGCGTTTTAAAAAGGTATTGCAAGTGGCGAAACGTGAAATGTTAAAATCTGGTTATTTTATTGACATATAAATTGCAATAACTCTTAAACTATTTGAGATGTCAAAATGATTTTTTCAGGGTTTATTCTCCTTTCAATTCTGCATCTTTTGATACCCATATCGTTGGTTTAACACATTTTTGATCTTTTTTGAAAAAACTTCAGACTCCAATTACTCGTAAATCCTTTGAGATTTCAAAGTCATTTTTTCATGGTTTACTCTCTATTAAATTCTGCATCTATTGATGTGCATATCATTGGTATTGTTAAATCTTGAAATTTTTACAAAAAAATAGATAAAAATGAAAAAATATTAAAAATTTTGAAATTTCATTAGCACCCCTCGCCTCCAAATTTAATTCTGCTTCTACTAAGCTATAGAAACATTCAAAAATCAAAAACTCACTTTTTCGCCTAAAAAAACTGCAAGGGGGGGTACCTTAGCATTTTGCAAAGTTGGAAAATTGGATGTATTCACGAGTTAATTACTCAGAAACTATAAGATATATTTTCGAATTGAAAACACCACAGTAAAATTTGAACTTTCTTCTTTCCTCATGTAAAATTTCGAATCATTACGATGTATAGTTAGGGAGCTACAGGCGTTTTAAAAAGGTATTGCAAGTGGCGAAACGTGAAATGTTAAAATCTGGTTATTTTATTGACATATAAATTGCAATAACTCTTAAACTATTTGAGATGTCAAAGTGATTTTTTCAGGGTTTATTCTCCTTTCAATTCTGCATCTTTTGATACCCATATCGTTGGTTTAACAAATTTTTGATCTTTTTTGAAAAAACTTTAGACTCCAATTACTCGTAAATCCTTTGAGATTTCAAAGTCATTTTTTCATGGTTTACTCTCTATTAAATTCTGCATCTATTGATGTGCATATCATTGGTATTGTTAAATGTTGAAATTTTTACAAAAAAATAGATAAAAATGAAAAAAATATTAAAAATTTTGAAATTTCATTAGCACCCCTCGCCTCTAAATTTAATTCTGCTTCTACTAAGCTATAGAAACATTCAAAAATCAAAAACTCACTTTTTCGCCTAAAAAAACTGCAAGGGGGGTACCTTAGCATTTTGCAAAGTTGGAAAATTGGATGTATTCACGAGTTAATTACTCAGAAACTATAAGATATATTTTCGAATTGAAAACACCACAGTAAAATTTGAACTTTCTTCTTTCCTCATGTAAAATTTCGAATCATTACGATGTATAGTTAGGGAGCTACAGGCGTTTTAAAAAGGTATTGCAAGTGGCGAAACGTGAAATGTTAAAATCTGGTTATTTTATTGACATATAAATTGCAATAACTCTTAAACTATTTGAGATGTCAAAGTGATTTTTTCAGGGTTTATTCTCCTTTCAATTCTGCATCTTTTGATACCCATATCGTTGGTTTAAAAAATTTTTGATCTTTTTTGAAAAAACTTTAGACTCCAATTACTCGTAAATCCTTTGAGATTTCAAAGTCATTTTTTCATGGTTTACTCTCTATTAAATTCTGCATCTATTGATGTGCATATCATTGGTATTGTTAAATGTTGAAATTTTTACAAAAAAATAGATAAAAATGAAAAAAATATTAAAAATTTTGAAATTTCATTAGCACCCCTCGCCTCCAAATTTAATTCTGCTTCTACTAAGCTATAGAAACATTCAAAAATCAAAAACTCACTTTTTCGCCTAAAAAAACTGCAAGGGGGGGACCTTAGCATTTTGCAAAGTTGGAAAATTGGATGTATTCACGAGTTAATTACTCAGAAACTATAAGATATATTTTCGAATTGAAAACACCACAGTAAAATTTGAACTTTCTTCTTTCCTCATGTAAAATTTCGAATCATTACGATGTATAGTTAGGGAGCTACAGGCGTTTTAAAAAGGTATTGCAAGTGGCGAAACGTGAAATGTTAAAATCTGGTTATTTTATTGACATATAAATTGCAATAACTCTTAAACTATTTGAGATGTCAAAGTGATTTTTTCAGGGTTTATTCTCCTTTCAATTCTGCATCTTTTGATACCCATATCGTTGGTTTAACAAATTTTTGATCTTTTTTGAAAAAACTTTAGACTCCAATTACTCGTAAATCCTTTGAGATTTCAAAGTCATTTTTTCATGGTTTACTCTCTATTAAATTCTGCATCTATTGATGTGCATATCATTGGTATTGTTAAATGTTGAAATTTTTACAAAAAAATAGATAAAAATGAAAAAAATATTAAAAATTTTGAAATTTCATTAGCACCCCTCGCCTCCAAATTTAATTCTGCTTCTACTAAGCTATAGAAACATTCAAAAATCAAAAACTCACTTTTTCGCCTAAAAAAACTGCAAGGGGGGTACCTTAGCATTTTGCAAAGTTGGAAAATTGGATGTATTCACGAGTTAATTACTCAGAAACTATAAGATATATTTTCGAATTGAAAACACCACAGTAAAATTTGAACTTTCTTCTTTCCTCATGTAAAATTTCGAATCATTACGATGTATAGTTAGGGAGCTACAGGCGTTTTAAAAAGGTATTGCAAGTGGCGAAACGTGAAATGTTAAAATCTGGTTATTTTATTGACATATAAATTGCAATAACTCTTAAACTATTTGAGATGTCAAAGTGATTTTTTCAGGGTTTATTCTCCTTTCAATTCTGCATCTTTTGATACCCATATCGTTGGTTTAACAAATTTTTGATCTTTTTTGAAAAAACTTTAGACTCCAATTACTCGTAAATCCTTTGAGATTTCAAAGTCATTTTTTCATGGTTTACTCTCTATTAAATTCTGCATCTATTGATGTGCATATCATTGGTATTGTTAAATGTTGAAATTTTTACAAAAAAATAGATAAAAATGAAAAAAATATTAAAAATTTTGAAATTTCATTAGCACCCCTCGCCTCCAAATTTAATTCTGCTTCTACTAAGCTATAGAAACATTCAAAAATCAAAAACTCACTTTTTCGCCTAAAAAAACTGCAAGGGGGGGACCTTAGCATTTTGCAAAGTTGGAAAATTGGATGTATTCACGAGTTAATTACTCAGAAACTATAAGATATATTTTCGAATTGAAAACACCACAGTAAAATTTGAACTTTCTTCTTTCCTCATGTAAAATTTCGAATCATTACGATGTATAGTTAGGGAGCTACAGGCGTTTTAAAAAGGTATTGCAAGTGGCGAAACGTGAAATGTTAAAATCTGGTTATTTTATTGACATATAAATTGCAATAACTCTTAAACTATTTGAGATGTCAAAGTGATTTTTTCAGGGTTTATTCTCCTTTCAATTCTGCATCTTTTGATACCCATATCGTTGGTTTAACAAATTTTTGATCTTTTTTGAAAAAACTTTAGACTCCAATTACTCGTAAATCCTTTGAGATTTCAAAGTCATTTTTTCATGGTTTACTCTCTATTAAATTCTGCATCTATTGATGTGCATATCATTGGTATTGTTAAATGTTGAAATTTTTACAAAAAAATAGATAAAAATGAAAAAAATATTAAAAATTTTGAAATTTCATTAGCACCCCTCGCCTCCAAATTTAATTCTGCTTCTACTAAGCTATAGAAACATTCAAAAATCAAAAACTCACTTTTTCGCCTAAAAAAACTGCAAGGGGGGTACCTTAGCATTTTGCAAAGTTGGAAAATTGGATGTATTCACGAGTTAATTACTCAGAAACTATAAGATATATTTTCGAATTGAAAACACCACAGTAAAATTTGAACTTTCTTCTTTCCTCATGTAAAATTTCGAATCATTACGATGTATAGTTAGGGAGCTACAGGCGTTTTAAAAAGGTATTGCAAGTGGCGAAACGTGAAATGTTAAAATCTGGTTATTTTATTGACATATAAATTGCAATAACTCTTAAACTATTTGAGATGTCAAAGTGATTTTTTCAGGGTTTATTCTCCTTTCAATTCTGCATCTTTTGATACCCATATCGTTGGTTTAACAAATTTTTGATCTTTTTTGAAAAAACTTTAGACTCCAATTACTCGTAAATCCTTTGAGATTTCAAAGTCATTTTTTCATGGTTTACTCTCTATTAAATTCTGCATCTATTGATGTGCATATCATTGGTATTGTTAAATGTTGAAATTTTTACAAAAAAATAGATAAAAATGAAAAAAATATTAAAAATTTTGAAATTTCATTAGCACCCCTCGCCTCCAAATTTAATTCTGCTTCTACTAAGCTATAGAAACATTCAAAAATCAAAAACTCACTTTTTCGCCTAAAAAAACTGCAAGGGGTACCTTAGCATTTTGCAAAGTTGGAAAATTGGATGTATTCACGAGTTAATTACTCAGAAACTATAAGATATATTTTCGAATTGAAAACACCACAGTAAAATTTGAACTTTCTTCTTTCCTCATGTAAAATTTCGAATCATTACGATGTATAGTTAGGGAGCTACAGGCGTTTTAAAAAGGTATTGCAAGTGGCGAAACGTGAAATGTTAAAATCTGGTTATTTTATTGACATATAAATTGCAATAACTCTTAAACTATTTGAGATGTCAAAGTGATTTTTTCAGGGTTTATTCTCCTTTCAATTCTGCATCTTTTGATACCCATATCGTTGGTTTAACAAATTTTTGATCTTTTTTGAAAAAACTTCAGACTCCAATTACTCGTAAATCCTTTGAGATTTCAAAGTCATTTTTTCATGGTTTACTCTCTATTAAATTCTGCATCTATTGATGTGCATATCATTGGTATTGTTAAATGTTGAAATTTTTACAAAAAAATAGATAAAAATGAAAAAAATATTAAAAATTTTGAAATTTCATTAGCACCCCTCGCCTCCAAATTTAATTCTGCTTCTACTAAGCTATAGAAACATTCAAAAATCAAAAACTCACTTTTTCGCCTAAAAAAACTGCAAGGGGACCTTAGCATTTTGCAAAGTTGGAAAATTGGATGTATTCACGAGTTAATTACTCAGAAACTATAAGATATATTTTCGAATTGAAAACACCACAGTAAAATTTGAACTTTCTTCTTTCCTCATGTAAAATTTCGAATCATTACGATGTATAGTTAGGGAGCTACAGGCGTTTTAAAAAGGTATTGCAAGTGGCGAAACGTGAAATGTTAAAATCTGGTTATTTTATTGACATATAAATTGCAATAACTCTTAAACTATTTGAGATGTCAAAGTGATTTTTACAGGGTTTATTCTCCTTTCAATTCTGCATCTTTTGATACCCATATCGTTGGTTTAACAAATTTTTGATCTTTTTTGAAAAAACTTTAGACTCCAATTACTCGTAAATCCTTTGAGATTTCAAAGTCATTTTTTCATGGTTTACTCTCTATTAAATTCTGCATCTATTGATGTGCATATCATTGGTATTGTTAAATGTTGAAATTTTTACAAAAAAATAGATAAAAATGAAAAAAATATTAAAAATTTTGAAATTTCATTAGCACCCCTCGCCTCCAAATTTAATTCTGCTTCTACTAAGCTATAGAAACATTCAAAAATCAAAAACTCACTTTTTCGCCTAAAAAAACTGCAAGGGGGGGACCTTAGCATTTTGCAAAGTTGGAAAATTGGATGTATTCACGAGTTAATTACTCAGAAACTATAAGATATATTTTCGAATTGAAAACACCACAGTAAAATTTGAACTTTCTTCTTTCCTCATGTAAAATTTCGAATCATTACGATGTATAGTTAGGGAGCTACAGGCGTTTTAAAAAGGTATTGCAAGTGGCGAAACGTGAAATGTTAAAATCTGGTTATTTTATTGACATATAAATTGCAATAACTCTTAAACTATTTGAGATGTCAAAGTGATTTTTTCAGGGTTTATTCTCCTTTCAATTCTGCATCTTTTGATACCCATATCGTTGGTTTAACAAATTTTTGATCTTTTTTGAAAAAACTTTAGACTCCAATTACTCGTAAATCCTTTGAGATTTCAAAGTCATTTTTTCATGGTTTACTCTCTATTAAATTCTGCATCTATTGATGTGCATATCATTGGTATTGTTAAATGTTGAAATTTTTACAAAAAAATAGATAAAAATGAAAAAAATATTAAAAATTTTGAAATTTCATTAGCACCCCTCGCCTCCAAATTTAATTCTGCTTCTACTAAGCTATAGAAACATTCAAAAATCAAAAACTCACTTTTTCGCCTAAAAAAACTGCAAGGGGGACCTTAGCATTTTGCAAAGTTGGAAAATTGGATGTATTCACGAGTTAACTACTCAGAAACTATAAGATATATTTTCGAATTGAAAACACCACAGTAAAATTTGAACTTTCTTCTTTCCTCATGTAAAATTTCGAATCATTACGATGTATAGTTAGGGAGCTACAGGCGTTTTAAAAAGGTATTGCAAGTGGCGAAACGTGAAATGTTAAAATCTGGTTATTTTATTGACATATAAATTGCAATAACTCTTAAACTATTTGAGATGTCAAAGTGATTTTTTCAGGGTTTATTCTCCTTTCAATTCTGCATCTTTTGATACCCATATCGTTGGTTTAACAAATTTTTGATCTTTTTTGAAAAAACTTTAGACTCCAATTACTCGTAAATCCTTTGAGATTTCAAAGTCATTTTTTCATGGTTTACTCTCTATTAAATTCTGCATCTATTGATGTGCATATCATTGGTATTGTTAAATGTTGAAATTTTTACAAAAAAATAGATAAAAATGAAAAAAATATTAAAAATTTTGAAATTTCATTAGCACCCCTCGCCTCCAAATTTAATTCTGCTTCTACTAAGCTATAGAAACATTCAAAAATCAAAAACTCACTTTTTCGCCTAAAAAAACTGCAAGGGGGGGACCTTAGCATTTTGCAAAGTTGGAAAATTGGATGTATTCACGAGTTAATTACTCAGAAACTATAAGATATATTTTCGAATTGAAAACACCACAGTAAAATTTGAACTTTCTTCTTTCCTCATGTAAAATTTCGAATCATTACGATGTATAGTTAGGGAGCTACAGGCGTTTTAAAAAGGTATTGCAAGTGGCGAAACGTGAAATGTTAAAATCTGGTTATTTTATTGACATATAAATTGCAATAACTCTTAAACTATTTGAGATGTCAAAGTGATTTTTTCAGGGTTTATTCTCCTTTCAATTCTGCATCTTTTGATACCCATATCGTTGGTTTAACAAATTTTTGATCTTTTTTGAAAAAACTTTAGACTCCAATTACTCGTAAACCCTTTGAGATTTCAAAGTCATTTTTTCATGGTTTACTCTCTATTAAATTCTGCATCTATTGATGTGCATATCATTGGTATTGTTAAATGTTAAAATTTTTACAAAAAAATAGATAAAAATGAAAAAAATATTAAAAATTTTGAAATTTCATTAGCACCCCTCGACTCCAAATTTAATTCTGCTTCTACTAAGCTATAGAAACATTCAAAAATCAAAAACTCACTTTTTCGCCTAAAAAAACTGCAAGGGGGGTTCCCTAGCATTTTGCAAAGTTGGAAAATTTGGTGTATTCACGAGTTAATTGCTCAGAAACTATAAGAGATATTTTCGAATTGAAAACACCACAGTAAAATTTGAACTTTCTTCTTTCCTCATGTAAAATTTCGAATCATTACGATGTAAAGTTAGGGAGCTACAGGCGTTTTAACATTATATTCTCCTGATACTTCCTGTTTAAATGTAGAAAAGTGCTGTACTCTAACAGACATCAAACTAAGCAATTACTTTCTAAATAAATATACGTTTTAGAGTGGAAAAAGTATTGGTATCTACTAAAAATAAAACGCAAGCCAATTATTTCAATAAAAATATTTATTGATGTAACAAATTTGTGAATACTTATAAAAAATGTTGTTTTAAAATAACAATGTAAAATAAAATATATCCAATTACATTATTTTTAAAATTCACTTTTTCACCACTGTTTTAGTCTTTTTATTACAACACTCAAAAAACACTTGGACTTGTTTCTATTTATGTCGTCGATGTTGAATAATGTGCTGCCATAATGAATCTGCAACAAAATTAAAATAGCAATTAAAACTATATAATTAATTGTCAAACTTTTAGGAAATGTAAACTTCTTTTGCGCACCAGGTACAGATTACTATTAGCATGGGGTAAATGGGAATCAAGAGTCACAAACTTTCTAATACATAAATACTAAAACTAATAATCGGTCAAAAATATTGCACAAACTAACTCATACATAAATACTAAAACTAATAATCTGTCAAAAAATTGCTCAAACTTTCTCACACATAAATACTAAAACTAAACATCGGCCAAAAGTATTGCAACAAAATTTCTTATACATAAATACTAAAATTATAATCAGTCAAAATATTGCACAAACTTTCTCACACTTAAATACTAAAACTAATAATCTGTCAAAAATATTGCACAAACGTTGACACACATAAATGATATAACTAATAATCGGTCAAACATATTGCACAAACTTTTTCACACGTAAATACTTAAACTAATATTCTGTCAAAATATTGCACAAACTTTCTCATACATAAATAATAAAATAATAATTAGTCAAAATATTCCACAAACTTTCACACAAATAAATACTAAAACTAATAATCGGTCAAAAATATTGCACAAACTTTCACATATATAAATATTGAAACTAATAATTGGTCAAAAATATTGCACAAATTTTCTCACACATAAATACTAAAAGTAATAATCAGTCAAACTTTCTTTCACATATATATTAAAATTAATAATCGGTCAAAAATATTGCACAAATTTTCTTACACATAAATAGCGATAATCTCTATGTAATGAAAACTGATTATTGGCTTTCATGAAACTGTAATCTGTTTTTTTACCCTTAACTCCAGGATTGTCTTGAACTAATTAAGATAAAAGGAACAGTAAGTACATTTAATTACTTCATATATGAATAACATCTTTCACGAACTGTACCTCTAATATGCAATTCACAATATAGAAGGGTAGATTTTATACAATGTAAAACCATTAATTTTATATTTGAAATGCCATTCTTTTCATTAACAGAAAGTGTAAACCATTCAGTTGGTGAAGTTTTTAATGTTGTTAAAAGGAGCTTGGAAAACTTACGCGCGTTTTATGCTTTCCTTTCTTATTTATTTATATTCTTAAATTTAGTCTCCCTAGACGAATGAATGGCTTTCTTCCTTTTGGGAAATACGTCCTGTCTGTCCTCCTTATCTTTTCCGTCGAATCCTCTTTGTTCAAGATTATCTGTCTGATTTAACACTCTTAATATTTTCATGACTTAAATTTAATTCTTAAATATTTCAATTTACAGTAGACCTTTATAAAAAGAATTATTACTTAATAATGTTTATTGATTGAGTGATATAGATTGCTGCGCCATAACTAACTTCTCTTATTAATTACACATTATAGGTAATTGTTAATCAGCTTTACTTGAATTTAGGAATTAATTAATTATTATATGCTAAATATCCACATCAATATACAAGCTTTCCTTCTGCACCTGATATTCTCCTGGAACACGGAAGTACAGTTTTCATTCATAAATTGACTTAGATCAGTTTTTTGTTTATTAGGATAAAATTTTGTATATTCATAGTTATTGAAATTCTAAACAAATGTTTGGCACTATATTTCTATATTTATTTTCATTCTATTTCTCTTATTTATTCAACCCAAAGTTTTCTATCGCAATACTTTCTATAGATTACTTTAGTTAAAATTTTGAAAAACCAAATCAATAATAATTTTTACTTTGTGTGATTGTATGATGAACATGAATAAATGTTGATACATACCATAGAAGCAAATAGAAACCAATAATACACAGATTTTGTTTCCTTCAAAATACAAATTATTCTGACAATGAAGTTAGAGATTTTGAGAGTGAGAGTGAGATGAAAAATTAATTAATTATATTAACTAAAATTTCAACTTTCTTCTTTCACCATGTTTAAGTTCATATGATTACGATTAATAGTTATGGAGCTACAGGCGATTTAAAAAGGTATTGCAAGTGGTGAAACGTGAAATGTTAAAATCTGGTATTTTTATTAACGTATAAATTGCAATAACTCTTAAACCATTTGGGATTTTGAAGTGATTTTTTCAGGTTTTATTCTCCTTTCAATTCTGCATCTGGTGATACCCATATCAATGGTTTAATGAGCTGTTTCAAAATCCGTCATTATGAAATGAATCATTGCAAAAAGAGCTGTCACAAAATTAGTTTATCAGAAAATAAACTATTACTAAATGAGTTCTTATATAAATTTTCGTTTTAAAAAAAGTAATTACAAAATGGGTCCCAATAAAACGAATCATTACAAAATGAGTTGTTATACAAAGAAAATGAGGCATTACAAAATAATTTGTTACAAAATGAGTCATTACAAAATAGACAATCACAAAATGAGGCATTTTAAAAATGCATTACCAAATGAGTATCATAAAATTAATCATTACCAATGAGCTATAACAAAATGAGTCATTATAAAATGGATCATTACAAAATGAGCTGTTAGAAAATGAAATATTACAAAATGAAAGGTTAGTAAATAAAAAATTACAAAATGAGCGATCACCAAATGAGTCATAGTAAAATGAGCTATTACAAAATAAGTCATTATAAAGCAAATCAATACAAATTGATCTGTTACAAAATGAGTTATCGCAAAATAAGCTATTACAAAATGAGTCATTACGTAGAGTTATGTCAGAATGAGCTATTATAAAATTAATCATAACTAAATCAGTCATTACAAAGTAAGTTGCTACAAAATGAGCTATCATAAAACGAGTCAATATAAAATGAATCATTACAAAATGAGTCATTTTATAATAAACATTACAAAATGAGCAATAACAAAATGAGTCATCATAAAATGAAGTGTTTTAAATTGAAATGTTATAAAATGAATCATTACGAATGAATTGTACTAAGATTCACTTTTTATAAAACGATACCAGTAAATTGTATAGGCCCCTAATATAAAGTTTTATCTCAATTGGACCACCAGTTTCTGAGATTATTCGTTACCAAATAAATGTGAGAGATAGTTGGATAGACAACCACCTACTTATCGATGTCGGCAAACAAGCGTACAGAAAACATGGCGTCGTAACAGGTGAGCATATCAATTCTACTTACGAATATTTTATACATCTTCCTAAATGTAATAAACCTTCTTTTCTCCCTCAAAGCATCGCAGGTTCCAAATACAACAATTACCAATATTAAATATAACCTCACATTCATTGTGTGCGATGTGGATTGTAACTCTGGACATTTGTTCACTTAATACTAACGCTGTGTTACCCTTAGATTAAATGTGTTAATTATTTGAGGTTATGCTACAAAAATACAAATGGTGAAATTTTCTTGTTTTTTAAAATAATTTTAATATATATGGGTATGTGAAAAAGTTAGTGCAATATTTTTCATGCAGAAATACAGCACAAACTTTCTCACATACAGCACATATTCTAACATTAGTTTCGTCGTATACGAAAGTTATTGTTACTGGACAAAAATGGTTTTAATTTCTAATAGTTTCTTCAATTTGAAATATACTAAGTGAAATTATTCCGTTTACTTCAAGAACCAAATTGAGGTTAGGCTGGTTATAAAATCACAATAAATAATAAAACAGCTTTTACAAATAATCGCTGCCTTTGATATTTCACTGCCGCCAGTGTTTTTAGGCGCATTTAATAGTATAGTTCATCACTCCCTAAAATGAGCGACGATCGAAAAGCTTCTTTTGTTCCAAGTGATGAACTATATTTTTCGTTTTACTGAAAATAATAGGCTACAAGAAAACTTCAGAAAAACTAAAATGTTATAAACTATTTACCTTCAAATCGATGGTAACAGCTGTTTTAACGGTTATTTACAATCGAGAGTAGCCTATCGGTTGTTTATATAGATGCTTTACAATCGTTAATTAATTCGTATAAACAAAGTAACAACTGATGACTAAAAGGTCCTAGGACTAAAAAGAACAACTTAACATTTCAATGAATGTATTGAAAACAGTTGTTTTTGATGCAGTATGACGAAAAAGAATTTTTTTCAAAAGGCGAATTTTCATTTGAACCTACTTAATAGGTGTATTCCGTTTGAATTTTCTAAATAATTTGTATTATACCGATACTAATTTTTTATATTTTGTATAATTATAAGTATTTGTATATGTTCAGGTCAGCATGCACGATTATATATATTTTCAACAATTGATCAAAAAAAATTATATCCATTTAATTAGATGTGGCAGGCAGTGCAATTGAAATTATGTCTGTTACCATAGTAACCAGTTTGATACTAACAGTGAAAAGTTCTTAAACATATTTTTGGTTCAAATTATCTAAATTAGTGGTTATTTCACATAAAATATTGATTCTAGTAACATCATTTGTATTAATAAAGTTTTTTTACGACATAATCTTTATTTACCCTACTAAACATTAGGCCTATCAACCAAAATTAAGTTAACTCAAGTAAGGGTTATAAGATTGTACCTAGAAGATCATAAAATAGTAAGTACCAATATGTAATTTAATTTTTAGTAAGAACTAGACTATAATAAATATAATTTTGATTGAACTGCCACAGTATTGTTTGAAAATGAACATTTCATTGAAGTTTGTGGTTGCAACAATCTAGGCTACTTGCCGAAAAATTTCTAGGCTAACATCATCGTCTATGAATCTAGGCCTACTCTATGTTTTATATTTTCATTAAATTTCTATATTTCAACCGTGACACTTGTGAAACTTAATAATATAGGCTTAGTTCGAAGAATGTAAAAAAATATCCCAGAGTTTATTCAAAATAATCTTTTACTATAAATGTAAGGTTACTTTAGCTCTTTTTTTAAGAGGATTGATTCTTTGTAGGCTACCCACCATAAGTTACATTGTCTTTACTAATAACTACAAGCCTAATATTATAGGCTAGGCTAGTAGTTTTGACTACTGAAGTATACTATTCGTTATTTTTTAAACAGTTATTTACGGTAATAGTTTACATCTTGGAATTTTGTTGATACAAATAAATTGGTAAATGTGCATTAAGATCCCGTAGCGTTTTAGTAGTGAAATTTAATGAAATCATGTTTAACATACCTCAGTTTTAAACAATTGGACCATCCTTTAGCTGAAATTACCCTCTTAAAGTATCAAAATTCATTATTTCTATCTAAAATAAGCAATTTAAAAGTACGAAATCCTAGGCCTATGAGGTTATGACATCTATCAACATTCATTCGTTGTTCCTTTACTAGGTCAATATATATATAAGCCTATATGCATATTGACCTTCCGAGGCCTAGTTCATATAATTCTGAAATCATGCAGCGTAGTAATATTTACTTGTTAGAAGACAGTTAATGTGCATACATCTAAAGACTCCCTATTATGTTACCTCTGCTTAACTTATCAAACTTAGACACATAGACTCAATGTATATTCTGAACATCGAATCTAAACTTGGAAATTGCTTATTTTTGACAGAAATATTGGATTTTGATACTTGAAAATGGTCTTCCCAGCTATAGGATGATTCAATTGTGTCAAATCGAGGCATGCGCAACAGGATTTCAATACTAAATTGGTACAGGATCTACATGTCACATTTACCAATAAATTTATGATGTTCAAAAGTAATATTTTGTAAAATATCAATTTACCATTTTGATTTTGATATAAATGGCTCTGGATTTATATCCTACTATTTGAATATAATTACAATGTGCGTTTCAATCATATATAGGCCTATTAAATTAAAACAAAAATAATGGTAGGATAAGCAAAGCTGAACTATTTTCCACTGATTGTATTGCTTTGTATACACGTTTAATATAATTATGACCATATACATAATATTTTCCCCAGTAATGACAACAGCAAAACAGTAAACACTTAGGTAAATAAGGTTGTATTTTATTGTTTTACTCGTGATATCTTCAGCGTGTCATGGCGTTATACTTTCTTACATGTGCAGTGAAGCCTCACGAGTGCAAAGTAGTGATGGAGATTATCAAACACCCCAAACTTTGATCAAAAGCTATGTATCTATATATATATATATATATATATATATATATATATATATATATATATATTTGTAATCGATATTGTAATAAATTTATATATGCAGTCTATCATAGGTAAATTAAAACTTTAAATGATTGTGGTTTCATTATTTGTTGTCAAATCCCTGAGAATAACTCTATTGTATGCAGATATAATTGCGATTTATTAAAACAGCTGTTAATTTCATTGATATTTATTTGTTGCCATAGAAAAAAGTTTTCTCATTGTTGACTAACTTCAAAAACTGGAATCTAGTAGGTGGAAAATTTGTAGTAGTTTATAATTAATTGGTTGATTGAAGTCCTAAATGAAAAAATGTTTTATAAAATAACACTGAATACAGAAAATATAGCGTTAGGAAAGGCGCCTTGAATGATGGCCACTTTGATCACCTGTCTTAATAACCCCAAATAGTAAGAATTTTGCTTAATTTTAGGTTTTTCATTTAATCCTGTTTAATCCAAAAGATATTGATCTACTTTATTTTCTTCTTTATTAAATAAATAAACTATAGTCAATTAAAATTTTTACTTACATTTGAAAGACCTAAAATAAAAACCACAATGAACTTCCTAGAACAATAATGTTAAATACAAACAGAAAACCAAATAAGTTGTTATGCACATCATGGTATTTACCCAGTCCTATCATTCATAGTGTAATACAAACAGATCTTCTATAAATATTGTTAAAACAAATACAAACAAAAAAAAAATGGGAAAATAATTTTGGATATATTATGTTTATAGAAATTTTTCAACTTTAATCCAGCGCCAAATTTTCTCTGTGTATTTCATTTACAAACTGTATACAATTACACACAAGATGATATATAATTTCATTGATTGATTAAATTTGGCATTTAAAGGGCCATTTAAAAACTAGCCTTGGCATTGCGACTTATGGCCTATTGTGCAACTTAAGCCTCCTCATCCTAGCTTAGCAGGTTAGTTCCCCTTACCAGTTTAAGTAATCCACTAACTAATTTTTCCAACGTAAGTTCCCCAGGAATTTAGAATCCAAAAACCGTTCTCCTCTTATTGGTCAGAACCTCACAGTTGAAAATTATGTGGTTTGCGGTCTCCTCATCCTTCCCGCACAGTCTACACTCAGTTTTGCATTGACCTAACCTAACATATCCTATGCAAATTCATTTTCAGACCACAGTGTTAAGGGATGTCTTTAAGTAATTATTTTCCATGGGAGTACCCCTTGAGCCTTTACCATCTTTGCTAGTGTTATGCATGAACCTACGTATTTATGGCCATCTCGGCTAAACACACAGATATTCCTATAAACTCTGATGCAATGCCTCATTTAGCTAGTTTGTCCACTTTCTCATTCCCCTTAACTCCCTTTGCCCCATTTCAAAGTTACCCAGTTTTCCTGGTATAAAGCGTCTCTCCGCATTCCACAACTAGCCTAGATTTTTTTTCTAATGCTTGCAAGTGCATTAATTGCAGCCTGACTATTTATATATTTTATCTGGATACAGTTTTTCAGTTAATAGTCATTTATGGCCGTAATCTCAGCCTGAAAAACTGTGGTATATTACCCCAAGAGAAACGAACGTTTCCAGCCTGGTCTCAGCCAATATACATCGGCACCAGTATCTACCGTTGTTTTTGAACCATCGGTGCACCACACTAGGTTTACCGTGTTTCCTACAACTCCATTTTCATGTAACTACAATAGTTTTTGAAAACGACTATCTTGTTTCTATCTTACCGTTTCCCATACATAGAATCGTGTGGCCAATTTTTTCCGTAATTCTGGCATTCCACATTTGTGAGTATCTTCAGACTTCCCCTCCAGAGTTTCCTTGCTTCCGCCATAATATACAGGTCAATGGATGGAAGCCCGAGTAGTATTTTCATTGTAGTGGACATGGCAGCGGTCGCGCATAGACATGCCAACTTCTGAACTTTAGTTGGAGTTGTTTTTATAGTAAAGATGCGCGTAACGGGTTGGTTTAAATTAATTGAATACATCATATTGAAATCTGCTTCACTAACCTAACCTAAGAAATTTCTTGCACTTATTTTGTAATCTCTCAAGACGATAAATGACCAAGAGGTTTCTCAGTTTTAAACAACAAGGAAAAAGAGGGGAAGACTATCTTCTTTATAGCAATGGAGCTTCTTAGAATATAGAATAGAATAGAATAGAAAAAGTACTTTATTTTAACATGTATTCCATACAAAATATAAAATAAATTCACAATTAATTAATTATAGGAGATAAAATAAAATGAAATAAACTAATAATGTTCTTACTTTACAGAGTACTTAACAGCAATGGTCTTTTTGACCGTCAGCTGGGTTGGCATAAACAAAACAATATAGTTAAAAATTACACTATGAGTCACATATATTTACACATATATACCTGTGTGTATATAACCTTCCTTTCATCAGTGCACCCATACATATACTGTATAATCATATAATCATACAAAATATTCAATATACATGACTACAGAATTAAATAATTTGGCACCAGCTATACAATTAAAATTACTTACATATGTAAATAGATTTACAGTAATCCTTCCAAGAATTTAGGTGTAACCCCCCCCCCCTACCCAACCAAAATTTTGTGTACTGTTACAGTTAAAAATTAAATTCATTTATTAATTCCCATCTAAATTTCCATACAATCTTCATGAATTTACCCAATCTCCACCAATTACTCCCATTTAATAAAGGTTCAAATTCCCCCCTTCACGATAAATGAGCGAGAGGTTTTTCAGTTTTAAACAACAAGGAAAAAGAAGGGAAGACTATCTTCTTTATAGCAATGGAGCTTCTTGAAATCCAAAATTTAAAAATCTAGATTCCAAACAAACCATGTTTTACCTGGCTTAATTAATAACACTGCAAGTATTTTGTCACCAACTCTGTATCTATTGTTGTAGGCCACTGGTTCACATTATCCCTTCTCAGTCTGCTCTCAATTCTCCTCATAGTTAAGGATTACTACCAAGACTTGTTTTACATCGCTTTACACGGATTATGGACGAATATGAAGAATCATCATCATCATCATCATCTGGCAGTGTGGAAAAATCATCTGAAGAAAGAATTGATTCAATAGAGGAGAAAAATATTATTAAGTGAGTATCTGTCATGAAATCAGGTTAATTTATATTGTTATATTGGATGTTCTAATTTGAATGTTAATTTTGGTTCAGTCAATTTAAAAGTATAATTGCCAGATTTAGTAACGTTTTTCATGTGAATTGATTGAGTGGTTGTAAATTGTTTGTATGTGTTAGGTTAGGTTAAGGCGTAATTTTATTATGTCTGTTTTGTTTGAAGCTGGCAGTATTTATATTGTAATGTAAGGTTTTTCATGTGAATTGGTTGAGTGGTTGTAAATTGTTTGTATGTGTTAGGTTAGGTTAGGGCGTAATTTTATTATGTGCGTATTGTGTGTTTGTAAGATTGCATTGTATTTGGTTCAATCTGTGTTTCAGAACAAGTACAATTTGTACAGATAATTGTAGTTACAGCGTCATCAGTAAGATCGCCAAGATATTTAATATGAAGGAAGTTGGAAAACAAGATGATTGGGATGTCTGTTGGACAGATAGTTATATTTCTACTGCACGTGCCAAAAATATGAAAAGTTTTCAAGTAAGCTTAGCTGAATAATCCGCCAATGTTAGGTTAGGTCATTGAGGGGGGAACTTAGGATTGATAATTTTCTTAGTAAATGTAAGTCCAAAAATTGACTCTGTTTTCATAAAATTTTGTTAAAAATTACGCTCTAAATAATTTTAAAATTTTATAAATAGGTTAATGAAATATTAACTGTTAAAACCTAACCTAACCTAATTATTTTGTTTCGCATATTTTTCCAAATATGAAATTTTAACAGTCAAAACTGATTATTGGTCAATAAATTGTAGAAAAATTGATTTTTAAATTATCAGCTAAGTTTTGAATTATTTAAAAAATAAAACCAAAACATCTCAAACATTCGAAATCTTGCTTAGTTTTTTAAAATAATTGTTAGTAATTTTACATATAGGTGCTCCATCTTGTTTACATATCAACTTTTCTTTAACCAAAAATATATTTTAAGAGACCAAAAATAAATTATAATTTTAAAAATTAAGTTAGGTTAAGTGCTTTAGTGGGATTTTTTTTTTTTTGGTCTCACGTTTGTTTAAACCGTTAAACAAGTGGAATTTTTTTGTCTCAATTAAAAAAAAGTTATCCAATTGATATAATCTAATTGTTAATGTAATTTAATTTTGTACATTTAGTTTAATCATTGCCGTTAAATTCTGTTGCAGAGAGTCAACCACTTTCCTGGAATGTCAGCAATTTGTCGAAAAGATCTTCTCGCACGTAATTTGAACAGAATGCTCAAATTATTCCCCAAGGATTACAATTTCTTTCCGAAAACTTGGTGTTTAACGGCAGAGTAAGTTTAGAACTAAAGTGTTTTTTAAATGATTTTATTATATGAGTTTCTTAACCTTATTTTCTCTCACTCCGGCACGTGATCTCTTTTTGTTTTTAAGTGTTTCGGGACTTTATCCCATCATCAGATATCTTACTTGCTCATCTGAGGTCTACCCTCCCTACCCCTTCCTCTTCCTCTCCTCTCTTCCCCTCTGTCTCCCGCTCTCTATCTGTCTCACTCTGTCAAAATGCACTGAAAGACTTTTAGCAGGACGCATATTATCTTACTTGCTTTCTTACGTCAAATATATTTCAATAATTTGCTGACTGAAATACAGTTGGCTTTGCTCTGCCACAGTATTATTATTAGCATCTCTTAATGTATTGTTTAAATTTAATCAAATAAATATATTTTGATTGCAGAATTGAAGACGTTTTGACATACTCAAGAATCCACCCTAACACTACTTATATATTTAAACCTGACGTTGGTTGTCGAGGGGTGGGCATTTTCCTTACAAAGACACTCAAAGATATGAAATTTTTTGAAAAAATGATTTGCCAAGTGTATATATCCAAGGTGAGTGGTTTATATGTTGACTTTTAGTAGAACTCAAAGTTGATTTCTTTTTTAGTTTTGGTTTCTGTTAGGTTAGGTTAGAGTTTTGTGACCCTTTTTGTTAATTGGACTGTTGTATCTTATTTCCCAGTATTCATCATACATTTGTTTTTAGTGGAGTTATTATGTTTGGGTTTTGAAGACTCATTGCATTATCGTTTTGGGAAAACGGTGAAAACTACACTAGTGCGTAGTCTGACGAAATTTTATGATTCTAGGGTTAAAACGAAAAAATACTAATAAATATTATGGTTAGGTTAGAATAACGGTATTGACAATAAAAAAGGTTTGACTCTGGTAAAAATTAAAAAATTCCATCTTCATCAAAACTGTCAGTCTTTACCGAGTTGTACAAATTCCTGATTAATCAAATAGTTTTCAAAATACAGGGTTTGTTACATTTCCGTTTACCACCTAGGTAGTGATCCAATCACAGTGATTGGTGGGTAAACAGTTAATTGTTGTTATTTTTAACACTACGCGACGAAACAGTATTTTGTTGATTGTTCCTTAGTACCTACTTTTATTAAAGGTTAGTTTAGGTTAAATTTCATCTACATTCAACTTGGCTACATTGCTTTAACTATATTCTAGATTTAGTTGATCGATATAATACTGTTGTGATGAAATAAATGTTGCAAAAAAAATTGCACTAACTTTCTCATATACACATCTACAAAACCAAAAATATTCCTGTTAGTGGAATAATATTATTATAGACAAAATCCAATAAATGTTTGTTTCGGGACAAGATTCGCACGTCTATTGTTAATATTATATATATATATATATATATAACGAAATCAATAAGCTTTCCAGTAATGGTCTAATATTTTTAAAAGAATATAGAAATAGGTACATTTGTTGGACACATGTTAAACGTTTTGTGATCGCCGACAAAGGTGATATATTAGTGGAATATGTTATAAATCAGTCAGAACACCATTCACAACTTTAAAGAAAAAAAAGAGAAAAACACTTAAATTAGACCCAGAATCATTGTAGGCAATTAAGTCATAAATAACTATAATATTAGAAACTTAGGGACAATCACACACAAAACTCATAAAATGTAACGGGACACAGTTTTCTAAACGGTCACAATTTTGAAACATTAAAATTTGATTGGCTGACAAAAAGTAGCTGCTTACGTTCATTGGTTAAAGTAAATTAAGAGAGAGGGAATAAGTATTTTTTAGCATCGACAAAGTAAAAATTATAGAGAGAGTCTTGGGGAAAAACTCACAGCATAGGGTCGGCGAAGTAACGCCAAAAGTATTCCTAATGTAGAAATTAGTATTTCCTATAAGTTATAATTCCAGTTTTAGTAATAGTAAAGTAATAATTGTTTTTTAACACGTATGTTTTAACCGTGTTTGTTTTTACAAAGTAAAAGTATTTAACACCTTAGTAATCTTTGTTGCAGTACTAAAGAGGTACATCTACAAAGTGTTGAGTGCATCTTCATGGTAATTTGAAGTGAATAATTTATTGATAAATCACGTAGTACAGTGTAGTGTTTGGTGAACATCATTAACCAGTAATAAAGTGAAAGTTCTTCACTCAACTAGCAGCACTGGATTACTTACATAGGAATACAACAAAAGTGGATTTGGTATTGTACTAATTATTATAGACTTTAATTGGAAACTAAATTGTTAAAATTGCAATTCTCTGTATTATTAAAATTTCACTCACTGTATTAATTGTTCATTAAAGAGCTCCCCCTGAGCAAATAGTGTAAAATAAAAAACAAAAGTATAATTGGAAATTAAGTTCAAATAAAATTAGATATTTCAGAGCTAATGTTAAAGAGTATATTTGGACTTCATCATTAATAACTTTCCTTATATGTTGACAATCCAAGGTATGACTAATTAATTCATAATTTTGATTTATATAATATTTCAATTATTATAATAAAATAATTATCGTTAGAATATATATATATTTTAAATATTAAACAAAATCGCAAATAGTAGACTATGTTAAATCAATGAGAAAAGTAAGTCAAATTAAACATCCCTATTTAAAAATAATTTTCTATTCAACCCATTTCTAAATGGAAGCCCCAAATAAACTATTTTATGTTACTTGTGTTACTTGTGGTAAATATAGAGATAAAACCTAATATAGCAGATATTTTAGACCTACATTTTGAGATTTTTAAAAACTGTTTTAAATATTTCCTTCTGTTTCAGCCATTCGTGATGGACGACCTAAAATTTGATTTTCGTATTTATGTTCTGATAACGTCATGTGATCCTCTACGTATATACGTATATAATGAAGGATTAGCCAGGTAAGTACTGCAAACATACGTTTTGAACTTTACAGATTTACAGCGTATTTTTTTGTAATTAATATTGTATTGTTTGGTTCAAGGTTTGCGACGATCCCTTACAGTGAGCCAGCTGCTGACAATAGCACTAATACTTATATGCATTTAACAAATTATGCGGTGAACAAAGACAGTGAGAAGTTTGTAGTTGATGATAAAACAGGAAGCAAGAGGTAAGGTTAGGTTAGGTGTGTGGTACTATTAAAAAGTCCAGTTTAAACATTTCAAAACTAAAATGGTCTAGTTTAGTAAGTAAGTAATAAATGTAGGTTAGTCATATATGTAAATAAATTAGTTTAAAAATATATAATAAATTTATTAGGTTAGGCAGTTTATTGTATAAACTTAACCTGCGCTTTTTGGTGCTCTAACTGTGTATCACCTTGATATCTAGCATCAGGAATTTATTGTATAAATTGTGTAGTATGTTCAAAAAAATATATTGGTTAAGTTTAGGCAGTTTATTGAATAAACTTAACCTGCGCTTTCTGGTACTCTAACTGTGTATCTCCTTGATATCTAGCATCAGGAATTTATTGTATAAATTGTATAGTATGTTCAAAGAAATATATAGGTTAGGTTAGGTTAGGCAGTTTATTGTATAACCCTAACCTGCGCTTTTCTGATGCTCTACCTGTGTATCTCCTTGATGTGTAACATCATTAATTTATTGTGTAAATTGAGAAATGTGTCCGAAGATGTATATAGGTTAGGTTAGATTATGTTAGTTTAGGTGAAATATATACACTTTGCCCACTCCAAATGTAATATGACTGATAAATCAGCGATGGCTAAACATTGTTTAGAGGAAAAACATTATTTCAAAATAGAAAACTCTTGTGTTGTTGAAAAATGTTACAAAATTAAACACAATTGATACGTGGGACACTTTTTATATTAACAAATACAGTAATATTATTAACTGTAAATAATGAATTAGGCCCGATACAAAGTTCTATGTATAAATTAATTGTATTGTGAGATATAAGATTAGAAAGTATACATTCAATTTAAGAAGTTCAAGGAGTAACTTAGACATTTACATAGCTTTTATTGGCCAAATTTCATGTTATAACACCAAAAAATCCAAAATAGTGGACTGGTTTCAAATGTATTCTGAAGAATTTTAGGAAGATAATGAATCAACTCCAAGTGTTGTTAATACACTTTATATTTACATCTTCTTAGATGTCAAATTATAAATATTAAACTATATATATCACTTCTTAGTTGCAAGGAAAAGTTACCGGTAATTGACATAAAAAAACTTATCATCGGTGTCGTTTCCTTCAGTCGCTTCGTCGTCCTGGGTTTGACGAGTTGTCTGATTCCCTGAAAGGTTTCTGAAGTATCCATGATGAATTGGGGGTATGCAAGGTAGTAGGGACAACATGTCCTCCTTTTTTTTGAAAGTCATTTGTCTTCTGGTTGGGTAAAGCTGACCCTGCTGTACAGTCAACAAGGTTTGCACTTCCACGGGTCTTCCTGGCCTACCATTACTGGTCTTTTTCGAGATGTCCAAGGTTCGGAACCCCGAAATTTCACTGAAAAGATTCATTTATTTTTATTGGAAGGGTGCTCCTTTTTCAAACATCAAACAACGCATATGAAGCAAATTCATTTTCCTACCTTCAGTGTCCTTTTTCCTGTTTGCGATTGAATCTTCGATAGGTTTTGTGATCAAAAGTTCTTCTCGTTGTAGTTTTAACACTTCAAACTGAGGCTTTTTCACTTTTGCAGTTTTAATGATGTTGTGCCAGTCATCAGGCACATTGGTGGTCCCATGTTTCTTGCTTGCTCTCTCTATTATACCGAATTCAATATCATTGGGAAGGAATGAGTGGGCTGGCATCATAAATTTCAAATCAATTGTTTCCACATCCAATAGAGGGTCTTGAACAAGTTTCAGTAGAGTAAGGCTAGTTTTTATATTCCTGTTTTGAGTCAGAAAACAGAACAACGTGTTTGAATCTCCTGGCATGATCATACAAATGTTTCCTAAGGCATGAAACTAGATCTTCAGAACCCCTTCCACCATTAGTCTCATCCCAGACGTGCATAAAGGCAGTGTTGTTATTAAAATAATGAATACCAAAGTTGGAGACAGAAAGATTCCTCTTATAGTAGGCTATTGAAGTAGTGAGTTTGGGGAAAGGCAAAGCCTTTTGAAGATCAAATGTGCAAACATATTTATTCTGCGAGGCTTCCACGGCATCTTTCTTTCAGTTCTGCTCGCCTTAAGTGCAGTTCTCTTTCTGCCTTTAAGTCGGCTGTCTCTTTTTCATCAGTTTCAGCACTGATTTTTTGAAATAACTTGTCACAGTTGCTGCAAGTGTCCTTTGAAGGAGGTTTAAAGTGCAAGTTAAAGTTTTGGCTGAAGACAAGGTAGTAATAGTTTTCTTTCACAGGATTTTTGTTCTCACTTTCACATTTCTGTTTGTATAAATCATACACTTTTTTTTATATTCAAATCTGGACTTAAATATCTTTTGTTATCATTGTCCTTTCTTGTGTAGTGGCTTTGGTAGCATGGAAATGACTTTATGTGCTCAACAACATTTGACTTGTCAATTTTACGCGACGAAGCTTTTCCCTTTGCATCAATAACCGCAGTAGCTTCAGTTTTATTCAAACATCAATATAATCTTCCCCAACTTATTTGTAACGTGGCAAGAAAGTAGGTCGTACAAAACCTCAGCTGATTATTATGTTCATCTGGAATAACGTACTGATACACCTGTGATTTTGCTTCTCCTGATACATCTCTTGTCCGACATACTCTTGATACATCTCTTTTAGTTGATATTATCAGAACTAGGACTTGGTTAATTATTACACTGAAATTTTACATAGTTGGTGCATGTTATAGGGTTGCTAACTAAAATATAACAAAAAGTGGTCCACTTGTATTCTGAGCCCTCCATATAACAAGTATAAATATTTACTCAATAGCTGCTATTTAAAATGTGTAACGTTGAATATCTCAAAAATCGTTAACTTTATAAAAAATTTACAAGGGACTAAAAGTTTCCTTTTTTTATTGACAAAATAATGTTTTGTATTTTTATCGTATCTTCAAGGACATTCGAGCTATCGATAAAAAACAGAAAATATAATTTCAGATCATTAATGACATTTGGATAGGTTAGTTTAGGTTAGGTTAGGTTAGGTTAATTTAGGCTAGGCTAGGTTAGGTTAGTTTAGGCTTGGTTAGGTTAGGTAACTATAATTTCTACTCATTCTATAAAAAAATTACAAGACAAAAAATTTCCTTTTTTAATTTTTAAACAGTTTTGTCAATAGGGCGAACAAAATTTTCAAACCTACACTTTTGATTTGGTTTTTAACATATGGTTTTTAATTGTTTTAATAAAAATATAATAATTGTATTTTGAATAACTTGTTGTTTATATTCTCTCGTACATTTAATTAATTAATTTGTTACAGACGCATCTCTATAATAAACAATTGGCTATATCGTAATAACTACGATGTACCAAAGATCTGGGCAGGTATAGATGATATCATAGTGAAGACTCTCATCTCAGCTTATCAGACTTTAAAGCGTTCTTATCACAAGTGTTTCCCGGGTCACAAGTATACCTATGCGTGTTTTGAACTGCTCGGGTTTGACGTGCTACTGGATAATAAATTAAAACCTCATCTTTTAGAAGTAAGCAATTTTTATCTGTGTTATAAATGGAATATTTTGGTTTGTTATGTTAAGAGTATTTTATTAATTTGGTTTAATTGAACATTTGACGTCATTTGTGTATGTAAAAACTAATACACAACATTTTGAGAGTTTAAATCAAGTGCTAATCAGCTGAACTAAAACTAAGATCTATAACTTAAGAATGAAACCTAGGCCTAAAATTAGACTAAATAAAATGTTATCAAAAAATGGCCAACTATATGTTGAAGGGTATGGTGCCAAGGGAAAATATCCTAACTGTTTATCGGGGTGAAAAACCTTTACCCTTCAAATACTTGGTATTACATTTACAAACACTTATATACCCATATTTAGCGCTTTTTACTGTATAAAAATCGGCCTATAGTATTTTAAAGTCAGGTTAATAAAGAACGAGAAAAATTGTCTTTACGTTAACAAAAAAATCATCTACTGACTTCAAAAAGATGGTAAAAATTTATTACTAAACTCACAAATCTTAACCTAAAACACAATGAAAATGGCTATCTTATATTATGATCAACAAGATTCTGTCCGGGAAGCTTTATTTTGAAGGAACAGTAGATATAAAATTTTTACACCAAACAAAACCGTTTTGCCCAATCTTTTAACCCCACCCCCACCCCCAGAGGAGCTCAGAAGTGAGCTGTAGTGACCAATGTTTGTCGCTCCATTGAAGTAACCCCAAAACTTAAATTTACAACAAAGTTCCTACACCTTTGTCAGCTTAGGATCTGATCCTAACCTAACCTAAACTAAACTAACCTAACCTAATCTAACCTAACCTAATCTATCCATTTTCTTATTGCTCGTTTTGACAAAATCACTCAAGTGGTAATGTAAATTTTTGAGTTGCAAAGTAATGTATTAAAAATATTACAGTTACTCCGAAATATCGACCTTAGTTTAATGACTTCCTGTTGTGTTGCAGGTGAACCACACGCCCAGCTTTAACATTGAATCCAAATTGGATAAACAGGTGAAGGAAAGTCTGCTAAAAGATACATTTAGAATATTAAATCTCTCCGAGTGTTACAAGAAACGTGTCAACGAAGAAGACAAACAACAGGTCCAAAATCAGCAGACGCAGGACATACAGAAAAAAGGATCACCAGTGATGTAAATATTTTGATTAATTTGTTTTATTTAATAGTCAATAAGATTGAACTGAATTTCAATTTTAAGATTCACGTTCTGGACGTTTCACGTTCTGGACGGAAAAGAACAAAAGAGACCATGTGAAAGATGAAAGAGAGGGGTCTAACCTAAGACGAGACGAAGAAAGATGTGGGATCCTTGAATTGCAACAAATTTATACGAAGTGAGCTTCCTTACAAGGACTTTTGACTGTATTTGCCTCTCAATAAATGTAATATCTTATAAAAGACATTTCTCTAAATTGACTCTAACGATTTTGTTCAAATTTAACGAAATGTGAACATTAATCACTCAAAATGCTCACTTTTCTAGCAAAGCTTCGGTCATATTTTGCTTCTTTTTTTTTTCAGTTTCCTACTCAATTGTATCTATAAAAAGGAAAAAACAAAAAAGTTAAAAACAATTTTGAGTTAAAGTGAGAATAATAAAAGTATAAGTTACATAAATTTGATGTAAATTTCAGTACATTTTGACTACTATCACAAAATTTGTAAATTTTTATTTGTTCCGACATATAGTTACACGGTCATACATTTTATTTTAACTGATTTTTTAAATTTCTCTCAGAAATGAAAGGACTCGATCGCCTTCGGAAAATAAAAAAATACAAATGATGTGGGAAGAGAACCACTTGGGGAACTACCGTCAAGTCTATCCTTCAACTGTTGCTGAGATGTATTCACCTTTTTTCAATCAAACACAAAGCTTAGTGTTTAAAGAAACTGTTACTTCCAGAGCAAGAGGCGTGGCTGGCAAACTGCAACGAGAAGAATTTGAGGTAAGTTGATTTACATAAGTAATTTGTAGTTTTATAAATTGTGTGCAGTAGTCAATTTAGGTAAGGTTGGGTTGGGTTAGAGAATTTTGAACTTTACATTTAATGGCCTCACGAAACCAAAAAGTGATTTTTAAAATTCCTTCCATTGTCGTCGTTATAGTAAGCACAAGAACGGCCACAAGAATTAAGGTAGAAACATAAAATTTAATTTCTTAACCTAACCTAAAACGCTTCCTTTTCTATCTGACCGCCATTTTATGTTTGCTCAATACAATATAACTCCAGAACCAATAGAGATATCGAAACCAAATTTTGCAGAACGTTTTATTAATTTGTAGGTTTTCAAAAAATCTCAAAATCTTAAATTTTTAAATGCTGCCATTTATTTTTAAAACCGTCAAGACTACAAATTAATTGTATAAAACGTTCTGAAAAATGTTGAAACATTCTATTGTTAAACTATGATACAAAAGGTGCACAATGGTGCCCTGGGGGGAATTTAGGTTTGTTAGTGTGGTAATACTTTAATTCATTTATTTAAAAGTCTTAATTAGATATAATTATTTATTAAGTCATTATTGACAAATAAAACCAAAATTGTTTTCTTCTAAAATGTATTCTGTTTCAGTTAAAGATGCGAGAGGATACGGCAGGAATGTCAGACCTAAATTCCAAATTAATTACGTCAAAACCTACGGCCTTACAAAAAACTAAATTGAACAATATTCTTACGGTGAGTGTTTTTATATTTCCTTTTGTAAATTTTTGCTGTACGAAAACTGTTTTCTTTGTTATTTACAAGTTTGGAGTAAGAATGTAAATGACTCTGTGAATAAATAATGGAATTTTATTTCCATCGCTTTATCTCTTATAAATGTTGGGATTTACTTTAGAGTTAGAAATTAATTCCTAAATACAATTAACTATAGGTAGGTTGTCATTATGTGATCTGTAAACGTTCTATTTCAGAAGTCACTAGAGACAAAGATTCGCTGAGTTACATAGCAATGGGTGTTACTCTTCTTCAGCTCCTCCCCCACATCAATCAAAACCTAAATTAATCCTAAACAACGTAACCTAAACAACACAACTAACTGAAGGTACCCAACCTAATCTAAACAATATTCCCTAAACAACCCATACAACATGACATAAACAACCTGCATTAACTCTACCTAAAAACCTAACCTACTCTAACGTTAACAATATAACTTTAACCTGTACAACATAACCTAAACTACTTCACTTAACCAAACTTGAACAAAAATTACCTAAACAACCTATGGAACCTAACCTAACATAACTGAACCTAAACCACCTATGTTACTTAAAATAACTAACCTTATGTAACCTAACCTAAACCACTTCACTTAACCAACCCTGAAAAACATTACCTAAACAATCTATGCAACCTAACCTAACTAACCTAATAAAAAGTGTGCTGAAAAAAATTGCAATGGAATTATGAACCGATATTTATGTTGAGAAAAGTTTGTACAAAGACTCTTTCTTTTACAGAAAGAGAAACCACCTTCTAATTCTTGCGACCCAATGCCAATAGTCGAAGCAGATGAGAAGGAACGCTTGCAAGTACTGGCACAGAAAGAGTCTCCGTTACGTAGTTATCAGGTCATTGATCAGGTGAGTTGTGTAATTAGTTGATTTATAATATTGTGATTTAGTTTATGTAATCCACTTCTAAGTGACTGAGATCTGAAGAACGGAACGGCCCAAAGTATCAGCACCTTACGACCAATCCGACAACCAGGGCTTGGTTTATAGTCTCGAATAATTATGGTGAAATGTAGTGGCACCCAATCCTGCTGAAAACAACAATGACCACAATCCCATTTTGTAAATATTATTAAATATAAATCTTGAAGCAAATTGGTTAGGTTAGGTAAGGTTGGAGTTCAGATCCTTGGGCAACTTCCAACTATCACATCATTCATGCTACTCTATTTAACATTTATTCTGATTCACTGCCATCTATATTACTATTATAACTTTGAAACCCATTCATGTACAACGTCTCCAACTCCAGTTTTCCGCAAAATCACCAACAAAATATGATTTTACACTATCAAATGCTTTGCTAATCTCTACCAATAAACCACTAACATATTTTCTATTATACCAATTGTGATTATAGTTACTTAGGTTAGATTAGGTTAAATAGCTAATTAATACATAAGTAGCAATTTTAGTTTAAAGATTAGACAAACTTTGATGTTTAAGATTTTATTTATCAAAATTTATAAAAAGGATGATGGTTTTAACACCGGGATGAATTTTGCTATGTCAGCCAGTAGTTTCTCAATTTTTATAGTTATGATAATATAAATCATTTAATAGGTTATGATGCAGTTAATAAACAGCTGATTGACACTATTTAGACTAAAGTAAACTTGTTGACTCATTTTGGGTCAGTTTTCGATCATTTTAAGCAGGCTCCTTTTATCTGGAAGACATTGTGACTACATTTGTGTTGTAGGTTAATATAGTGCTGCTAAAGAAAGCTCTGGAAACAAAAATTGAAAAGAAACATACCACTTCCAAGACTTCCATTGTTGACATTGTGGAATTGAAATTGTTGACGCAAAAGAAAAAAGTAAACCTGTCGTCAGTAATGTTTAGTTCAACTCGTTGAATGTGTAATATGTTTGTGTCTAATAGTTAAACATTATGTGTAAAAATAAACGATCCAAATATTGCACAATCGGTTTTGACAGTTAAACCACCATCATCAGCTGATCGTTAAGCTTTAAGAGGAGTCAAATTTTAATGGTTCAAAAATTTTTTTGGTTTTTTTTTATATCTAAGTGTATTCTGCGTTTATATTTTGATAACTTATTGTTTTTTTATCTGTAGACGGACTCTGGAAAAAACACAAAAGAAACAATTCTGAAACCACCTTTACCTATCAGTAAGTGACATCAGTTTGTATTTTACATTAATTTAAGTAATTTATTTATTTTAGAGATCTAATTCTGTTTCGACACAACTTCTGACTAGCAAGTTTAATCATAAGACTGACTCTTGGGAAATTCAAATTGACATAACCGGATGAGATCTAGAATACACTGATTGGATAAAATCTTAGTAAATTATAGGAATATAGGTGGACTTGCCACACTTAGAAATGTAATAGCCTAGATTGTACTAAAACAACGGTGACAATGTGACAACATCGCAAGGATTCATGATTTTACTAATTTGTGCAGTAATGTAAACATAACATTAAATTTATAAACAGCTTTTAAGTTAAATTATATTAAAAACATACAGCTGTTAAGGGGAGTCAGGGGTAAATTTCGTTAAAAATTTACATTTTTTATTTGATTATATTGTTATACATATCTTCATGATTATTTAAGTGACAAAATTATTAGTTTCTGATGACTATAGCTACAGTTACAGGCGTTTTTATCATGCATATCGCGACAGAAACTATTGACTGGGAACAAAGCTACAATTTGCCAATTTTCTTTTTTAGTTATAGTGCTGCCTATAAATAAATAAACATACTGAAGCATGTGTTGCCAATTATTCTGGCAGTAGTGGAAGAATGTAAGTCGAAGGAGTTACCGTTATGTTCAAAAAGTCAGAAGAAGCGTATGGCATTAGGTATAAGAACTTCTTGGGCGATGAGGATAGCGCCCTAGGGTTGTTGCAAAGCCCTATGGACAAGACTTTTTGATTGAAAAACAATAATGTGTCGGCCACGTTAAAAAAAAAAAAAAAAAAAAAAAAAATACCACCAAGAATCTTTTGTCGGACGGTAAAACAATTGGTGGTTATGGCCGTTTGACAGGTGAGGCAATTAATAAAATCCAAGAGTATATAAGTTAATGTCATAAGGAGAAATTGTTCAAGCCTAGAAGATATGAAAACAGCAGTGTGGGCTGAATATTTTCATATTTTAGCCTCAGACGCGACACCAGAAAACCACAACCTCTGTCCCGGCTTATGGTGTAAATAAAAAAAAAATCATTCATTACTGAGGAGCCTTATTTTCACAGTAAACATTTCCATTTACCATAGGCTGTAATGACTGATATCAAGCCTATTTTCTAAGACATATCAAGTCCAGACCTCCTTCGACAGTGCTTGCATGGTGGGACTCAAAATCCATGCGAGTTACTAAACAATATAATTTGGTCGAGGACACCCAAGTCGACATTTGTGTTGAAGACATCCTTAGAACTGGGTGTTTATAAGGCCATAGCTTTATTCAACACAGACAATATTGTCAAATATAAAATTGTAGCTAAATTTGGATAAACTGTGTCAAGCTTATGAGAGATGCTGGATGAACTGCTAATCAAAAAGGCGGAAAATAAATTATAAGAATATGAGAAAAAGTACCGAAAACAGTCTACTTTGGCTAAGAGTAGACTACAGGATAATTTTTAAGAGGCAGAGGATCCAGATAATCCTTTTTATGCCCCTGGCAACTATTAAGGTTGGTTTACAAATTTATATAACTAAATTCCTGGTATGAACAGAATTTGTATACTTGATTCTCCGAAAATCATGTTTTTTTTTATACAAAAAGTGCATTATCTCAAAAACGGTACAAAATATTTCAATATTTCAGTTTTTTTATTTATATATTTTTTTTATTTTGTTCCTTTTATACCTTACTTTATAATTTATAATTTTGTTTCCTTATGTTCCTTTATACCTTTAATATGACCATTGGAAATGCCCATGGGTGTAATTATTAAATTTTCTTTAAGTTGTAAAGAGAATTTTTTATAACATTCTTAGGCTCTTTTTTGAAATTTTTTAAAAAATAATTGTTTGTTAAGGCATTTAAAAGTTATATGCTCATATGGAAAAGGCAATTATAAGTAACAAAGCATTAAAAAAGATTTTTTAATTATCTTGTTTAGGTACTGAGAAAATGTAACTAAAATTGCTACAATTTAACATGGCGGATATAGGGACACCCGACCTCCCTTAAGTAAAATCATATGGAGTTGTATTAGGTTCTGGTAAAAAGATGGAATAGATATATCATTTTCTATATTTTTTGAAAAAACTTTAAACCAATGGTTTTCATTAAAAAAATAATTGATTTTTAAAAAAATTGCACAAACTTTCTCACACAATCTATTCAAAATATCATATAAACAAAAATATATAGCAAATGTCAGTTAAAAAGTGAAGTTAACCATTTGAATAATTGAATATTTAGCTAAGCTACATCGGAAGAGTCAAACTCGTAGTAGTTTTTCAAAATTACCTAAAATCTAGCCTAAACAGGTCTCCATCTCATAAAAGATGCAGTATCATGATTTATCATTAAAAAAACAATCGCAAATATTATCCATGTTTTTTTTTTAAAGTGAGAAACCTTTTGGTAACATTGGCTTATAAAAAGACGAAAAGTTATAAAATAGAGTGTAAGACATGATTTCAAAGTTGAAAGAGAGTGATCTAATCCACGACCTATATGGAGAAAGGTTAGGTTAGGTTTGGTTAAAATTATATGAAGACAGATGTAGATCCAGCTAAAGCTTCGGGATTGCCCAACTTGTAGTCGTTTTGCTGTACTAATTTTGTTCAAATTCTGATGAAATGGAAGTGTTAAAGTCTTGGATCAGTGCACATGGCTCAGGAATAATTGGAAAAACTAAACTGAACTTTAACCAAATTGATGTTGGGAAGACTCTTCTGTCCCATAAGAAATACCATGGGGAAACAGACAATAATACTGAATTTGTTCTGTCTGTGTGTGTGTGTGTGTGTCTGTGTGTATGTGTGTGTGAAAGAGTCTCTCTCTCTCTCTTTCTCTCTCTCTCTCTCTCCCCCCCCCTCTCTCTCTCTCTCTCTCTCTCTCTCTCTCTCTCTCTCTCTCTCTCTCTCTCTCTCTCTCTCTCTCTCTCTCTCTCTCTCTCTCTCTCTCTCTCTCTCTCTCTCTCTCTCTCTCTCTCTCTCTCTCTCTCTCTCTCATTTTTTCAATAATTTATTTTGTTTATTCACATGTTCCAGGCCTAACGACCGAAGCTACGGTCAGACTACAACCAGGGGACCTTCCAGTGTCCACGGAACGGCCAACAACATTGGGTAGGAAAATTACAAAAAATACTGTTGTCCCTCGTCATCTCACCAACACTGTCAAACTGCACCGGAATGAGAGGCGGCTATTCGGTGATTGGAGACCTGCTTGGAAATAATTTTATATTGTATTGTTATATTTTATCTATTGATAATGTTTGTAAAAAAATTTTAGTTTGTATAATAAATATTGGATGGTCATTTTCACTTGATTTATGTGTTGGGGATTTGTAACCTCATGGTAAGTGACAACTTGGGTTCTTTTTGGAAGCACTTGCAGCTGATTAATTAATTTAGTTTAATAGAAATACTGCAGATAGCATTGGAAGGCATTGAAAATAAAAATGTATAACAGGATAGTAGGCCTACGTAATTATGACCTATTTTATAAAACAATTGACTTTCACAAAACATAATGATATGAGTATCAAATATGGTGAATTGAAAGGTGAACAACTAATGAAAATTTCATTTTGATAACTCAAAAGGTTTATGAGAAATTGCAGTTTAAAGATACAAAAAATGTCCTGTTTTTCCACTTGTAAGGATTTTTACAAACAATAATTATTCCATAACTAACTGTTCATGCGAATGATCTGAAATGTTGAGGGAAAAGACCTAGAGAAGAAAGTCCAAATTCTCTTGTGATTTTTTTCAAATTGAAATACTGAATTTTAGTTTCCAATATATTAATAGTAAAAAACATGCATTTTTCGACTTTTGAAAAATCGTAAGAGGTAAGCCTTGATTCTGGCCTTGCCTCCCCCCCCCCCCCAGTGAACCCTTGATTTGATATGAGCTTTTTATTTACACACTTCTAAAGATAACCTATAAATATCCAGTCCTTTAAAACCATGTGTTATCAGGTTTTCTGACAAAGAAAGTGATTTTATCCAACAGCCACTTTGTAATGATGTATCCATCTTGAAACCTTCCTCAGATTACTGTCGATGCCGTCGTTCCAAACACCTACAGGAAGGTAGACTTCACTTTGATGTGTGTTGGGCTGATCATTTAAATATTCTATGACCATATTCCTTGACAATTCACTATCCATCTTCGCCGGTGTTCTCTGCATATCGCCTGAATTGCCCTTTCTAACAAAATACCTCCTTCTTCCGCCCTTATTTTCGCAGATATCTCCCCTAGTTTTTCCTGCCTTATAGGTGTTACCCTGATTTTTTACTCGAATACATAATTGTATCTCGCACCTAATTCCTTCCAAGTTCTGTACCATCCATTTTTTTTTCTTTTTTGCCAATGATGTCACTCGCTTCGTAAGTCTCTCACCTGCTAAATCGAGTGTCTGAAATGCAAAACTGGAATGAAGGTTAAAGAATAAGTGACACATTAGATTAACTTCCGTTTCTAAATAAATCACTTAGTTGGGCGTCGATATCGGTAAACCATACACTCTCTTTGTAGCAAGCCGTTGTAATTTTGTATTAATGTATTATTCGATCTCCTATCGAGATTAGAAGCAAAGAGCGATTGACAAATATGTAAAGTTATTTCCGTATAAACTAAACAAGTGTTTTTTAAAAGAAATTAAAAGTGTGTAAATAAATGTGTTACTGTAATAAATGTGTGTAATGTTTTAAATGATTTTATAACAATGTTGACGAGGTATATATATATATATATATGCTATATATAGTACCGAAAATAACGCATGTGACCATGGCTGAATAAATAGTCGAAACGGCCGTAATGCATTGAAACAATTTTGGATCAGCAGACGTAAGTAGAACAAATATATTATTATATAAAAGCTCTCCAGTAAGGTGAAGAATATTAAAATTAAAATAATATTTTACAAAAGATTGAAAATGTTAAGATTTATTTAAAATAAAACAAAAACTCATGCAACATGACTGTCTTAACATTAAAATTAATTTCAATACAATTCTTACCATTGCAAAAAGAATATTACGTTGAAAAATTTACATTAGTATTAAAAGGTTTTGTAATAAACTGATTCCTGACTTACGCTTCAGTCTGTATATATCCGTTTCAACCAAATAAAAGATAATAATAGTTTGTTTTTATTATGGGTTATAAAACAAAGTTTTATCAGTTTCAGTTTATTACGTTAGCAATTAAAAGTTAAATATAAAACTTTATTGATGTTTTCATAAATATGAAATATACAACTAGAGTTTTTCTACTAAAGCGTCTTGTTATTGGAAAAAATACGACATATATTTTGAAAGATTGGTGGGAAAAATATTATTTGGAGAAGATAGAAGTATAAAAATCAACTTTGCAGGTTTTAAAATTTTAGCGTTTAGAGGGTAAACCATAGAGGTAGACATTTACAAATTTCGGTAATTGATTATCATTTTCTTTTGATTTTTGTGTATGAAAAATTGTGTACAATATTGGTACACCAGATATTGATTTTGTTGACATACGTATTTCAAAATGATACACATAAAATACTACCTTCAAATCAACCGTTATCCCCCCCCCTCCCCTAAGTATAAGCACTTAACACCCCGACCTTGTACTTTATTTTGGTTTCATCTCACAGTTAATTGTGGTTAACGTTATTTAAAAAAATATTTTTATTGTAACTAAAATTATTGTTTAGCAGAAGAACAAACATTTTTAGTGAATATTTTAAAGAGTTCTGAGTTGAAACTCGATTTGGAAGTAAAAGTTTAGTTTTTAATTTTATTATTCTGTAAACAAACAAGACACTTGAGTTGGTTATTATGGAATCATATTTATGGTTAATTGAGAAGTTGAGAAGTGTTGTTGAGAAATACAACATATGAGTCAATAATTTTAAACTTGTTTTGATAATATAATCATTATTAAGTTAGTTAGAATTTAAATATGTAAAAGTCTCTATTAAAATGTAGTTTAGAAACAACTTCGTAGCACAGAACTTTTATTTGAAAAGTGATTTTGTTATTATTAGACTATTGTGAGGTTAGAGTCCACTTTAAATACATGGTCCTAAATTTGAATGGAAGTTATAAGCAAGCTTCCTGGTTCTTACATATACCAAAAGTTTTTCATTAAATTTTTTTTTAAAGCTTGGCTCTGTACAAAAATACAATTTTATAGTATCTTAATTTTTTTTCTAGGACGATAAAACAAATGTGAATATAAATCTTCTTAGATTCTTAACATGTTAGCGATGCTCAGATCAAAGAAATTTTTAATAACTCACCTTCTATGAATACCTCCTAAAACCAAAGATTATGGCTTTATTTTCTCAAAGTCTTCTAAGTCTTCTAACAAGTTTTGCTCAAACTGTGCCCGAAGAACAAGAGCAATACTTAGAAGAATTCTGTAAAAACAAACAATAATAATTAGATGTGGGAGTTAATTGTCAAAGTGAAAAGTCATATTACACTACTCAATATATGTCGATTATTTTTATAAGAAATCAAGGTGTATGTTTCTATAAATAAATATTGAGCTTGACTTGTGAGACAATAGAATAAAACTCGAACACAAGATCTCACAAAAATTACGTTTACTTAATCAAACGCGTTTCAATGACAAAGTCGCCATCCTCAGTGATAAATGAGCTACAATAACTAAACTATAACTTATCAATGACATTTTTCTTCTGTTATTACAATTATCTACCAATCTTCCTGACAAAAAAATATGGAGTTTTTATATTACATCCGTCTTTTCCAATTTTTATAAGGCGATAATGACCGATATATATTTTTGTACAAAAAGGTAGTACACAGTTGAAAGTGTCCCTCTAGTTATTTTCCCCCTGATAGGAGCTTACTTTTACTTAAGTTTTGACTCACTGGTGTAAGCATGGAACATCTCCAACCAATAATAATAAAATCAGTAGTTGTTAATCATAACTAAAATCTGTAGTAGATATTAGTTGATGTTAAAGAAAAGAAAATAAACAAAATGCTTTTATTTACGTAATAAACAATAAATTTTAATATTTGTGATATAGCGGAACTGTAGACTGTTGTCTAGAACGATGACGTAACATGCTATGAACAGACATGTAAATAGCAACCGATCTAAACGGTTGAATAAATCAGTAATCTTTGACTGTTTGAACTAATTTACAATATGTTTCTCTAAAGTATATAACAATTTTTAAACACCACATTTCAGGTCCTATTCTAATATTATGCCGTCTTCACACAGCATATGGTTTGCTTACTTAAAATTATTTTAGAAATAGGAAAATTTGTTCAAAACTTGGATGAAATTTAATCGTGGTTATCAGACATGCCACTTTTTTTGTAGTTAAAGTTTCAATTTGATGGCCGTTAGACTAATAAAGACGGGAGTAGGCAACTATAAATTGTGATTGAACTTGCGTAATCTGTGACGGTTTAATAGATCGAACTGTGATGAGAGAAAATAGTACTTTATCAACTGAGCTACGCCTAACTAAAGGTGCCTATCTTTTTGGATAGATTTTAAAAGTTTATATGTTATTTGAAAAATAACTTAAAATATCAAGATATATAGATCAAGAGGGAAAATGGACAAGACACTAGATTAGAATCACTAGGAAGTTTAAAATAAATGTTAGTTGTTTGGAACGTTTTAGAGTTCGTACAATCTTTATTGGTACAAATTTGTTAACTTGTACAATGTTTTAATTCCGTCACGTGGGTTACAAATCAAGAAAATAACAGATATTAAAAAAGTTAGTAAGGCAGTGCTTATTTTAACTCTTTACTGAATACCATAAATTTTAAATATAAATAAACTGATTCTTTTTGTCGGAACTATTATTCCTTGATTGATTAATACAACACAACACTTTTATAGTTGTATGAAGCTATATATAGCAGTTTAGATGTAAAAATAATTGAAAAAATATAATTAGTCAATTTTGATTTTGGTTATTCCAAATTCTAAAAGTAAGCCTGGACAAGTAATAAATATCACTTTTTTCATACAACCTTTGCTGGCAAATTGCCTTCAATACCATTTATCGATGATGAATAGACTTGAATATGGTTATGCTTTTTGCAGGGACCACGAGGCAGATATTGAACTATTAAATGAGTTCGTATTTCTCAATGTCGAAGGATTTTGTATCTGTTCTCCCCCCTTACTTTGTGTCCATTCATATTTGTCATTATATCTCTCTAAAAACTCAACTTGAAACTCCATATAATCAGTTTACGTAACAAAATAAATTACTTTAAATTAACACAGGAAAAACAATTACACAAACTTTCTAACATTCGTACAAAATCAAATTATAGGCAAATATTAATTATTGGACGCCATGTACTCAAAATTCCATTATAATTAAAAATTAACTAATTAGCGGTCAATTAAACGTTTTACAAAAATTGAGTCTTTTTTTTAAATCAAGACAACTACAGTATTTAAAAATGAAGTAAACGATTATTATTTTAGTTTCCTTATAAAACATGAATTTCTTTCATATCTTTTCCAATTCACTGGTAGCTACTTGAGTAGGCTTGCTCAAATTATACAGCTCACATTATTCTACCAGTCTCGTTATGTTGTGGGGGATAAATCGGGCCCAATGGATCTTCATGATTCTACGCTATATTGGGCCACCGGGAATTATGTTACCCCACTAAACTAATCCGCGGGCAAATCTCGCCATTCTGAAGAGACTAAGAGTATACATTTAATACAACTACAACCAATTTAAATATTATGTAATGGTAACCTAATTAAATTAACACCTCAACCAAGTTTGAGAATGGTTTTGACTTGCACAACCGGAACGTTGTTTTCTAATTTAAACCTTAAATTGGTAACTTACAAATTTACAGTATAACAAACACTCAGAACACAATTATCATTAAAAAAATGATATCAGTTGTGGTTTGGTTGGTGTAGCTGGTGTATCACTGAAGAGGACGACCTTGTCGTTGAAACGCGTCTGATACTTAGGCGTATTTTTTTATGAGAATTGTGTTCTGTGTGTTTGTTATACTGTATAGTTTTTCTCATAAGTCAAGCTCAACATTTAATATTACAAGTTTACGGTTAAATAATAGATATCAAACGGCTAAAACACAACTGTACTCACTGCAGGTCGAATGCACTCTGGTCTGAAGGTATGTTCCTTTCCCTCGAGTGCAGGGGACGCTTTCTTCCCCTGTATTTGTTATCTTCAAACACCTTGCGCCCTAGGACCCCGCTATAGGGTACCCACATGTTGTACAACACAATTGAATAACTCTAAAACCATTAACTTACTAAAAATTATAAACTTTCGCCATTTAAAAAAAAAAACGAAATAAAGTTTTAATTCTCGAGATACTAGTTAACCTTTGCTTAAAAAAATGTGTAGGAAATGTAATAATTTCAAAAGCTAAATTTACAAAACATACAAAATGACCGAAAAATGTAAAATTAAGCGCTTCTAGTAATATGTTTATATGATTTTTCTTTCTTTATTTTAACCCATATAATCACCACTTACAGTTTGGCAAAACATTTTCTGAAGAACATGTATATATGTGAAACAGTAAAAATTGATTTATTTTTAGAAAATCGTACTTTTCAATTTTGGTGTTTTTACGGAAACTAAAACAATTTTGAGTTTTAATAAAAATAGTCTATTTATTTGTGCCGCAGAAACTGATATACAGTTAACTGACAGATATTACTTATATATCTTCAGTGGTTCACCTATAATGAATAAGGTTGCGCCAATCCTGAGGGACTGTAACCCTTTTTGTATGCAGTCTCATTCATCTTTCCTATCAATACCTACTGTTGACCAACTCATGTTCTTTTCCGGAGCTAGGAGTCATGTCATTTTCTTCCTTTTATTTAAAAAAGTTATTGGTGACCAGAAGGTGTATTTTAATGCACCTCTGGATCTTCAACCGTAGAACCTACATATGTGAACCGTAGTATTGTGATTTTGTGTTATTATTCTTCTAATTTCACTAAAATTTGAACTAAATTATTTGACCTGATTTTAAGAAATTACATCTTTACAAACAACATGCCCGATTGATTTTTACTATCTGGTATTTATCAGATAGTAATAGATTTTGTCTCACATTTAATACATTATAGTATATATATATATAGATATAGATTGAGGGGGGGAGAGAGAGATAGAGAGAGAGAGAGAGAGAGAGAGAGAGAGAGAGAGAGAGAGAGAGAGAGAGAGAGAGAGAGAGAGAGAGAAGAGAGAGAGAGAGAGAGAGAGAGAGAGAGAGAGAGAGAGAGAGAGAGAGAGAGAGAGAGAGAGAGAGAGAGAGATCTGGAAAAGCCATAATCTAGAATATAGGCCTACAAGATTGTCTATTAGATAATCACTTGACTTTTTTTGTGTGTAAAATGAAAACTACCTGAAGGTCTTGAATCGCTCCACAATCGCACACAAAAGATTAACAACAAATGATATACCATAATATGTTATTATCACCATTTCAGTACTTTAACAAAGAGCTAATATTTGAGGCTGCCAACTAAGTTGCCTATCCAAATAAATACTCGGTACTTTGACAGATTTATTGTTTTCTTTCTCCAAGAGATTGTTGTTCAGCAAGAAAACTATATGCTCAGTCTAGCTTCTACTTGATCTCTATGAGAGCTGAACAAAGTTGTGTCATCAGCGAGGAGTCTACTGGAAGGTTGCAGACAGCTGTCAATCGAATTTGTGACTGGACTAAAAAATGGCGAATAAAGCTGAATGAGACAGAATCTGTTCATGTTAATTTTACTAACAGAAAAACCAATCTCCCAGTGGTTATCAATCAACAAGTGATCCCAAAATACAATAATGCAAAATACTTGGGCATGACACTAGACGCAAGATTGCGATGGAAGGTACATGTTAAAAAGAAACGTAATGAACTAAATCTCAAACTATGGAAAATGCATTGGCTTCTTGGGCGGCATTTAGAGCTGTCAGTGCACAATAAACTATTACTTTATAACAAGTCCTAAAACCTATCTGGACATATGGTGTGCAGCTTTGGGGCTGCGTAAAAAGAAGCAATATTAAAATTATTCAAACACATCAAAATAAAGTACTGAGGGGCATTGTTAATGCCCATGGTATATACGCAATGATGATCTCCATAAGGATTTACAAATTGCTACAGTTCATGAAGAGGTTCGGCGATTTGCTAGGAAGCATGAAGAAAGATTGCATAAGCACCATAAAATCTAGATGCTACAAGGTCTCGATAATTCTTTAATTTGGCCTAAGACAAGACGAATATGTGAATAACACAAGAACAAGTGATTTTGTATATTGGAGTGCGTCGTAGGATGTGCAGCCAACAAACGCTTTCATTTTATAGAAATATTGATAGATGGACTAAGTTCAGTTTCAATTGTTAAAAAAAAAAATCTTCGTATAAAAAAAAAGGATGTTACAATAAAAATAATGTATAAACATAAGAAAGGCTCCAGAACAGAGCTCTGAGAAACCCACCTGTAGTAACATCCATATACTTAGAGGTGCAATTATTGACAAATACTATTTGCTTTCTGTCCCTAAGATATGATCTAATCCCTAAGATTACATCCCTTATTACCCAAAACAAACTTAATAAGCAGGATTCATCTCTTAGGGATACATTTGTAAAATTTTTGGGTGTAATTATAGAACCTAATTTAAACTAGGAGACACATATTTGGAAGTTATGATTCGCGTTCGTACGAAAAGTTTCAGTTTTACTGTTAAATAGTTACTTTTATTTTCACAAATAAATTACTAACAAGTATTTCTACTCGCTTTTTATTCTCGTATAACTTCTATTTTATCGCATGTAGATTCAATTCAGTTTCTAATGAGAACTAACAGCAATTTTTGATTTTAAAATTTCTTACTCCTACTTTTAACTCACTTGTTTAGCTTGACAAGTTTGGTTTTTTTTTTTAAAGTTTTAACTGCTAATATTTCTTTGCGTACTTATTAATGAATGCAATAAAGATTTCATACAAACATTGCCGAAACGTTGATTTGTGTTTGTTATGATAGTCGTCAAGCTCAATTTTCAATTAATTAATATCTCTTATTTTTTAAAAAAGTTTAAAAAACCACCACATATAAACTGTATTTATATGTTTAAATAGAGTGTTTTATATTATTTAATCAGAACTTATTTCTGTAAAAACAAAAACATTTTTAGGGCCCAATGTAGACATGAATTTAAACTGGAAAACATATTTAAATATACTAATAAAAAATCAATACTCCTCATTTCCCAATTCCATAATAAAGAATACGGTAGATCCTTAAACTTAAAAATATATTATCATAGAAGCTTTTGTTCAGTTATGCAACATGGTATGTTATTGTAGGGTTTGCAACAGGAGTTAATTTAATTTTTTTAATTAAAAAAATGTATCAACAATTTCAAGGTCAACAAACAAGTGGACACCAACAACACTGTAAAGAAATTCTGCTTCTTATAAAGTCAACACATCTGCTGCATTCCAAATATTCTACAAACATATTTGAATTGGTTTGGAGACGTGTACAAAATTACCAATTCAAATCCTATCCCTTCGTATATTAAACTGCAGAAACTTCCGGCAAGATATCGAGATCAGCTATTGTAAGTCAAATTGCATTCTTTAAAGTTTTCGCTAGTAAAACCTTTACGTGACTCAACTAAAGTCTCAATATCACAGCTTAATAGCTAAGTGCAATGGCGGAAGAGATTTTACTGAAAGTATTACTTTATAAGTTTAGAGAGAACACGTGCATTTACATTTAAAAATGAAAGAAATGTTAGGGCGTTATTAGAGAAAGCTAATCAATTTATTGAAACAGTCTCATCTTACATTTTAATATTATATTTTATTTACAGTATGTAGAGTGTTATGATAATGTTTCAGCATCATTCCTCTGTGGGGAATAGCATTTATTTATGATAGTCGTGAATCTTTTTGTTTTATAAATTTTTTTTTTTTTTTTATAGGGTGGTAAAAATGCATACTTATACAGATCTCTCTCCAGAGAGATACTGTGGGACTCTCCCCGTAGGGCATACCCACTAAAAATAACCTCCCCTCTCCCCCACGGACATGCACTGGGGAGAGCGACTGCAGCATCTAGGGAACTCCCTAATGGCTGCAAAAAGCAAACTATTGCTTCACTAAGCAGAAATATCGTTAGAGGCACAAACATATACATATACATGTTACATAGATTTAAATCAAGCTGCAACAGAAGAAAACTGTTAGCGACATACAGAAAGCACTGGCATAAATACCAAACAGATACATAGGCAGGACATCAGTTATTTTATATTTTAAAATAATTAAAGTTATTTTAAAGGCACAAAAAAAAATATTATTACAAAGAATTGGGGTGGGGGTGAGGAAGATGCTGATGACATATCTGCAACAAAAGAAAAACGTTAGTAGCATACAAGAATGCGTAGACAGAGGTCATGGTTGAATTGACTGTCAAAACAGTTGAATTTGTGATAATGGAGTGACCAGTACCACTTTATAATGAACAAATACATAGAATGCATGCAACTAAGCTACGATGAAAGCACTGGCCGCCCAGCAAGCCATCTCTAGTGTGAACGCCTTGAAGCTGAGACAGTGGAGTGACCAGTTCCACTGTGTAGCCGCTATCCCGAGTTCACTGCTGTTGCTGCTGTTCAGAGGTTGTGTGATGATTGGTCGTGGATCGTCGCCACTCACAAAGACAAATTCTTCTTTTTTTTTTTAACACACCAACCTGGATCGGAGCTGCAATACAATCTTAAAAATTACATTGTACGCGTTATTTTATACAACAAAGAAATACATTCTCTGTAAAGACAAGATATATATATATATATATATATTTTAATTATTTGATTTTTCCGCTTATACGTTTTTTATTAGCAAATATTGAATTTACAATAATATTTCAAGTGAAAAATATACGACCTAGACCGGGAATCGAACCCAGGACCTTTGGCTTTACGCGCCAATGCTCTACCATTGAGCTATCCTAGTCGCTTCCCAGTACAGGGCGTAGACTTCTCACTTGACTTTAGTTGCTGCAAATTAGGTAATTAATTGGAAACTAAAAAATTGCAACAACTAAAGTCAAGTGAGAAGTCTACGCCCTGTACTGGGAAGCGACTAGGATAGCTCAATGGTAGAGCATTGGCGCGTAAAGCCAAAGGTCCTGGGTTCGATTCCCGGTCTAGGTCGTATATTTTTCACTTGAAATATTATTATATATATATATATATATATATATATATATATATATAATTATTAAAGAAACCCCTCTTTATAAAACAGTATAACCGTTGTAAATAATAATTGATTTGATATTTTTGCAACCCAATGAAATTCACAAATATTTACAATTTTTATAAATTTAATGAAAACATAAAGAAGAGTAGGTTAAGTTTGAATTTTTTTGTTGTTGTTAAATAACGACTTCTAGTTTTGTTTTGGACTCTTCGTTATGTCTTGTTTAGGAAATTATTAATATTACTTATAAGTAAATGTTGTATTCTAAGTCGAAAGTCGAAGCACACCCATCTTTATCTCTGAACTATCCAATAATAAAAATTATGATAATAATAATATAAATATGCAACATATAATCTACATAAATAATTTGTGTAGAATCATATGCCAATCACGGCATTTTCTTTTTATTTATATTTGTCTTCCAGAGCTAAGTTCTTAAATACTAAAGTAGTTCTCGATAATGAAGGAACTCCGAAACGCGTCGACAAATATAGGATTGGCAGAAGATCATACCCAAATTATTTTGAGTGGCCGCCATTTTGAAATGTTAAGCCTTGTTAATATTATTCGGTCTAGTTGCAAACAATCTAAGTTTTATATTACACTTGGTAGACGTTTATGCCCGTAACTGTGTAACAAACACATAAACAAAACGTAGGAAGAAATGTCACATGGTCGAGTTCAATTGTCCGAGTCAAAAATCGGTTCAGGTTCACCATTACGATTTTTAATTTTAATTTTTTTTTTTGGAAAACCTATAATATAATTTTTTTAAACTTCTAAATTGATATATATTTTTTCAAATCCAAATTATATCCTTTCGTTTAAGTATAGGTTTAAAATTTGAAATCTAAAAAAATACCCAAACGTAAAACATAAAAGGTATCGTAAATGTAACTGTTTGCATGCAAATATATCTGAAGTTATGAGGCATGCTGGGACAATAACATACTGCAGATTAAATGAAGATTAGCTCTGGATTGAGGATGAAAGACTGAGTCACAGTTGTGCTTGGATGTAAATTAATTTAGAGTTAACTGGTATGTTTTACAGTGTTTAAAAAAACTTCCAAGAATTCAGGAACTTATTATATGCAGCAACTGCAGCCATACAAGGTGAGGCCAATGTGTTTGCAGGATGAGAGAGCCATGCATTAGTGAGATTAAAAGGTACAAGTCATGTAATATAGCCGGAGGGCGGCATTTTTAACAATTGTAGTAAGAAGCCCAGATTTTTTTATCTTTCTTGAAAAGTGTTTTAATTGTGTTTTCTTAATGCTATTATTGTTGTATTTTTGTTTTTGGACTTCATTGTAAAGCGGTAACTCTGGCTTATCTCAATAAACAGCATATTATAGATTACAATGCAAACTAAAATGCGAATGATACAATGAACAACTTTGACAATAAAATATTATAAACTGATTAATGGATTTTATTATTACTATTAAAAAACATTATAATTCAAAAATATTATGGTTTTAAGCTAATTTTGGTATTCTAGACAATTGCCTAGACATTACATTTTCAGTTTCTCAACAATAACTCTGTTTTCCTTGAGCTGCAGTAATAATATACAAATTTATTTTTCATTTACAAGAGAAACCTTTTTGTCTATTATAATTTTATATGAAGTTAACGGTTTTGGAGATATTCGAGGTTAAATACTGTACACGGCTGCCATTTTGATAAAACAGAAAAAAAAACAAAGTTTTTGTTTATGGTACATTGATAAAAAGTCACATAAAAATATGTATAACAAATTTGGACCTAAATATCTAATTTATTTTCAAAAATATAATACATGTTTGTACAAAACACAAAATACCGTACAGGTAGACAACTAAGGTCCTTTCAAACAAATGAATGCTGGTACTGTGTTTAGTTCATCCCCAGGAACAATCCTATAAAATATCCGACAAGAGTTCTGAAACACTCTGTATATAACTGAAGATAAGATTGACGATGCATGCTGGGAAATAACATAATGCATACTGCATACTGCAGATGAAATGAAGGACGGCTCTGGATTGAAGATGAAAGGATGTGTCACAGTTGTGCTTGGCGGCAAATTAATTTACAGTGGATGGCTGCACTGGCCTGTTTACATCTCTTGAAAAGATTGAATTTAATTCACTTTTTACTAACACCACGGTGTATACTTTAGTCGTTTAGTGTTATAATAAAAGTTTCAACATCCAATTGGGTCTAGGATGTGTTTAATTTAATAATAATTGTATAAAAGTCCATAAAACTGCTACTAAAAAATATGGAAAATTACTTGTAAACATTTTGTTAGGAAATTTGAAATAGATTAAAGTAATTTAGTTTCGATATTAGATTGTTTTATTGTATTGTTTGATATTTTGATAATGGGTTTAAAATATCCAAGAATTCATTTTATTACGCTAGAGTATACTGGAAATAACTTAGAATATCGAAGACAGATTGCACAACCTTTCTCAGATACAATTACAATATATCAAATATCAATCATGTTAAAACTTAAAAGGGGAACTGCTGTTAAGAATGAATCTTTTGTAAGACATAAATTTGTAGTAAGACAAAATAATGATTAAGCAAACATAAATTTATAGTTTAATAACGTAATTGAATAGGACTAGAGGTCATGCAACTGGTCGTGGACTAGAATTGTGCAAAGTCTGACTAAGCTCACTGGTATACTGGTTTACCTTGTGTTTGTATAATGACACATTGGAGGATGGGAGATGAAGAGGTTTTAAATAATCAGGTACCACAAAAAAAGCTTTCTCTGAGTTAATAGCAGAGTGTGGGAGCTATTTGAGACTTAACGTCTCCTTGCATTTGTTTCGTACAAATAAAATTTAAATTATAGAAAATTTTGTGCTCATTCATTTGGTGAGTTTAAGTTCTATTTAAAACACAATATTCCATTACGTAATGTTGAGTTTAAGATATGACCTTAATATATCTTAATTGTTTTAACTCTATATGTTTATATTTTAAATCATTATCTAAAAAAAAAAAACCTTGTAATTTTACTCAAACTTTTCTACGTTGCTTTCCTTACGACATTGAAAATATTTCTAAAAAGTGAATTATGAATAATTATATATCTTTATTAAGAATTTCTATTCAAAAACTCTTTAATGTTCAGGTTTAAAACATACTATAGTTTTGGATGCGTATTATAGTATAGTTTTGTAAATCCGCTTTTTGAATTCTTGTGGATATTATTTGACTAAACTGAAGGTGAGCACAAAATAGGCCTTGTAGGATAAAATAATTCTTCTCCTTATCTCTGCTACTTCACTACTATAACCCAGATATTATCGTTCCTACAATATATGTAGTCATCTTTAATACACATTTTTTCCTGAGACAGGTAGAGGTCTGATTTTTCTTTTTTTTTCTGCATTTATTGATGTTCGAACCACTTTCGTGTACATTTGACAAAAATCTCGTAACGAAATAACGTTACGTCGCCGATTTTTCACTAACGCCAGTTAGTTTTTAAGAATGCATCCAGTACTTGACCTAGAGATTAAATGCTGATCACTCACTACTGGTAAAACTAGGTATTCAAAGAATATAAAAGAAATGTATATTTTGAAAATATAAAAAATTCTTAAAATAAAATTGATACTTCGTCATAATATAAACTACAGTCTTGAATTTGTTCAAGAACAGCGTGATCTGAAGTGGTAGACAATTGTTGTCTCCTATAGAAATACATAAAAATTAATGATAAGTTCAAAATTTTGATTAAATGTAAATACATTTCTTGAAAGTTAAATGAGTGCTGACACTTATATTTTATCGGTGAGAACTTCCCAGTAATTATTTTAATTTAGCTAAGTAAACGTACAACAAATGTTTCTACGTTAACTGTAATTGTGTCTTAGTTTCATTAAAATAGTTCGTAAAAAATTTACTACACTAACTTAAAATGTGCCCAAAACCTACATTGACTTACTTTTTACATACTTTACAATCAAAAATTGTGACTTTCCAATTGCCAAACAAAATTTGCATAAATTTGCGATGGCAGCCTCTCTCTGCATGGCTTCTCTGTGTTCTCCTGAAACATAATAAAATGCATTACTTGTTATGATCAGTAATTGTGGATAATTAAAACACACAGTTTAATAAAATATATAAAACAATTATTTAATTTTTTTTTTAAAGATTATTGTTAGTCAACATCTTGTTAAAACCGACCTGGTAGAAAACGTTACAAGAAATGTCTCACATCCCCATGGATAGTCGAAATACTAACCTAACAAAACTATTCATCTCAAAAATATCAGGTCTGTTTGTAGTTGTCAGTAAATAAGTGGAAATAAATATAAATATTTACACATTTAAATAGGGTTTAGCCTTTCACTACTTATGCTATAAAGGTGATTTCGGTTCAGTATTCTATTTCACATTAAAATTGTCTTTTTTTTTTTTTTCAAATTATTCCTCAACTGTATTTTTTCCCATGCGATTTGTGACACAGTTACATTAATCTAACGTGTTGTTGTAACCCGATTATGAAGGTATGCGGATATGCTCGAAAGCCCAAAGTAGTTCAGAACTGGACTTGAGACGTGGTAACCCAGGCGTTCGTCGAGTCCAGTATACTGTCTGGAGGAAGATGGACGTGTAATAACTCCATTCTAAATTTTTAGCTCGGGTATTCCAGTAATTATAACATAGGGTAAAATTACAAAGGTGTGTGGAGCTCTGGGTTATACTAGGTAGGTATAAACAGCTATTAGGCCTATCCCCGGCTAAATTTCCTAGTCCTACACTGTTGAATATTGAAAAGAAATAAAATGCAGTTTGAAATCGGCTTCATATAATGTGTAATGAATTTTGCAAGTTAATAATATTTATGTCCCCTTATTGAATGAATTATCAAGGCTTTTCCCCTGGTGTACTGGTTTGTTTGGCAGGGTTAAAGGTAATAAATATATTTATTTGTAATGTCAAGAAATTCGCGGACCTGTTTTAAAAATGTGGTGGCTAAGATAGGCTTACCCATTAGCCCACATTTTCCACCATTCTCTTTTCTCCTTGCCAACTATCTTTACCGGTTCCAGACGAGTTTTACGTTCAATGAAATCGGTATTGAATACATTTAAACTAATTACGGTGTACTACGATATAATAAATCCATGACAATTTATTTTTACATTTATTTCATCTTGTTACAAGTTTTTTTTGTGGATTTTTGTAGGCTATACTAAAGATAAAAATGTATCAAAAGAGTTAAAGCCGATTTTGAGAAAATCAAGTTTGATTTTTTTTTATTGCACCTATTCCAAATTTTCAATTACATATATACATACAAAAACAGTACCTATGTATGACCAAAATATCAAATACCCACATATCAAATTTGACTAAAATCGGTCCACAAGATTGACCAACATAATTCTAAAAATAACTTTTTTTATTGAGGTAACATCAAAAACAAGACGTCGATTTTTTGACCCATCACATAACTTCCTGTTCTCTTCCATTATCCTCTCTCCAAATGAATATTTTGTTCCCCAAGTGTATACTTTGTTAAATTGGTATTATTATATTATATAACCACTTAACATAACCTATTTGTCGTGATTCTGTTAATTCCAAACCAAAATTCTACGAATAAGTTCAGTTAGGCTTGTACCAAAAACTCGTCGAATAGGTTAGGTTAGGTCAGATTACGTTAGACTACTGAAAATACTCAGTTTAAAACACCAATATGAGTTTCTGGAAGTCATATAGTTGGAATATATTATTGGGAACTTCCCATGATTTTCCACACGGACGATCAAGGTCAGACGGTATACGCGGCTTATCAATTCGAGAGATAACATAGCTCCCTGGTCGATAAGATATTATGAAAAGTTGCACAGTATTAAATTATTTGGTCACCGATAAGACTATTTGGTGTTAACAAAACATTACACAGCCCATAAATTTGCAACATCGTCTTGTATTTTCTGAAATGGATTTTTAACTTCTAAAGTGGTAGGAAGATGACGGAAAAGAACCTGGATTTCTATATAATACATAAATTTATATAAGAGAAAATAATAAATTAACAAATTAATTCATTAATAATTTTTTTTTAATAACAATTGAATCGGTAATTTAACATTTCAAAATGCTATAAATAGACCTACGTCCATTTTTACAAGAAACCACATCATTGACATTGCCCGGGGAATTAAATATATTAAATTAGGTAATTGTAGAGATTTTGTCTTCATTGTTTTGGGATTATCTTCACGATTTGTACCAGCTATATACCATTAGAAGAATAAACAAATGTTCATCAGTAACTCTCTCCCATTTAAATCAATTTTGTTTACTTCTTAATTTATTCAACCAATTTAAAGTTATTCTGAACTTTCACTACTTCTTACCGATTCTCTTAATAATTTTAAAAAATTCTTTTTCTAAGCAGCATAGTTATTACTTTAGATAAATGGTTAAAAATCGTGAGGTTGTAAGGAAAATCTCTGAAAATTAAAAATATTCACCTTCGGCAAATATCTCTTACAAATGGATCTTAAACCTCCTTCGCAACTATTCATTTGGAACAAACTGATCTGACATGTTTTCAACAAATTCATACAATTAAATAAATCCTTCTTCTACCATTGTACTTTTCGAAGTAGGTTATGAGTTTCTTTGACTAAGGGAAAATATATATTATAATTGATTGAAAAATGTCCAATAATAATATTTATTTATAATTTTATGGGCTCGATAGGCGGGTAAAACATCAAGCTTTCAAAAATTGTATGGCTTATCAGAGATGTTTGACACACCTACCGAGCAAAATACACAGAACATTTTCAACTGTTATATAAACCATGTATGTCTAATATCAGCGAGAAGTTTTGTTTTCATCGTTGCGTAGAAGTCATCACGCAAAATCCGATGAGCGGTAGATTTCATTTTCAAAACATCTTAAAGATATGTTAGGGTTTACAGCAACAGCAACTAATACAGTTTCAGTTAACTGTTAGTTTCAACTAATACTGTTTTTATAGTAGTTTATTATAGATGACAAAGTATTGATAATTTCTACAATGCCATGGGCATAAAGATTTCAATAAGCAAATATTTTCAACATCAATGTCATTAAAATTCGAAACACACATACACACACACATAGAAATATATATATATATATATATATATATATATATATATATATATATATATATATATATATATATATATATATATATATATAATTTACTTGGAATCATGTGTTATAATGATTTAAAAGTACTTTGAATGATGTATTTTTCTTAGTGAAGTGACTAATTTTAGTTATTCTGATTACTTTAAAACATTTAAAACGGTTAAGGAGAAAGAATACAACAAATACATAAAATGTATCATTGTAGAATTGCTTACATAAATTCTGTTTTACTTATTATATTACTCAAGATAGGAGAACCGGGAGCGAGAAATTGATGGGGATATATATGTGTCCATATTACTGCGGTTTATTTATCAGAAGTCATTAAAAAACAAACCTAACAAAGATTTTGTCTTATTTTTTATATACCAATAATTTTAGTATAATTTCACTATACACTTTATAATCAGAATACAAAATAAACAAACAAAAATAAGATTTTCAACAAAAAACACTTTGTGGTGACGAAAAAGATAGCTATGGATTTAATACACATATTAATGAAATAGTACATTTTACATATATTGTAACGAAATAGAAGGCTCCCAAAAGGTCAGTGCTCGGCAGGCCATAAATAATTGTGAAGAGTTGAAAGGGTTGACAGCTTAAAAAACGATTCTAAAGTCAGTCACGGACCCCAAGGAGTCAAAAAAAGCATTCAAATGTTCAATACCTTCAACCGAAATTATTTGAAAAATACCAATTACTTGTTTACATTTCTGAAGTAACGTTATAGATTTAAAATAAGCCATTGAAGGCAGAGGATCGGAATAAAGCAGTTTGAAAATAAATATTATAAATAAGGGTAGAAGAGAAGCGCAAGAGGTCTTTTTGGTTGTTGACTTATTAAAGAAGGTTGTTCCGGAGAAAGTGTTTCTCTTAGTAGCAAAAAGAAAAATGTTTTGAAAGATATAGCCGAAATTAAATAGTAACTGCGACGTTTTGTACAAATGTTTAATAATAATCTTCGAAATATAATTAAAAGATAATCGTCGTTTATAAGTATAAAAGAGTCGACGTCATAAGAGTGTGTGAGTAATAGCGTCGTTATACAAGTGTTTGAACAGGAATAATCATCGAATAAATTAAAAAGTAATCGTCGTCACAAAAGTGTGTGAAAATAAAAGTGTATGAAGAAAAGAAGATTCGTCGAAAAAGAATAAGGCAAATCAATCCATCTACTGGCAGTCTACGCGGGTACCACGTTTAATGAACCGGGAACATTGGAACTGTAATAGAACTTCAGAGTCGATAAGTACAAATTAATGGACAATCTCAATTAAACAAACTACCACCAAATTTTATTTTATATTTTAAGTAAATTATAGTCACCGAAGAACCTAACGAACCCGTAAAGAGAAAGAAAATAAATTTATACATTATAAATTTCAGTTAGCCGGAGCATTTTATCAAAATACAGTAATTCAAAGTCAAAAGTCAAATAAAAAATTCTGATGCACTCTTATTTCTTTATTTTAGATTAAGACATTGTAGAATAAGTAACTTGTATTTATCTATGTACTTAAAATAAGTAGTAGATTAAGATGTTAATTGTGTAATTATTAAGTGCATCGAGTTTAGAAGATAATTGTTTTTTTATTGTAAATGATTTTTTTAAATTTAATTTTGTAATTAAAGAAAGAGTTAAAATCTACATGTTTCAAAGTTATTTATTTCGTTAACATTGGCACGAAAAACGTGCGTATACAATAAGTCAAAAAGAAAGATTTGTTACAATATATACTGTAACGATATCAATCTAATCATTTACAAATAATAATGATTAATGATATCAAAAGATAAATAGGTAATTAATTCGTGTAAAAAAATAAAATAATAATAATAATAACATAGTTAAAAAACAATTTATTCATATTGGAGAAAATTTAGTGATGCCAGGTGCAGCTTGGGAAGGTTGGAATTTAACGGTACCAAGGGAAGTGTACAAGAAGAAACAAAAGAAAACGGGACTTTAGCCTTGAAGGAGCAAACGCGCCTACACACTTAAAAAAAAAAAAAAAAAAAAAAAAAAAAAAAAAAAAAAAAGTAACGGGAAAATTGGCCAAGGACAGATGTGAATAAAAATTGTATATAAAAAAAGAGAAAACAAGGGTGAAGTTAGCGTCCCTAACTGTACATCAGGAAGGAAAGTTTTCATTTGTTTTCGTAAAAACCGTTCTGTTATAACGGTTTGCAGAATGTAGGTCGGCCAATGAGATGAGATCCCACTTTTAAAAATCAACGGGCAGATTTTGAAAACCGCTACTAAAAAGACAGAAACTATGTTTTAAAAATAATTCGAAGATTTTAACGAATCAATGAAGAGTAAGCCAACTTAAGTTTCAAGATAGAGGATGATATTCGGTTAGAACCAAAATTGGAAAAGAAATTTAGACGAGGACTGGGAGCAAGGGGTTTTGTTTTAAGTCGAGTAGAAAGATAAAGTCTTACACCGTTTGTTGATCAGAGGAGTTGAGTCTCTGAGTTTGTAGCTGAAGATCAATCAGCACAAAAAAATAGTATGAACGAGGAGTTAGTATCTCGTCGTCAGGAAGAAAGGCTACCAATTGCAGCTAGGACCACCCGCCACCCAAGGAGTTTCAATATGGAATTTGTAAGTGCTTCGTTTAGGTTAGTGAAAAGAAAATCCTGTGAAGTGTTAAAGCAGAGTCAGTGAAATCGTGAAATGTTATTGTGAAAAATTGACTAGTAGAAAGAGGAGGAACCATTGATAAGTTCCTCAACAAAATTGTTAAATATTATTTTATTTTAATCGTAAATTTCAATTCAATTGAGCCATCAAAGAATTCCCCCCGAGAAATAGAGTTAGTGCTATTAAAAAATTTATTTATTTTTTTGTAAAAGAGCAAGCCGTGGCAAGAAATGATATGTTCAATAAATAAAGTTTTTGTAAAGAAAAATCAAAGCCGAGGCAATAAATTGTATGTAAATGTTTAATGTTTTAAATTGTTTTTCTTTGTGAAGAATAATCAAGGTTACATTTGCCAAAACAAAAAGAAAAATATAATCTTAGTAGAATAATAAAATTGTTGAGGTCCAAGAAGGATTTTTAGAGAAAGTTTTGAATATTGTGTCAAATAAAAATGCATTGTAAGCAAATTAAAATTAGGTTAAGGAATGTGTGCAGAGTGAATACAGTATAGTTAATAACATATTAGGTTAATAAATGTAATTGTTTTTTTAATGTCAAAATATTGTATCAAAGTATTATTTGAAAGGTAAAAGTTGTGTGTTGCGTTTATTAGAAAGCAGCTAGTTAAGTTATTTTATATTTGACACCCAATCGTAGGGGCTAGTTAAGTAGAGTTATGTTATATTTGGACGCCCAATCGTAGGGGCTAGTTATTGATAGTATGTTATAATACTGTACTGTATTTATAATATTATGGGCTCGATGGGCCTATCAAACATCAAGCTTTCAAAAATTATATGGCTTATCAGAGATGTCTGACAGACCTATCGAACTAAATTACACAGAACATTTTCAAGAGTTATTTAAACCATGTATGTTTAATATCAGCCAGAAGTTTTGTTTTCATCGTTGCGTAGCAAAATCCGATGAACGGTAGATTTCATTTTCAAATCTTCTTAAAGATATGTTAACAGCAACTAATACAATTTCATTTAACTGTTAGTAACATATTGTGTCCCCCATATTAATTCAAAAAATAACGACCTCTTTATGGAACACCCTGTATATATTCTATAGTTTCTAATTAGTTAATTTAAAAAATTAATTGGTTTTTCGTATATACCGTATTTTTCTAACCAGATTTTCAAGTTTTTGTTTAAATGTCATTCCCAATAAAATAAACAATTTTTAAATAAATGTTGAAATTTCATTAATTGTGTTACGTCGTTGCCTAGATCCAGCCCCGATTTACTGGGGAAAAAACAATTTTTTTTTATTAAAAAAGGACACTTTAACTTGATAAACAAATTCTTGCATATTTATCACTAGAAATTAGGCAAAGAAACTGACAATAGTTCAAGCAGATGGTTTAAATGTAATGACAAAACTTTGGTTTTTCGACTCTGTAGGGAATATTAAATTGTATTGATAGTACAAGGAGTATTAACTCAGAAGGTAAAGCGTGTTTAAGACTGTTGTTAAACACGTTTTCTAAACTTGGTGATTGTGTTTGTTATAGCATATTACTATTTTTTGATGTCGTCTAGGTTCTAACTGATCTGTCTAAACAGTTTTTAATCGTTTCTCGTGTCAGTGACTCAACAATGTACTCAGGGGTCTTCAAAATGGATAATTCAGCAAATAATAAGACGGGTTAAACTTTTTGGAAGTCGTCATGCAACAGTTGTTACGAGTGATAGACTCTGCACAAACTAATAATTTATTGAGGGGAGCGTGATAAATGGAAAGCATCTAAGGAAATAAGTACTTTTGTTATTGTTGAGTATATCGTTATGGGTGTTGAATCGTTTAGATAAAACTAACAACCATGAAAAGCTGTTTGGTCACACACGGGGATTGTTACACTTAAGAAAATCACGTACATCTGTACAAACAATTTATTACGCATTACTTTGTTTAATAATCGAAGCCTAAAGTTTTCTTTGTTTTCTACTTATATAAAAAAAAGTATAACTAATATTTCAAATTATTTAAATTTTTTATTTTATTGCTTATACGTTTTTTTTACAATAGCTAATATTACTAATTAAATAATATTTCAAGTGAAAAATATAAGATCTAAACTGGGAATTCAACCAAGGACCCTTTAGCTTCGGCAACGCGTGCAATTGTTTAACTCGTTATTCTTTGAAATCGTCATTTAACACTTTTGTAAGAATGACTTAATATGAATTACTCAAGGGACTGTATAAATTGAAAGCCTAAAAGACATCTTAATGTAAACAGCGGTTCCTGTTATGTTATTGTTGACGACATCTTAATGGCTGTCGAACCCTATAGACAAAACAAAAAAACACTTAAAGACTGTTGGGTCACACTCGGGATTAACAGCTTTCTTTGTTATCTTTATGAACACATTTGAGCAAACACTTTTGACTTAACAAAGGTTATAATGGAAGCATGAAGTTTTCTTTGATGATCTATACTTTATTTTTTAGAATCGCAGAAATATTTCATTCCAAACTTATGTAGGTACCATATCCTGACTTTCATAGAGGAGACGAGACTAATAAATAATCTTAAAATGTTATTTTTAATTCCTCACTTCTGTTGTCTGGTGTAGGTGTGTGTAAGTTATAATCCAAGATAAAAACTTATATTAAAACTAAACTTATTCACTTAGACATACCTAGACACAGAAAGGAGAGGATCTGGATTGATCGATATTTTTGAAACTTTGACTACCCACGTTACCTATGTATTAATCAAAAACGTCATATCTGATGAGACAATTTCACAAAGTTTCAACGACTACAGTATTTTCATTACTGATAAATTGAAAAAAAAAATTAATTCAACTCTCAGTTTACAATAATGTGTAAACTATTCAACAATGTTCCTACAGAATTTAGTACCTACAGTAATTGTTGTTGTATTTTACAATGTCAAAGCTTTTCCTATTTTTTGAAATGAAGTAAACAAGGTAAACTTACATTAACTAAAGTTTTAATAGTACTCACTATTCTAAACAACTAAATTGCCCCGCTTTAAGCATGTTAAACGTATAGAGTTTGTACAAAGTCATATTTAGCGTTATCAAATTGTTGTTATTGGGCTAATATTTTAACTATACAGACAACATCTCTAACTGAAGTTCACATCTCTCTAATATTTTATACAGTTTTACAGACTTCTCTCCTATTAAATTAAAATTTGTGGCCAAAATATAGTTTTTAAAGAACATTTGTAAAGGACATTTATTGTCTATACTCTCTAGATCAATGTTTTTGTGTAATTTACACATATAAGAAATTTAAAGCTCTAGTATAAAACAAAATAAATGCATACTCAGCATGTTACTCTTAATATGTTAAATTTTAGAGATATTGTGTTTACAAATTTTTATGTATTTTTAAAGACTTATTATATATTAATGAAATCACATTACATGTTTTAAAAGTACTTTAGGGAAATCAATTTCCAAATCTATAGAATTTGAGTTTTTGTTTGAAGGCATTTTTCAAAACTTTCAATATCCAATGTCTTTCCAAGTCTATCCAAGACTTTCAATTTTTTCAATGTCCTATTCTAAAGTAGACCAATAGTTCAACATTTTATAAGTCTTGATATAAATCAAAAAACCTCATCTTTTGGGCAAAATTAAAAAATTTTCAATGAATTTTTAAAACATTTACATGTTCAGATATTTTTTCCATGTATCTTATATAATATCTTGAGCACAACAAGTAATGTCACTTGAATAAAACCGCTATTATGTCTCATTTGTACTTTTATATTTCAAGTTATAAATCAAACAGTAATTGCGTATTTAAGATTTATTCAAGGCTAGCACATCTACTTGGTCAGCAGATATTTGAACTAGATGACGATATTGTGGTACAGTTTAATTTTAGTCCATTGACTTTTAAAAGGAACCAAATTATTTACAAACTATCCCAATACGATGTAACCTCATAGAAATAAATACAATTACAACGTAAAACAAAAATTTGTTCTCCTGTTTTGACTGTAAACATTCCTAAGACTAAGTACCACTTTTTATGAGTCTCGACAAAAATTAATAAACCTCATATTTCATACAGAATTTACAACATTTACAATGATATTAACAAAAATTTATATATTTGAAGTTTTCTTTTATGTATCTTATACAAAATCTTAAGCACAAAAATTAATGTTTCTTGTAAATAACTGTTAATATGACAAATTTGACTAATCGTAGAACTTTTATAATTCAAGTTATAAAACAAAACAGTATGGAATAAAGATAAAACTATCGTAAAAATTTTCATTTTTTTAAAGCAGTCAAAACTTAACACTTTTACTCATCCAGAAAAACTATTAGGGTATAAACAGCATTTTAGGTAGTCAAAACTGTAGACTGTTTAAAAACTATCTGTATCAGATAGTCCAACTCATTTTCCTCAATATGTATGCTTATGCGTGTACACATTAATTATTACTCTTTAATATTTTGATTTAAATTGATGTAACTAGTGTTAGGTTGCCCTTCTAAAATAGATTAATGAGACTGCTCCAAAAAAAAAAATGGATCAGTATTTAGTCTATACAAAAAAAACAAGTATTTTACAATTTTGTATAAGAAACCTTTTGATTTATAACATGAAATGGATTTTTTTTTAAATTTAGTAGATTTTATAATTTGGGTATAATTATTTGTTGAAAGAAATTTGTTCACAGAAAGCTATTAAAACAATGAACTGAAATTATTGTTATTATTAGTTATTTCCTTTTTTTTTTAAATAACTACAAACGAACAATTCATACATTAAAATTAATTAACAAAAATGAACAATGAATTAATGAAAAATAATTCAACGAACAATTAAAATTATTACAGATTATTTTTTTGAATAAGTGCTCTGAGAATTGTCTGGACAGAAAATTTCGACGGCTCATCGTAAGTTTTTTACTTGGTTACTTCTTATTTTTTTTATATAAACTACCTTATCTTTATTTAAAAAACAATTTAAACTGCAGCTAATTTATTTACCACTTAGCCTGCCAGCTATACTTGTAGTAGTGGAAGCTGCTTGTTCCTCCACTGTTGTGTCATCCTCTGGTAGTGGTAGACTTTGTTAGTCTACATCTACTTTCTTGGAATTTTCATTCTAAAAAATCTTAGGCATTTGTTCAGCCTTTAGGGTTAGTGTTTCAAAATTATTTCATTTATTTTTGTTCTTCCATCCTGAATAGAGAGATTGTGAAGATAGTTGGAATGAAGAATAAATTATTGGCCACATGTGCCCAGAGCTAATTGGGACAGAAGCAGAAATGAGATAGAAAAGTAAAAAGTGAAACACCAGCTACAGATTAGGAATGCTAAGTGTTTCTGGTAGATTAGTAAGAAGGAATTGGATAGGAGAATGGAAAATTGACCAAATTATACCAATGGACATTTGGTGGCGTTTGTTATCCACAGCCACCGATGCAGCCCAGCATAATCCGGATGCCCAAAATTTCAACCCCAACTCTCCGTAATCTTCCTGCACTTTACTTTGCATTAATATATCAAATTATATTTCCCATATCACACGCAGTAGCATTATATATATAACATTTTAATTACACAATAGTAACAAAACAAGTGTAAATACCGTAAGGAGAGAACACGCAAAAACTGCGTACACACTTGACGAGACTGGCTGAATAGTAAACTTGCGCGTGCCTCCTTCGAGGTAAGTACGTGAGACCTTTCAGAATGATCCTCTTTTGAATGGGTAATTATATTTTAATACATATTGTAAAATAGACCCAAATAGAACGTAGTGTTTATTCTATAAAACAGTCATACTTCACAGCGTTTGTACAAAGGAGTTCACAATATTTCGATTTAACATTATAAATTTGATAATAAATAGTTAAAACAAAACAATATCACGGAAACAAAATACATGCTTTACACTGAATTTATGTTTTTTGTTTATGCAGTTATATTCTCTGTAACTAGCGATGTAGAATTGTAATCCATTGCTGATTTATATTTCCCGTACTGCATTTTTATTTAAATAGTTATAAACGTTACGCAGAATGAAAAGAACGGAATATAAAAGCATTATTCCCTTTTTATAAAGGACGGTGTTTGTGGGATGATATGAATTCTAAAGAATCAAAATCGCTCTGTTTCCATTAATTTCAACATTTTATTTTACGGTTTGCTCATGATAATGTAAACCATATTTAAATAAATATAAAGCACAGTTTATACGAAAAGTCTTATTGCTTTAGTAATGTACGTGTTGTATTGAAGCTGTAGAAAGATAATGTTTAACAGGAATGGAAGAAGCCTCTACAATTATATTCAATCAATTGGAAATAACAGAGTTATCTGAAGATTTTAAGACTGAAAAATTATGTACAAATATTCCGTAACTTCTTATAAGCACAAAACATAACTGATGCGTAAATATTGCACACACTTTCTGGCGAAGGATGTAGAAACAACAACAGAAATACCAAACTCATCATTTAAGAGGTAGGCCACCAAAAGATAAAAACAAAATTCAGCTCTTTGTATTATACTTTATATTAGTATAATTAAATATAGGATTTAAAAGGTATTGTTATTCATATCAAAAGAACATTTAAAATTAAATTTTTGAAACAAAAATTTAAATAAACTTAGTGGTTCTTAATTTAAGGGTATAAAGACTAAATAAACCACAAAATATTTCTGAAAGTTCGAATGTCTCAAATATACAGATTTCGATTGAATATTGTTGAAACATATAGTTTAACCTAAATCAACGAACCAAATAGAAAAGGGAAAATGAGTGTTATTAATAATTTGAAAAGAACTATTTATTTTTTGTTCGTACAAAATAAAGCGGAACTTTGATCATGATTCGAACATCGTATTATTATTATATGCATCAAAATACATTTCCACGTTACTTAAGACTTATGAGGAATTAATACTTAGAGTATAACCAACACAATTCTCACAAAAAATACGCCTAAGTATCAGACGCGTTTCAACGACAAGGTCGTCCTCTTCAGTGATACACGAGCTACACCAATCAAACTATAACTAAATCTAACGTTGCGCCGAACCCCATATTTATACAAACTGAAGGGGGCGTGGATTATTATTTTACACTGCCAAGAATTAATATTTGCTTCCTAAACACTCTTTTGTAGGTCGGATATACATATTACTAACTTCGAGTTAATCACCCTAATTAGACGAATTTCCTTTAAATTTTTATTATTATTTAATTTTTTTGGAAACACACACACACACACACACACACACACACATATATATATATATATATATATATATATATATATATATATAATTAACATTTGATTTATTTTTATTATATTTTTTACGATGACGAACAGTACATTCTATTTGGGCAATTAGAGCTTACATCTTAGGAAAATATTACCTTTTTTTACAGTCAATAAACGGGATTTTATTTTGGCCTTATGGTAGCTTACTCCTTAATTGTATGATTATTGGTATTTTGGTCTATTGAAATAGACAATTTTATGGAATGTTTCTGCAACATTTTTTCACACTTAAAGTGTTCATATAACTGTTATTTCCAAATGATTTTGAGTTTCATTGTAGAAGTTTCTTTCATTTGAATTAAATGTTATCTTGATACAGCATCAATACAACCCGCACTTAAACGTTACTGAATGTGTTTAGAGAACAGTGCTTTTTAATTTATTTAAAAAAATAAATGGTTTTATATATTCACGAGAATAACGCAAAATACAATGGGCAACACACTGGCTTTGTTTCTTTAAAATTCGTGTTATCCATCACATACTCCATCCTTTACAAACGAGATTGATGGTTGTATTTTCTCCTCTTTTCGTTTCCATTCATTTCTGCGCTTCCTTTATAATTGTAGAAATAAAAACGCACAACGGAAATTATGACTCTAGATTGAATTATAATTCTGTATACTTAGCTACAGGAAGGAGTAAACAAAGCAAAATTATTTAATGAAATGAAGAAACATTTCTTGATTAATGTTTTGTTTTCATTATATATGTTATCAAATTTATGATATTAAAATTCACCTGTTGAAAACGCCCTTGTGATAATCCAGTTAACTGTTATTACGTATCTTAGAAATACCCCAATTTATCTTAGGGTTTCTAGTACGGTATATATGGTACTTTAGGGTTTCCATGTAAATTGATATTTGTATATATATAAATATAATATTTATTAAATGTTTAGTTAATTAAATGGTACCATTGAAAGAAAAAGAAAAGGGAAAGAAAAAAATTACATTGAATGTTATTATTAACAAATATACATAACCTTTATTTTTTTTTCCAAAACGTTAATCTGTATAATTAAATGGATAAATTTATAAATTTTAATATTATAAATTGATAATTACTTAAAATTATTTTACACAACATATTATTTTCATTTTTTTATGTATTTGCCATCGTTGTCTAAAGCCTTAGGTTTATTGGACACCGTATTTGGACACTGTGGGAACTCTCTACGTTATCCCTGTAATCATTCCCTTCATTAAAACCATCTATTTATAGCCCATCTCAAGGTACGTTGAGGCAGGGTACCTGGCTGGAGGGTTAGGGCGATGAATAGCTGGGGTGGCCCGGCCAGTAAATCCCATTAGTCACGCCTTACCGAATACTCCACTTAAGAGCGGAAATGTACTAAATAATCATTATTTAAGAAAATACTTGATACTGTATTGTTAGTTATCATAATACAAACAATTGTTTGTTTGTTCCGTGCTAATCGGCCAACTTAAGGTATTGTAACATACTGTTTTGATATATATTTTATTTATGTATATTTCATTCATTGTTTCCGCTCTTAAGTGGAGTATTCGGTAAGGCGTGACTAATGGGATTTACTGGCCGGGCCACCCCAGCTATTCATCGCCCTAACCCTCCTGCCAGGTACCCTGCCTCAACCCACCTTGAGACGGGCTATAATCATCACTATACTTTGTCAAGTTCAGGTTGGTGGTGAAACCGGGATTAGCCTACCTGAGGCCACCCCTATAATCCCTCGACGCGTCCGCCTGAGCTGTACGCTGCCTAGGCGATGAGTCACCTACCGGCTGTGTTTATACAAAGGTACACTTTCTTAACAGAATAATAATTTAACATGTTTAAAAGTATATTTGAAATCTAATAAAAAAGTTATGAAAAATGATACTAAACTCGACCTAGGTATTAGAACATTTAATACGAACTTTATTAAGAATTGTTTACATTGTGACTGCCACTTTTTGAGTTCCCGGGTTCACCCGCCAACCTGAACTTGACAAAGTTATAATGTAAGAAACTTTTTTTCACTAAGTTAATGTAATACTAGCCGATTTTATGTAAATTTTAAATAATAAAAGTCACGCATAAATCACATCAATACAGTAAAATGTGAAAACGAATATTAACACCCGCAAAAATGAACGAAATTAAAAACACTTTGGAACCAGTTTTAACTTTAGTCATGCTGACAAAAATAGAACCTTATCTGTAAAAATGCTAGCTCAAACTAATAAAGAATTCCATGGGGACAGGGCATCAGTTTACGATACGCACGAGCGATTGTCCATCCATAGCGGAAATTTTAGTAAGAAAAATAAAATACCAAACTTTTTGTAGATTTTTGGAAGGCATTTTAATTGGTCAACCTTGATATTTTGTTGCATAAATTAGAGATTACAGATCTAGGAGTATTAAAAAAGCTGAAATTTTCATATAATTTAGTTTTTGATACTTTTGATAGCGATTTGTACTAATGTTAATTTAATAGATAAGAACAAAGTTTCTTGAATCTGATTGAGGCAAATAATCGAATCTAATTTGCGTTCAGGGATCCAAAAAAGACCCGAAAAAAATAAGATAACACGGCTATGTAGTTTTGACAATTTTGGTTGTTAATCTGCCATAGACGAGAAGAACTTTTACATATTTCTTTATCTAATTCCCTTAAAAGTTTGTGGGAGAAAAATAAAATGTCTGGCGTAAACAATTTCTAACTTTATCATATTTATTAGTGATCCTTTTCTTTTTTAAATACAATTTTGCAATCTCCTTAAAAGAAGTTGAGGAAGGAAAATCAATGATGATTTTAAACCATTTAAATTGTATGCCCACAATTCGTATCACATTAAAAAGACAAGAATGATTTCACTTAAACTCATACAAAACAATATTAAATATAACATGTACAAGTTATATTCTGTTTTAGAGCCCTTTGCACTAAGCGCACTTAATACAAAGTATGGGGTCCTTGTCACCCTGTATTAAGATTACACGCATAGGTCATGCAGGGTAATGGTAAATCATTGGGTATTCAAATGTCCTCGAAGTTGGAAAAAACTTATTATGAAATATAGTTTGGTTGTCTGCCTAAATGTGAGTACCTTTCTTGTTTTGTTTATAAAATTTACATTTAAATGTGGCATAAACTGCATGCATAAGCTGCGATGCCGTTTGTTATATTCATTTAACTAATAGAAGGTAAACTCCACGTTAAATTCGAAACTTAAAGTTTCCCGATTTCGAAATGGTAGCCCTGAATGGCAATTTTATCACACATTTAACGCGTGAAAAATACTAGCAGTAACAATGTTGTTTAGTGAATTGTCATTCAGGTGTATATCACCGACATAGCTACTACGAAGGAGTTGTCAGGTTGATATAATCCTGGGACGGATGTAGCTTCTAGAGCTCCACATCAAAATAAGATAACAAAACGTAGCATAAGGTAGGAGGAATGATTTGGTCTCACTCTTAGTTACGATTTATTTGTTGCTCAACTCAGTTGGATAGTTGCGACATCTGAAAGAAGATTGTTGTTGATGGATACCCATGCAGAACCAGGTGACATTTCTAGGATTATATTGAAGTATAACTTATTTTTATGATATTTACTGTAAATATGTATTTCACTTCTGTTGTACAGTTTTACATTTGATTATATTGAATGAAATATCTTTTACCAAACAGGAAATTGTTTAGGAAAACTTCCTCTGACCAATATGGTTTATGGTACTGGCTTTTGTATACATGTAAATATAGAATATGTACCCGCAAGGAATAAGAACGTAGGTATTTACTTATATTTTACCAACATACAGTGAAAAATTTAACTAACAAATATTTAGATACAATCTTGTTGAGCACTGTGGTGAAATTCAAAATAATGATTCGAATTTGCCCCTAACCGCAATCACTAGAAACTTTATAATAAAACACAATTATCTGATTAATTATATTAAGAAATATTTGTTTATTTCTTAAAGTAAAACTATAATTGTAATTGTAATTACAGTAAGCTGTTTGTAGAGACATATTCTACATGATTTTCGATACCACAGGTTCCACGTTGAAAATGTGTCTACCGCTGCGACATAAATCTGAAATGAGGAAATTAATTCCTACTGTGAAATATCCACAGATTCTTAAACTTACATTATAAATTTATCCAGGTTTAATATTAACTACGGATTTTTTAAATTTTATACTTTGAATGAACATTTAGTATCAACGCTTCGCAACAGGGGTGTTCTTAGTTAAAAAAAGGTACCTATACATTTTACAAAATAACGTGTGATCTTTAAAAATCAAACGATTATTTGGAAAACATGGCATTTATATAATTTCAATGTCAGCTTCGTTTTACGAGATTTTCATAAGACATAATAATGGCATACTCGTTTTTCCAGAAAAAGTTTAATAATATAGTACATTTTTGTGCAACTATGACATTTTTTATTATGTTATCATTAGAATCGTTTCAAAGCTTCAGAAACCTCTTCATAATGTTCACCTCTTCAAACCGCTTTTATAAAACAATGTTATTGTTCTTATTGTTTTAGGAGACTTTTGTACACATATTTTTCCACCCTCTACTCAAACTATTACAGCTGATCATTTGAATGTACAGTGACAGTTATAGGAAATAATACATTTTATTTACAGTACCTAAAGTTTATTTTTGATATTAACTTTTTTTTTTACAGTATGTGTCTTTACAGTGAGTAAATTTTTGTTTCAACATTTATTCATGGAAATTAATTTTTCCATGGAGTAAATAAGTTACGGCTTCTTTTTTATACAATTTATTTATAAATCAGAAAGGTAGAAACTGAATTCATAATGTATATTTCTAAAATCTGTACTAATTTAAATTATTTGATAAAAATGGAGTAAATCGAAGGTTTAGTACACTAAATCTCTATAGAGTGTATGTTTTATTAGATTTTCTGTCATGGGCGTACCCAACGAGGGGCAGGGGGGCAGCTGCCCCCCCTGGAAGCAAAAAATAAATCTTTATTATACATTTTGTTGCTGGAATTTAATACAATTCTTGAAATAACTATTTTAATAATGAATTGTATATTGAATGACCATGGCTTGCCCCCCCCCCCCTAGTTCTGATCCTGGGTACGCCCTTGTTTTCTGTAAATATTTATCTCTCGTTCTAAACAAACGTCTTATAGTATTTAATTTTGTTGTTGTTTTTCTCTCGGTAAAATTGTATAACTTGGGATTAGTTTGGATTTATTACATTTGCTGTTTAATCATATTTATGCTTCTTAACACTATGTTACTGCTCTCATAAATATACAATTTTTGTTTCCAATAACTAATGGGTACTGCTTGAAAACATAGATGCGTCCAAATGTTACCATTACGTTGCAAATGGTAGCAGACAGAGTTAGATCCCGGAAATTATCTTTTTTTTTTTAATTTAAGTTAACCTAATTAACTAACGTTTTCCATAGCCTATTGTCCAATTTTCACTCCAAATGCAGGTAACTTAAAGTAAAATTTTACCGGAAGTCTGTAGGTATTTCCGTGGTGTCACTGTGCCACGATAGCCTTTTTTCTTCTTCAAAATTCTATATCGTGTTCCCCCTGGACTAAATCATTAGACTTTTTTTATAATATAACTAATCAATAATAACCGTAGGTTTGTTTAATTTTTCAAAATTAAACGTTGTCAAAATTCGCGACTCAAAATTACGTTTTTCCTTTTTCATTAAAATTACTCGCGTCTAAAAATGATTACGCCTCGTGGCAGCGTACCGATACTAAGTTCAAATTCGTAGTGAAATTGTATGTAGAGAGCAAACCATACTCAATTTAGAGAGTAAGTACACTTTGTAAAAGTGAGGTTTAATAAATATTTCTTTTAAAATCAGAGATTTGGACTTCAATTTCAATTAGTTTTAAAGTTTCATTATTGTTATTAATATTTCTTATATTAAATGTTGAGCTTGACTAATGAAAAAAAGTATACAGTATACCAAACACAGAACACAATTCTCACAAAAAATACGCCTAAGTATCAGACGCGTTTCAACGACAAGGTCGTCCTCTTCAGTGATACACGAGCTACACCACAATCAAACTATAACTCAAATTATAGTTTGATTGACACAGTTATAGTTTGGTTGGTGTAGCTCGTGTATTACTGAAGAGGACGACATTGTCGTTGAAACGCGTCTGATACTTGGGCGTATTTTTTGTGAGAATTGTGTTCTGTGTGTTTGTTATACTGAATATTTCTTATAATTATAATTGTGTGTTATTTCTTATATGCTATGATTAAGATAAAGTCAGTATTGGTCATTATGTTGCCCCCCCCCTCAAATAAGAAAGAGAAATAAAGTTTTTTTGATTTTTTTTAATCTATATTAATTTTATTAGCTCATTCAGTTTGACAACCGACCTTCCATTGACTGTTAGTTGATTATTATACAGGGTGTCTACCAAACGGGGAAAAACCGGGAAATCGGGAAAAATTTTAAGTAGTAGGGAAAAAGGCGGGAATTTAATTATTAATCCGGGGAAATGAAGTTGTTGTTTTTTTTAGAAACAATATTAGTAGGACCAATATAACTGTAAGATGTTATCTCGACGTAGGTCGTGATCACGATGTTTTAGAGGAAGAATGACCTTCGACGCACAGTAGGCCTATAGTAGGAGATATTTACCCTCTAGCAATATTGAGATGCGCAGTAGTCGAGTTTGTGTATACTTTAGATGGCTGTAGAAAGTAGGTGGTGTTGGAACAAGTGAAAATGGTATAACTTGGAAAGAGATGGGGAGAAAAGATTGACTGACTCATTCTATATCGCAACAGTTGCTCTTATTTTCGTAACGTTGAATTAATATAGTTAGTGATATTTTGTTTATAATGCCTCAAACTATATAAATTAATCATCTAGGACCGGGAGTCCTAGGCCTAATTACAAAGTCAAAGTTTGTTATTGGAAATTTCTTTTTAAAAATTGTAGACAAAAATCGAAATGTCAAAGAATGATGTTAACAAAAAGAGTTGCTTACTAATGTGGAATACCATTAAATACGGTAAAAAAAGTAATATCAGAATTCAACAAATGTTAATAAAATGATACATTTTCAACATCTGGGTAAACCTGAAGACATAAAAAAATTAAATAAATAAACATTGATAACTTTCAGAAAAGCGCTTTACGAAATATATTTTATAATATTCATTTAAAATATAACAAACTACCGTGTTTAAAAATATTAATACCAGAACATCCCGAACTTGAATTTAATTTCACGACTGATACCATTGTTTTATCACGTAGCCTTTGTTCATAATGTGTAGGCTATGTGTAAATAATTAAATTATTATTAGCAGTGATTATTAACTACATGTTACTAGAAAACCAAGTTTGAAGTGGATACCTTAAAAGTTGTCGAGATTGGAGCCTATAAATTCATGCAGTTTCGTACTATACACCGCAAATTTACAATTCATGAAATCGGCTCAAATGATTTTAATCAAATTTTCCCCAACAGTCCAAAAGAAAACGTATTGGTCGACATCTACAAAAACTGCGGTTCACGCGTTATCGGAAATCGTTAATCGTTATCGGTTATGGGAAATAACCAAAAACAATCGATCTTGGGTTTTATATAAAATGCGAAATTTATCAATCTCTGTTTCTTTCAAATTTTAAAGTTATGCTGGGATTAATGGCCCAAATTCGTATTCAAAATCGCGAGGAAAAAGTATTACGGTTCAAGGATAATTGACAAAAAACAAAAAATGAACCTTGACCTTGAAATTAAAGTGGTTATATTTAAGGCTGCTACGCGAAACAAGTTAAGCCTCCATTTAATTTTTTTTTTTCAAAGACCGGGTCAAATGTTCATTTTGTAATTTTGACTGACAACTACCGAACTGGTAAATAAACTATATGAAGTAAATTAAACTACAAACACGTCAAATGAATTCATAAAAAAAAAAATATATATATATATATATATATAACACTATTTCTATTCAGTTATTCCGTCCTAACAGAAATTATATTACAGTATATACTTGCTAAGAATAAAAAATTTGGGTGTGCTTAAGACCACACGTTAGAAGTGAAAACTTGTTTGAACAGTATGTAACGCTTATATACTTATGATTTTTGTTTTAATATATAATATGGGTATGTGAGAAAGTTTGTGCAATATTTTTGCATTGTTTTTAGTTTGACTATGTATATGAGTTTGAGAAAGTTAATACAATATTAGATTTTTAGTTTATATATATATATATATATATATATATATATATATATATATATATATATATATTGTGAATTTAGAGAAAGTTAGTGCAATATTTTTCGTAGATTTTTGTTTAATATATATGGGTATGTGAGAAAGTTTGTGCAACATTTTTGCATTGATTTTAGTTTGACTATGTATATGAGTTTGAGAAAGTTAGTGCTATATTAGATTTTTGTTTTAATATATATGGGTATGTGAGAAAGTTTGTGCAACATTTTTGCATTGATTTTAGTTTGACTATGTATGTGAATTTTGAGAAAGTTGGTGCAATATTTTTCGTAGATTTTTAGTTTCAATACGTATGTGGCGCGCGTATCCGTTGTCTATATATTAAGGTTGCATTACGCTACTGTGCGTGACGCGATTTCTATTGATAAAGTCCATCCCAAAAAGTACTCAACGCGCCAATAGAAGTTTTCACTTCAAAAATTAGTTTAACCAAATGCAAGAAACATTTCCTGTTTAGACAGCGGGGGGCGGGAGAAAGGAGTTGGTCTTTGTTTACACAGTTATTTTTAGTTCACAATGTCTTCCTTATCACAACTTTTCTTTATAGGTTCCCTTCCTCTATCTTACCATCAAAGTTTTTTTTTTTATACTTGTAGCACTATGAAAAGATATGTATTTGAAATTATTTAACTTTACGATTATTGTTTAATATGGCTGTGTCAGACTATTCATTTATTACAGGTACTCACTATTAATGTTTATGTTACTTATATTCACAATCAATGTGAAATATTATTATTTATAAAATCGATAAATAATCGAAACTAATTTTAATGTAAGTAAATATTATTTTACGATGATCCTGTCCTCCACTTATTACTTGTGTAGCCTTATGTATACCTTATAGAATATCATTGGTAGTCTATTATAACCTTGGTATTTTAATAATTTTCGAGGAATAAATGGTGAAAAGATTTACATAATAATGTTTAACCTTATAACAATCACTGTAGCACAAACTTCTCGCAAAAAATCATTATTATCTTCATTATAATAGACCTAATAATTGTTATAGAATCCCCCTGTACAAAGGTGGTCCCCTTTTCCTGGATAATGTTAGAAAATCATGAATACGTACATAAGTAGTCAATCTTCACAGAAGAATGGTCATCGCAATCATAAAGCCCATCGACAATATGACATATCATCGAATTGGATACTTAAATAAACTTCAACAGTGCCTTATGAGTTCAGAATAGTTATGATTGGTATTGTGCTTTCTGTTAGTTTTAAAGGATACCAGGTTAGCCAAGGACTAGCCAAGACCCGAGAATAACAAGTCATACTATTCTGACAGACGACGAACCTCGTCAATTGAGTGTCGCTCTTCGGCTGACCGAACAAACACCTCCAATTCCAAGAAGGGTTGCTCATTAAGCAGGAGTTTGAACAGATGACCCTAGTTCCCCAAAGTGTCGAGCCAACCCCTCGGTATACTAGTGTCGAGCTAACCCCACGTCGAGCCAACCCCACGTAATCGAATGAGTGATTTTTAAGGCAATTTCAGTCAATGTTTAACCACAAACTGTCGACTAAAAAAGCAATATAATATATTTACATATTCGAAATTTCAACGAAATTATTGTTTATAAATAAGTTATAATGGGAATGTTTCGAATTTAATTTTTAATACTTTCTGATAGATTGATGGTCCTCGAGTTTGCGTAGTTTTGTTGTGTTCGATTCCCAAACCGAAAGTACAGAACAAACTTAACCATGGGCGTACCCAGAGAGGGGCAGGGGGCAGCTGCCCCCCCTGGAAGCAAAAAAATTAATCTTTATTATACATTTTGTTGCTGGAATTTAATACAATTCTTGAAAGAACTATTTTAATAATCAATTGTATATTGAATGACCATGGCTTGCTCCCCTCTAGTTTTGATCCTGGGTACGCCCTTGAACTTAACCATAATAAATTGGTGTTTTCAAAAGATATAATTGCATTGCTGAATATTATAATCCCATAAGCTTAAATATCAAATATAATAAATTTATTATACATTAAAGTAATAAACAGACTTCTAAATAAAAAAACGTACAGCTTTTAAAATGGTTCTCTATCTCACAAAACAAATCTCAGGCCTAGATAATTGCCTCTGCTAAAAGAAACAATGTAAAGCGAATGGTATTTTCTTTAGGAGGTATTTGGGGTATAACTGATGCCTCTATGATAAATGAATATTTAAAATTACCATTTGGTTATGAAATGTTTGCATAGGCCGCGCTCTTGTTAATTTTATTATATAAGATATTAGTGAAGTATTAGTTGCAAAAGTTAGTTGTTATCTTAATGCAGCCACCAATATTGTACATTTACGTAATACTAATCTCCTGTTATTTTGTTGAGCACAAACCTTTTGATATCAAGTTTGCGGAAATGTGTTCTACTAATAACGATCTCCCTAGAACTCTACTCACTCGTAAAAATTACGACCGGCCCTTTGTAAAATTGGGAGAACTCGTAGACAAAAGACGGACATGCTCTGTCTTTTTGTTTACCTTCCTGCCATTGTGAATAGAGGCCACTGTCTCTTCGGCTAAGCTCAAAGTTGAACCGTTATTAGGTCTACCGTACTCAAGCTCGCGTCGTATATTTTACGAAAGAATAGTGTTTGCGAAAGTTTTAACTATTAAGTTTTTGAATATTTTTTTGTAAATTATTGTTTTTATATTGTTAGTTTTTAGTGTTGTAAATAGTGATTTTAGAGTTCAAAGTATTTGATTTAGCTACTAAGTGTGTATAAATCACTGCAAGGAATGTGATTCTCAGTGAAGACAGGACTCTAATTTTGGCATTTTTGGCATTCTACCTAATGAAATTATTGTAAATCAAAAAATGATGTATTTTATGAATATCCGATTACTTTTTCCAATAAAATAATATATATATTTTTTTCGATTTTTTTTCCAGATTAATTTTTTTTTAAACGTACTTGTAGTGGTGGTAAGAAATTTTTTTTACAGTTAAAATATGCAGGAATTCATTGTTAAATATTTTTATAAACACTTAAAAACAACAAAGGATTTAATATAAAAAATAGTCAACACTAAAGTAAAGTTTAAAAAATAATATAATAAAAAAAAAAAAAAACAGAATGTAGTAAAATTTACGAATGAAAAGTGATCACGTAACAATGAACTAAGAAAAGTAATCTAGGGTTAATCGGATGAGCGATTTGACCTATGCTCTTTTTAGCATTTTCTTCTGACTTCTTGTGGGAGGTTCCTCAATAAATTTAAAGAGCCATTGAGTACTTTCAAAAAGTTTTGGATTTCAGATATTGACTTGCAGAGTTTAAAATTGTCTAACTCATACGCAGTAAACATTATTAATCACTGTTTGATTAAGTCTAAGGTTGAAGTTATTATAAACTTTAAACCTACGCTATTTTAGGTACGATAAAATGTAAATTCATTTAAAGTTTTTTATAATTCCTTATCCTTGTTGTTTAATAATTTTTAATATTGAAAATATCCCAAAATGAATATAAGAAGGTGTACTCATTCCTTTACCGCGTAGTATAAAGTAGTAACACCCAAGAAATCGGCAATGAGGCTGTTTATAATTAATCAAAATCGGTTTAACCGTCTGCTTGTCTGAACGCCTGTTCTACCAAACTATCCTTTCCTTGTTTTAGACGAGTGAAAAATTATTTATGTGTAAAGACGGACTGAATTCGTTATGTCTGGAAGACAAAAGCTTATTTCACTAGGTTTTTACAACTAATCGATAATTTCCCAAAATAAAAGTCAAGGAGGAAAATATAAATCATTGAAGTTTTAAATCTAACTTTCCAAATCTAATGGATATAATGCACCTATTGTTGTATTGTATGCATCCTGTATCTACGGTACTGCATCCGTCCAGTGTCCAGAGTCCAAGCTCCAGAGTAGAGTACTATGTCCTTCCATTATCCATAGGCCAAGCTCCAGAGAACTAAGTCCGTTCTGTTTTCATAGGCCAAGCTCCAGATTACCAAGTCCGTCCGGTTTTCATAGGCTAAGCTCCAGATTACTAAGTCCGTTCGGTTTTCATAGGCCAAGCTCCAGATTACTAAGTCCGTTCGGTTTTCATAGGCCAAGCTCCAGATTACTAAGTCCGTCCGGTTTTCATAGGCCAAGCTCCAGATTACTAAGTCCGTTCGGTTTTCATAGGCCAAGCTCCAGATTACTAAGTCCGTCCGGTTCTCATAGGCCAAGCTCTAGAGTACTAAGTCCGTCCGGTTTTCATAGGCCAAGCTCCAGAGTACTAAAGGCCTTTCCACACTGCACGTGGCGTGCGTGGCTGGATGTATGCCACGCCGGCCACGGTAGCCACGTGCCAATTCACATAGTCGCGACTGTTGCGATGCTATACCGGCTACGTTTACCGTCAGTATTCTAGAATAACCATTTAATATAGTAGTAGAAGCAGGTAAACTAGTATGTAATTAATACATATTATTCTTTGCTTGAAATTCATTATTATAGCACTAATTTTATACAATATTTTTACTTAACAAAAAACAATAAATAAATAGCAAAATAGAAAACTAGGCTGGGCCACTCGCCATCGGTGATTTTTCCGAAATGGAAACACAAATAGCAGTTGCATCTATAATTCAAACAGATGATATCCATAATATCGATAACCAATATCAGCCAAATAATCCAATAAATAATAGTAGAAATAACCAATATCATTTAAATAATCCATCAAACAATGATAGTTGTAGTAGTAGTGATTGCAGTAGAAAACGGGATATTACACAAGTAAATGACACAAGCCCAGACAGGTCACCAACAACCAAAAAACACAACCAACAAAAAATAAGAAATTACAATTGTAATAATGAAGGACATTATGTTGTAATATTACAACGTAAGGATAAATTAAAAGCAAATCCTTTTGAAATAGGGGAAATATTAAAAAACCACGATATAGATCATATAGACAGATCAGGAAAAAATTTAAAAATTAGAGACAGTAAGATGAGCAGATGGGAGATAATAAATATGTGTAGATTAAGAATAGGACATGCAAATGTCAACAGTAGACTACACATGATTAAATAATATTTTACCCCATTATGTTTAAACTGTAACATGGGCAAGGTAGAAACATTGGAACATGTAATACTAGAATGGTCTAAATACAATATCATAAGACAACAACAATTTAAAGTAATAAAACTTAACACAAACCTAAATTCTTCTTATTTAAAATAAATATTAGGGGAAATAAATCGCAACAGAGAATGGAGAATGGACCGTGTACGTGCAGCTAGCGGTTGTCATGTGATCTAGCCCGCTCTGCGCATGCGCAGGTTAAAAATGTGTCCGCCACGTTTAAAAAGATCGCTCAAGGAGCGAACGGTAGCCACGCGTGTAAGAACAACTTAACATTTCAATGAATGTATTGAAAACAGTTGTTTTTGAAGCAGTATGGCGAAAAAGAATTTTTTCAAAAGGCGAATTTTCATTTGAACCTACTTAAATTTGTATTATACCGATATTAATTTTTTATATTTTGTATAATTATAAGTATTTGTATATGTTCAGGTCAGCATGCACGATTATATATATATATATATATATATATATATATATATATATATATATATATAATACGTCAATTCCAAATTATTTCAACAATTGATCAAAGAAATTATGATATCTATTTAATTAGATGTGGCAGGCAGTGCAATTAAAATTATGTCTGTTACCATAGTAACCAGTTTGAAATTAACAGTGATGAATTCTTAAACAATATTTTTTGGTTCAAATTATCTAAATTAGTAGTTATTTCACATAAATTATCGATTCTAGTAACATCATTTGTATTATTAAAGTTTTTTACGACATAAATTTTATTTACTCCACTAAGTAAATACTAAACATTATCAACCAAAATTAAGTTAACTCAAGTAAGGGTTATAAGATTGTACCTTAGAAGATCATAAAATAGTAAGTACCAATATGTAATTTTATTTTTTTAGTAGGAACTAGACTATAGACTAATAAATATAATTTTGATTGAAATGCCACCAGTATTGTTTGAAAATGAACATTTCATTGAAGTTTGTGGTTGCAACAATCTAGGCTACTTGCCGAAAAATTTCTAGGCTAACATCATCGTCTATGAATCTAGGCCTACTCTATGTTTTATATTTTCATTAAATTTCTATATTTCAACCGTGACACTTGTGAAACTTAATAAAGTAGGCTTAGTTCGAAGAATTTAAAAAATTGTCCCTGAGTTTATTCAAAATAAATTTTTACTATAAATGTATGGTTACTTTAGCTCTTTTTTTTAAGAGGATTGATTCTTTGTGTCCACCATAAGTTACATTGTCTTTAATAATAACTACAAGCCTAATATTATAGGCTAGGCTAGTAGTTTTGACTAGTGAAGTATACTATTCTTTATTTTTGAAACAAATATTTACGGTTATAGTTGTACAAATCTTGGAATTTTGTTGATATAAATAAATTGGTAAATGTGCATAAAGATCTCGTAGCAATTTAGTAGTGAAATTTAATGAAATCGTGTTTTACATACATCATTTCAAAACAATTGGAACATCCTTTAGCTGAAAGGACCCTCTTGAAGTGTCAAAATTCATCATTTATATTTAAAATAAGCAATTTAAAAGTACGAAATTCTAGGCCTATAAGGTTATGACATCTATCAACATTCATTGGTTGTTCCTTTACTAGGTCAATATATATATATATATATATATATATATATATATATATATATATATAGGCCTATATACATATTGACCTTCCGAGGCCTAGTTCATATGATTCTGAAATCATACAGCGTAGTAATATTTACTTGTAGGAATGCAGTTAATGTGCATACATCTAAAGACTCGATAATATGTTACCTGTCCTTAACTTATCAAACCTAGATACATAGACTCACTGTGTATTCTGAACATCGAATCTAAACTTGGAAATTGTTTATTTTTGACAGAAATATTGGATTTTGATACTTGAAAATGGTCTTCCCAGCTAGCCTATAGGATGATTCAATTGTGTCAAATCGAGGCATGCGCAACAGGATTTCAATACTAAATTGGTACAGGATCTACATGTCACATTTACCAATAAATTTATGATGTTCAAAAGTAATATTTTGTAAAATATCAATTTACCATTTTGATTTTGATTTAAATGGCTCTGGATTTATATCTTACTGTTTCGAATTCATTACAATGTGCGTTTCAATCATATATAGGCCTATAAAATTAAAACAAATTAATGGTAGGATAAGCAAAGCTGAACTATGTTCCACTGATTGTATTGCTTTGTATACACGTTTAATATGATGACCATATACATGGTATATTCCACAGTTAATGACAACAGCAAAACATGTTTCAGCAATATTCTGTGTTGAGTATGGAAATAAAAAAAGACACACTGAATTGTGACTGTCCAGAACGCGTTTGGCCAATTTTTTCCGTAATTCTGGCATTCCCCATATGTGAGTATCTTCAGACTTCCCCTCCAGAGTTTCCTTGCTTCCGCCATAATATACAGGTCAATGGATGGAAGCCCGAGTAGTATTTTCATTGTAGTGGACATGGCAGCGGTCGAGCATAGACATGCCAACTTCTGAACTTTAGTTGGAGTTGTTTTTATAGTAAAGATGCGCGTAACGGGTTGGTTTAAATTAATTGAATACATCATATTTAAATCTGCTTCATTAACCTAACCTAAGAAATTTCTTGCACTTATTTTGTAATCTCTCAAGACGATAAATGAGCGAGAGGTTTTTCAGTTTTAAACAACAAGGAAAAAGAAGGTAAGACTATCTTCTTTATAGCAATGGATCTTCTTTAACTACAGATAGTTGAGTACAATATAATTTCCTTATTAGCTATTAAGTGTCATCCATTTTTTGATCACCTTTGAAATCCAAATTTTAATAATCTAGACTCAAAGCAAACCATGTTTTACCTGCCTTAATTAATAACACTGCAAGTATTTTGTCACCAACTCTGTATCTATTGTAGGCCACTGGTTCACATTATCCCTTCTCAGTCTATTCCCAATTCTGCTCATAGTTAAGCATTACAACCAATATTTGTTTTAGATAGTTTTACACGGATTATGGACGAAAATGAAGAATCATGGTCAACTTGCAATATGAGGAAATTACACGAAAAAAGAAATGGCTCACAACAGAAGAAAAAAAGGAGGAAGTGAGTATCTGTCATGAAATCAGGTTAATTTATATTGTTATATTGGATGCATGGGCGTACCCAGCGAGGGGCAGGGGGGGCAACTGCCCCCCCCCCTGGAAGAAAAAAAAAATCTTTATTATACATTTTGTTGCTGGAATTTAATACAATTCTTTAAAAAACTATTTTAATAATCAATTGTATATTGAATGACCATGGCTTGCCCCCCGCCTTGCCCCTCCCTAGTTTTGATCCTGGGTACGCCCTTGATTGGATGTTCTAATTTGAATGCTAATTTTGGTTCAGTCAATTTAAAAGTATAATTGCCAGATTTAGTAAGGTTTATCATGTGAATTGGTTGAGTGGTTTTAAATTGTTTGTATGTGTTAGGTTAGCTTAGGGCAATTATTATTAGGTTAGGTTAGTTATTTTATGATGTGTGTTTATTTTGAAGATGGCAGTATTTATATTGTAATGTAAGAATTTTCATGTGAATTGGTTGAGTGGTTGTAAATTGTTTGTTTGTGTTAGGTTGGGTTAGGGCGTAGTTTTATGATGTGTGTTTATTTTGAAGCTGGCAGTATTTATATTGTAATGTAAGGTTTTTCATGTGAATTGGTTGAGTGGTTGTAAGTTGTTTGTTTGTGTTAGGTTGGGTTAGGGCGTAATTTTATGATGTGTGTTTATTTTGAAGCTGGCAGTATTTATATTGTAATGTAAGGTTTTTCATGTGAATTGGTTGAGTGGTTGTAAATTGTTTGTATGTGTTAGGTTAGGTTAGGGCGTAATTTTATTATGTGCGTATTGTGTGTTTGTAAGATTGCATTGTATTTGGTTCAATCTGTGTTTCAGAACGAGTACAATCTGTACTGAATATTGTAGGTTCGCCGTCATCAGTAGAATAGCAAAAATATTTAATATGGGAGAAGTTGGAACACAAGATGACTGGGATGTTTGTTGGACAGATAGTTATATTCCTCTTGCACGTACCAGAGATATGAAAATATTCCAGGTAAGTTTAGCTGAAATAACCCGTCAATGTTAGGTTAGGTTATTGAGGGGGGCGGGAACTGTAGATTGATAATTAATTTTCTCAGTAAATGTAAGACCAAAAATTAGCTCTGTTTTCAAAGAATTTCGTTAAAAATTACGCTCTAAATAATTTTAACATTTTATAAATAGGTTAATGAAATATTAACTGTTAAAACCTAACCTAACCTAAACCTTTTGTTATGCATATTTTTCCAAATATGAAGGTTTGACAGTCAAAACTGAATATTGGTCAAATAAATGGGGGAAAAATTGATTTTTAAATTATCAGCTAAATTTTGAATTATTGAAAAAAAAATAAAACCAAAACATCTCAAACATTGGAAATCTTGCTTCGTTTGTTTAAAATACTTTTTAGTAATATTACACATAGGTGCTCCATCTTGTTGACATATCAACTTTTCCAAAAACATACCTTTAGCATGGGCGTCATCACCAGTTCATTATTGGGGGGAGACATATGCCGGGGGTCTGGGGGTATGGACATTTTTAAAAATTAAACTTCTCAAAACATTGTTTTTATGAATTTATTTATGCGTTTGTAACAGAAATGTAATGTTAAAAACCCTAGTAAAGACAAAGCCCGATGTTTACCTTTTAAGGTTTTAAGTAAATCATTCGTTTTTAGCAAAAATATTTTTACATCTCAAATATTGGGGGGGGGGGGACGCGTCCCCTCCGGCGATGACGCCCATGCCTTTAGAAGACCAAAAATAAATAACAATTAGAAAAGTTAGGTCAGGTTAGTGCTTCAGTGGGATTTTTTTTTGGTCTCACGTTTGTTTAAATCATTTAAGCATCTAATCGTCAACATCAGGATAAAGTCCTCTTGTTTTTTTTTCGTATGTTTGACGCATTATTCATAATTTTTTCGTTTCGTCACTCTTAAGAATGCTTTTGTTAAAGTTAGGATCTGCTTCTTGACAAATTGTGTACAACTCGTAGAATCCCATACACCTATCCCGATCACGTTCATTTAGGCAATGAAGTAAAGTATGTCTCAGTTTCAGATTTTTTTTATGAGTGCTTCGAAAAAAGCTTATAGAACCAAAAATAAATTTGAATTTGAAAAATTAGGTTAGGTTAGGTTCGGTCCTCAAGTAAAAAAATTTACCACAATACAATTTTATCACAATATAAAATTTTTTCCAGTCTAACACATGAAATCATCATTTTATAAATAGTTTACAGTACAATATTCACAATTAAGGCTACATTTATTTTTAAAAAATTGTGACAAATTCCTCGGCTTTAGTACGAACAAGTGGAATTTTTTTATCTCAATATAATAAAAAAAAAATGTTATCCAATTTATATAATCTAATTGTTATTATAATTTAATTTTGTACATTTTCTTAATCATTGCCGTTAAATTCTGTTGCAGAGAGTCAACCACTTTCCTGGAATGTCGGCAATTTGTCGTAAAGATCGACTTGCTCGTAATCTTAATAGAATGGTCAAATTATTCCCCAAGGATTACAATTTTTACCCTAAAACTTGGTGTTTAACCGGAGAGTAAGTTTAGCATTAAAGTGTTTTTTAAATGATTTTATTAAATGAGTTTCTTAACCTTATTCTGTCTCACTCCGTCACGTGATCTCTTTTTGTTTTTACATGTTTCTGAACTTTATCCCATCATCAGAAATCATACTTGCTCATCTGAGATATACCCTCCCTAATCCTCTCTTCCTCTTCCCATCCTCTCTCTCCCTCTCCCTCTATCTATCCCTCTGTTTCTCTCTCCCTTTCTGTCTCTCTCTCGCATCATTTATTTTGTGTATTCACTTGTTTAAAATTTAGATGGGGTGGGACTTATTATAATATATATTGGTTGTAGACCTAATGTAATCTGACCTGACCTGACCTTACTAGTTTCTACAGAACAGCCTACAACATTGCGAAGAAAAAGTACAAAAACTCATGTTGTTTGAAACACTGTCAAAATGCACTGAAAGACTTTTAGCAGGATGCACATTATCTACATGTTTTGTTACGTCAAATATATTTCAATTTGCTGACTGAAATACAGTTGGCTTTGCTCTGCCACAGAATTATTATTAGCATCTCTTAATGTATTGTTTATTTATTGTTTAATTGTATTAAAATAAATATATTTTGATTGCAGTCTTGAAGAAGTTTTAACATACTCAAAAAACCATCGTAACACGACTTATATATTAAAACCTGACATTGGTTGTCGAGGGAAAGGCATATTCCTTACAAAGACGCCCAAAGATTTGAAATCTTTTGAAAAAATGATTTGTCAAGTGTATATATCCAAGGTGAGTGGTTTATACGTTGACTTTTAGTAGAACTCGCAGTTAGTTTCATTCTTAATTTTGGTTTCTGTTAAGTTAGGTTAGAGTTTTGTGCCCCTTTTTGCTAATTGGACTGCTGTATCTTATTTCCTAGTATTCCAACAAGAGAAGGAACCCATAGGTTGACTTTTTTTATGAAATTCATAAATATAATACAAGAAATAGAAGAGAAATAAACTTGAGATACTATAGGCTGAAGAAATCATCAAACTGTCATTTGTCGGTGGGTTTAAAAGTATACAACAAGATTAGTAATAACCTTGATGCTACCCCAAGTAAAAAATGTTTAAGAAGGTATTATGCTTGGCTTGTCGAGAACCCCTTTTATTCATTACAGGAATTTTATACACTTAAGAATGATATGATAAATTTTTAACCTATTTTTGTTATGTGTAAGTAATAGTGTATGTGTGTAGAGATTTTTAATGCTTAGAAACATGAGGTTAAATTAAAATTTCAATGTTGACTATGTCTATTGTACTAAATGTATCGAATGGCAAATAAATTATTGTTATTATTATTTTTAGCAGAACTCGCAGGTTTTTTAATTTTGCTTTCGGTTAAGTTAGGTTAGATTAGGTACCTCCTGGAATTTAATTACAATTTTCTGAGCTGCTGAGAAAACTAATAGGCCTACTGTTTGTTGAGGTTAAATTACTGTAATTTATATTTTTTTACATCAATTTCAGTGTTAGTGTGCTTCAAAATTTGATTTAGGTTGGTTAGATTAGGTTTATATCAGAAAAAAATAAGGTAAAAATATCTGTAGGACTTTCCAGTGGCGGCTTACTCATAAGGACTCTCGGACGCCGCCCCCCCAATGATAATATTATTTTAATACTGTAATGTAAATACCTATATGTATTTAATTCTTTGGAGATAAATGAATTTTGAATTGCCGCTATGGATTTCACCATCATTTGTAGCGGAAGTTTTACAATATAAAATATTTGAAGAATGTATTCTGGAGTTCGGACGGTGGCCAGAGCGGCCCAGTTTCATTGCATTTAGTCATATGGGGCAAGTAGCAGACAGAGCTGATGGTGCCGTGACGTCATTTACACAGCGTGTATTGGGCTTCTAGGGCAGAGTCCGAAGCTGCACGCGCAGACATCAGTCAGTGCAGCCACCATAAATTAGATGTTCCGCATTACTAAAAACCTTGTTTTCGATGGGCAAAATAAGTTGGCGCAACTGTTCTAAATAGTGTTTCGCCACTCACAACTCACACGAGTTGTTTGTTTATGTTTTTAAGTATAACCCTTTGTGAGTGTGAATGTTAAGTGAATGGTAACATGCCTTCCCTTACGTGTATAAAATAAAACAGAGCCCTCCCATTGACCTTAACCATCGGCCGCTACTGGGACTTTCCACATTTGCTCCTTCATTTACTGCCCTTTGCTTTGTATAAATAGCATTTCGAACTGGTGATAAACCTAACCTAACCCTTTGCGGTGTTTATAAGGACCACTTATATTCATCTATTCATCGTAAATTTGTTTTTAGTGGAGCTATTATGTTTGGGTTTTTAAGACTCAGTGCGTTATCGTTTCGGGAAACCCGCTAAACTATACTAGTGCGTAGTCTGACGAAATTTTATGATTCTAGGGTTAAAACGAAAAAATACATAGAAACACTATGGTTAGTGTAGGTTAGAATAACATTATTGATAATGAAAAACGTTTGCCTCTGTTAAAAATTCAAAAATCCATCTTCATCAAGTATGTCAGTCTTTACCGAATTGTACAAAATCCTGATTGATCAAATAGTTTTCAAAATACAGGGTTTGATACATTTCCGATTACCACCTAGGTAGTGATCCAATCACAGTGATTGGTGGTTAAACAGTTAATTATTGCTATTTTTAACACTACACGACGAAACAGTATTTGTTGATTGTTCCTTAGTACCTACTTTTGTTCAAAGGTTAGGTTAGGTTAGTATGTTAGGAGTTAAATTTCTTCGGCATTTGACTTGGCTACATTGCTTTAACTATATACTAGATTTAGTTGATAGATATATAGTACTGTTGTGATGAAATATATGTTGCAAAAAATTGCACTAACTTTTTCATATACGCATCGAAAAAACCAAAAATATTCCTATTAGTGGAATAATATTATTATAGACAAAATCCATGTTTTGTTACATGATTAATGAATTTAAAAAAATATATTAAACTTAACCTAAAAATCGCAATTAGTAGACTATGTTAAATCAATGAGAAAAGTAAGTCATATTAAACATCCCTATTTAGAAATATTTTCTCTTTAATCCATTTCTTAATGGAAGCCCAAAATGTACTTGTTTATGTCACTTGTGGTAATTTTGAAAATATACACATAAAATCCAATTTTGCAGATATTTTAGGCCTACGTTTTGAGATCTTTTAAAACTGTAAATATTTCCTTTTGTTTCAGCCATTCGTCATGGACGGCCTAAAATTTGATTTGCGTATTTATGTTCTGATAACATCATGTGATCCTCTACGAATATACGTATATAATGAAGGATTAGCCAGGTAAGTACTGCAAACATACGTTTTGAACTTTACAGATTTACAGCGTATTTTTTGTAATTAATATTGTATTGTTTGGTTCAAGGTTTGCTACAAGCACTTACTGCGAGCCAGACGCTGACAATAGCACTAATATTTATATGCATTTAACAAATTATTCGGTGAACAAAAACAGTCGGATGTTTGTAGTTGATGATAAAGCTGGAAGCAAGAGGTAAGTTTAGGTTAGGTGTCTGTACTAATAAAAAGTCCAGTTTAAACATTTCAAAACTAAAATGGTCTAGTTTAGTAAGTAAATAATAAATGTAGGCTAATCATATATGTAAATAAATTGGTTTAACAATATATAATAAATTTATTAGGTTAGGCCGTTTATTGTAAAAACTTAACCTGCGCTTTCTAGTGCTCTAACTGTGTATCTCCTTCATATATAACATCATTAATTTATTGTATAAATTGTGAAATATGTCCAAAGAAATATATCGGTTAGGTTAGGTGAAATATACACTTTGGCCACTTCAAATATAATAGGACTGATAAATCAGCTATGGCTAAACATTGTTTAGAGGAAAAACATTATTTCAAAATAGAAAACTCCTGTTGTTGAAAAATCTTATAAAATGAAACACAATTGATGCATGGGACACTTTTTATATTAACAAATACTGTAATATTAACTGTAAATAATGAATTAGGCCCAATACAAAGTTCTATATTTAATTTGTGTTGTGAGATATAAGATTATTTCAGAATTTTGTATTAGTTAGATGTTAACTTTTTTTGTGTCAATAAAAATATAATAATTATATTCTGAATAACTTCCTATTTATATTTTCTCCTACTACATACAATTAATTCATTTGTTACAGACGTATCTCTACAGTAAATGCTTGGTTATGTCATAATAACCACAATGTACCAAAGATCTGGGCAGGTATAGATGATATCATAGTGAAGACTCTCATTTCAGCTTATCCGACTTTAAAGCGTTCTTATTACAAGTGTTTCCCGGATCACAAGTATACCTATGCCTGTTTTGAACTGCTTGGGTTTGACGTGCTACTGGATAATAAATTAAAACCTCATCTTTTAGAAGTAAGTAATTTTTTTTGTGTAATAAATGGAATATTTTATTAATATGGTTTAATCGAATATTTGACGTCATTTGTGTATGGAAAAACTAATACACAACATTTTGAGAGTTTAAATCAAGTGATAAAGAGCAGAACTAAATATAAAATCTATAACTTAAGAATGAAACCTAGGCATAAAATTAGACTAAATACAATGTTATCAGAAAAAACCAAAAAATGGCAAACTATATGTTGAAAGGTTTCGTACCAAGGGAAAATGTCTTAAACGTTTATCGGAGTGAACAACCTATTTTACCCTTCAATTACTTGGTGTTACATTTACATACACTTACATACCGGTACCCATATTTATCGCTTTTTATTGTATAAAAATTGGTCTAAACTCTTTTAGAGTAAGGTTAATAAAAAACAACAAAAATTAACTTTATATTAACAAAAAAATCATCTACAAACTTCTAAAAGATGGCAAAAATTTATTACTTAACTCACAAAACCTAACCTAAAACGTAATGACAATGGCTATCTTATACAATGACCAACAAGATTCTGTCTGAACCCCCCCCCCCAGGGGGAGCTCAATAGTGAGCTAGAGTCTCAAATTTTTTTCCCACCATTGAAGTTACCCCAAAACATAACTTTCCAACAATTTTCCTGCACCCTAGTCAGCTCAGGATTTGGTCCTAACCTAAACTTAACTAACCATTTTCTTATTGTTCATTTTGCCAAAATCACTCAAGTGGTAATGTAAATTTTAGAGTTGCAAAGTAATGTATTAAAAATATTACAGTTATTCCGAAATATCGACTATAGTTTCATGACTTCCTGTTGTGTTGCAGGTGAACCACTCGCCCAGCTTTAACACTGAAGCTGATTTGGATAAAAAGGTGAAGGAAAGTCTGCTGAAAGATACATTTAGAATTTTAAATCTCTCCAAATGTAACAAGAAATGTTTCAATGAAGAAGATAAACAACATGTCCAAAACAGCCAGATGCAGGACATACAGAAAAAAGGATCACCAGTGATGTAATTATTTTGATTTATTTGTTTATTTGTTAATACAATTGAATTGAATTTTAATATTGACATTCACATTCTGGACATTACACGTTTCACGTTCTACTATCATGTTATGGATGGAAAAGAACAAAAGCTTCCTTACAAGGACTTTTGACTGTCTTTTCCTCTCAATAAATGTAAAATCTTATAAAAGTCATTTCTCAAAATTGACTAATGATTTTGTTCAAATTTAATGAAATGTGAACATTAATCAGGCAAAATGCTCACTTTTCTAGCAAGGCTTTAGCCATATTTTGCTTTATTTTTTTTAAAACTTTCCTACTAAGTTGTATGGTAAAAAGAAAAAAAAAAGTTAAAAACAATTTTCAGTTAAAGTGAGATTAATAAAAGACGTATAAGTTATATAAATTTGATGAAAATTCCCCTACATTTTGATTACTACCACAAAACATGTAAATTTTTATTTGTTCCGACATAGTCGCATGAACATACATTTTAATTTAACTGATTTTTTAAAATTCTCTCAGAAATGAAAGCACTCTATCATCTTCCTCACCTTCGGAAACACAAAACATACAAATGATGTGGGAAGAGAAGCATTTGGGGAACTACCGTCAAGTCTATCCTTCGACTGATGCTGATAAGTATTCAACTTATTTCAACCAAACACAAAACTCATTGATTGAAGAAACTGTTACTTCCAGAGCAAAAGGTGAGGCTGGCAAACTGCAACAAGAAGAATTTGAGGTAAGTTGATTTACATAAGTAATTTGTAGTTTTATAAATTGTGTGCAGTTGTCAATTTAGGTAAGGATAGGTTGGGTTAGAGGATTTTTAACTTTACATTTAATGACCTCACGAAACCAAAAAGTGATTTTTAAAATTCCTTCCATTGTCGTCGTTATATGTAGGCACAAAAGCAGCCACAAGAATTTGAGTAGAAACATAAAATTTGGTTTCTTAACCTAACCTTAAACGTTTCCTTTTCTATTTGACCGCCATTTTATGTTTTCTCAATAGAATATAACTCCAGAACCAATAGAGATATCGGAACCAAATTTTGCAGAACGTTTTATTAATTTGTAGGTTTTCAAAAAAATCTCATAACCTTTAACTTAACAGTTTTGAAACGATGTTCCTTTAAAATGTTTAAAGAAATATTTTAACTGCTGGCATTTTAAAACCATCAAGACTACAAATTAATTGTATAAAACGCTCTGAAAAATGTTATAACATTCTATTGTTAAACTATGATACAAAACGGTTCAAAGTGGGAAATTTAGAGTTGTTAGTGTGATAATACTTTTGTTCTTAAATTTAAAAGTCATATTTAGATACAATCATTTATTAAGTCATTTTTGACGAATAAAACCAAAATCATTTTCTTCTAAATTGTATTCTGTTTCAGTTAAAAATGCCAGAGGAAACAGCAGGAATGTCAGGTTTAAACTCCAAATTAATTAAGTCAGAATCTATGGCATTACAAAAACCTAAATTGAAAAACATTCATAAGGTGAGTATTTTATATTTCCTTTTGTAGAATTTTTGTTGTACAAAAACTGTTTTCATTGTTAATTACAAGTTTGGAGTAAGAATGTAAATGACTCTGTGAATAAATAATGGAATCTTATTTCCCCAGCTTTATCTCTTATAAATGTTGGGATTTACTTACAGTTTGAAATAAATTCATAAATACAACTAACTATAGGTTGTCATTACGTAATCTGTAAACGTTCTATTTCAGCACTCATTAGACAAAGATTTGCTGAGTTTCATGGCGATGGGTGTTACTCTTCTTCAGTTCCTCCTCCACATCAATCAAATACTAACTTAAACTTAAACTACCTAACCTAAACAACACAACTAACTGAAGATACCCAACCTAACCTAACCTAAACATACTAACCTAGCGTAACCTAAACCATATTCAATTAACAACCCATACAACATAAACAAGGATTGAATAAAGCAATAAAGCTAAAGTTTCAAAATAATAAAATAAAAATAATAAAATAATAAATATAACATAAACAACATCACCTATACAACAATCTAACGTAACCTAAACAACTAAACTTAATATGACCTAAATAACCTAACCTAAACAACACAATTAACTTAAAAAAACTCAGCCTAAACTAAGCAATCTAACCTTAACAATATTCCCTAAACAACTTATACAACATAACTTAAACAACCTAAATTAACCCAACTTAAAAACCTAACTTAATCTAACCTGATCAACATAACCTAAACAACTTCACTTAACCCACTTAACCAAACCTGAACAAAATTACCTAATCAACCTATGCAACCTAACGTAACATACTTAACCTAAATAATGTAACTTAACCTAAACAATGTAATTTAACCTAAACAAAGTATGCAACATAATCTAACTAACCTAATGTAACTTAACCTAAGCAACTTGACTTAACCAAGCCTGACAACTTTACCTAAACAACCTATGCAACCTAAGCTAACAAACCTAATGTAACTTAACTTAAACTATCTATGCAACCTAACCTAACTAACCCAATGTAACTTAACCTAACCAACCTATTCAACCTAACCAACCTATTCAACCTAATCAACCTATTCAACCTAACCTAACTAACCTAATAAAAAGTGTGCTGAAAAAATTGCAATGGAATTATGAATCGAAATGTATGTTAAGAAAAAAATTGTGCAAAGACTCTTTCTTTTACAGAAAAAGAAACCAACTTATAATCCTTTGGACCCAACGCCTATATTCAGAGCAAATGAGAAGAAACGCTTGCAAGTACTGGCACAGAGAGAGTCTCTGTTACGTAGTTATCGTGTCATTGATCAGGTGAGTTGTGTAATTAGCTGATTTATAATATTGTGATTTAGTTTATGTAATCCGCTTCTAAGTGACTGAGATCTGAAGAACGGAACGGCCCAAAGTATCAGCACCTTACGACCAATCCGACAACCAGGGCTTGGTTTATAGTCTCGAATAATTATGGTAAAATGTAGTGGCACCCAATCCTGCTGAAAACAACAATGACCACAATCCCATTTTGTAAATATTATTAAATATAAATCTTGAAGCAAATTGGTTAGGTTAGGTAAGGTTGGAGTTCAGATCCTTGGGCAACTTCCAACTATCACATCATTCATGCTACTCTATTTAACATTTATTCTGATTCACTGCCATCTATATTACTAATATAACTTTGAAACCCATTCATGTACAACGTCTCCAACTCCAGTTTTCCGCAAAATTACCAACAAAATATGATTTTACACTATCAAATGCTTTGCTAATCTCTACCAATAAACCACTAACACATTTTCTATTATACCAATTGTGTTTACAGTTACTTAGTTTAGATTAGGTTAAATAGCTAATTAATACATAAGTAGCAATTTTAGTGTAAAGATTAGACAAACTTTGATGTTTAAGATTTTATTTATCAAAAATGATAAAAAGGATGATGGTTTTAACAGCAGGATAAATTTTGCTGTCAGCCAGTAGTGTCTCGATTTTTATAGTTATGATAATATAAATCATTTATTAGGTTATGATGCAGTTAATAAACAGCTGATTGACACTATTTAGACTATAGTAAACTTGTTGACGCATTTTGGGTCAGTTTTCGATCATTTTAAGCAGGCTCCTTTTATCTGGAACACATTGTGACTACATTTGTGTTGTAGGTTAATATAGTGCTGCTAAAGAAAGCTCTGGAAACAAAAATTGAAAAGAAACATACCACTTCCAAGACTTCCATTGTTGACATTGTGGAATTGAAATTGTTGACGCAAAAAAAAAAGATAAACCTGTCGTCAGACATGTAATGTTTAGCTCAACTGGTTGAATGTGTAATATGTTTGTGTCTAATAGTTAAACAATATGTGTAAAAATAAACGATCCAAATATTGCACAATCGGTTTTGACAGTTAAACCATCATCATCAGCTGATCTTTAAGCTTTAAGAGGAGTCAATTTTAATGGTTCAAAAATTTTTTTGGTTTTTTTTTATATCTAAGTGTATTCTGCGTTTATATTTTGATAACTTATTGTTTTTTTATCTGTAGACGGACTCTGGAAAAAACACAAAAGAAACGATTCTGAAACCACCTTTACCTATCAGTAAGTGACATCAGTTTGTATTTTACATTAATTTAAGTAATTTATTTATTTTAGAGATCTAATTCTGTTTCGACACAACTTCTGTTCAGATTCAAACCTTAGGCTCAGGTATGCCAAAGCTAGCAAGTTTAATCATAAGACTGACTAGCTTGTTTTATTTAAAGATTGATTTTAAATTAAATAAAATAAACCCTCTCTCTCTCTCTCTCTCTCATTCGTCTGGTTCTTTGGTGACTATAATTTGAACTTTAGTTACTGAATGAAAATGTTGTTGGTGGTTAATTATTTATACAAATTTTCACTGTCTACTTATCAAATCTGAAGTCTTTTCACAATCCGAAGCGTGGTTGTTCCAGCGGATAAGCTCAATGTTGATTTGGTGTCCAATAATCTCCTTTATTTGCTACGCAGTAATCTGGGTTGTTGGCGTAACTATTGATTTCTCGAAAAATCCCTCTTCTTATTCTCGACGCTGATATTTCATCTATTAACGTTTTGCTGACTATATTCACTTTACGACGTATTCTTTAACTTTAACTAATTCACTGTTCGTCGCATTTCTTTAAATTTTTATTAAACTGTTCAACGTATTTCTTTTACTTTAACTAACTCACTTCTAAAAATATTTTCTTTTAATTTAAACACTTCAATTTCGACGTAACTTTCTTTAATTTAATATTCTTTGCGAATACATTCAAATGTAAACCAATTTCCCAGAAGATTTTACATTTTATTTTAAAAGTTTTAACAAAATTTTATGAAGAACAATTATTATCTAGTGGAACAACCTTGTTTTATTCTCTCGGACCTATATTTATAATTTTCTAGTTTTCAACAGTCACACTACAGCTTTATTTTTCATTGGTGAGATTCAAAGTTTACTAGAATTTAGAAAGTGATGCTTTCTCCGCTATTGGTTAATTTTAACTTTGTCCCTTGACCTCACCTTGTGTATCTCTAAATGAGTGATTCTTTGCCTTTAAACCCTTCAGTTTTTTTTTTTTAAGTATGGGCTTGTCCATGAGCTGTCAACTCTTTTATTTCTTGTCAAATTGATGACTTGTCATTCACTGCCCATAACCAGCACCTTTTTATTACAATATATATATCTCTTCAGAGTGCTAAGCAGGTGCAAGGAGAGGCTTCAAAATAAACATACTGAAGCAAGTGTTGCCAATTATTGTGGCAGTAGTGGAGGATTGGAAGTTGAAGGAGTTACCGATATGTTCAAAAAGTCAGAAGAAGCATATGGCATTAGTTATAAGAACTTCTTGGACGATGGGGATAGCGCTTCATGCACTAGGGTTGTTGCTGAAAAGCCCTATGGACCTGACTTTTTGATTGAAAAACAAGAAAGTGCCGGCCATGACAAAAAAATAACAATAAAAATAAAAAAATACAGTAGGCTATGAACCCTAAAAAACAAAACCACCAAGAATCTGTTGTCGGACGGTAAAACAATTGGTGGTCATGGCCGTTTGACAGGTGAGGCAATTAATAAAATCCAAGAATATAATATAAGGTAATGCCATAAGGAGAAATTGTTCAAGCCTAGAAGATATGAAAACAGCAGTGTGGGCTGAATGTTTTCATATTTTAGCCTCAGATGCGACACCAGAAAACCACAACCTCTGTCCCAGCTTCTGGTGTAAATATTAAAAAAATCATTCCTTACTGAGAAGCCTTATTTTCACAGTAAACATTTCCATTTACTATAGGCTGTAATGACTGATATCAAGCCTATTTTCTAAGACCTATCAAGTCCAGACCTCCTTCGACAGTGCTTGCATGGTGGGACTCAAAATCCATGCAAGTTACTAAACAATATAATTTGGTCGAGGACACCCAAGTCGACATTTGTGTTGAAGACATCCTTAGAACTGGGTGTTTATAAGGCCATAGCTTTATTCAACACAGACAATATTGTCAAATATAAAATTGTAGCTAAATTTGGATAAACTGTGTCAAGCTTATGAGGGATGCTGGATGAAATGCTAATCAAAAAGGCGGAGAAAAAATCAAGACTATGAGTAAAAGTACCAAAAACAGGCTACTTTGGCTAAGAGTAGACTACAGGATAATTTTTAAGAGGCAGAGGATCCAGATAATCCTTTTTATGCCCCTGGCAACTATTAAGGTTGGTTTACAAATTTATATAACTAAATTCCTGGTATGAACAGAATTTGTATACTTGATTCTCCGAAAACGTTACAAGATATTTCTTTTTTTTCTTCTTTTTTTAAAAAAAATTTTGTTCCTTATAAATACACCTTTTAATATGACCATAAGAAATGCCCATGGGTGTAATTATTAAATTTTCATTAAGTTGTAGAGTATTTTTTATAACATTCTTAGGCTCTTTTTTGAAATTTTTTAATAAATAATTATTTGTTACGGCATTTAAAAGTTCTATGCTCATATGGAAAAGGCAATTATAAGTAACAAAACATTAAAAAATATTTTGTCATTATCTTGTTTAGGTACTGAGAAAATGTAACTAAAATTGCTACAATTTAACATGGCGGAGATAGGGACACCCGACCTCCCTTAAGTAAAATCATATGGAGTTGTTTTAGGTTCTGGTAAAAAGATGGAATAGATATATCATTTTCTATATTTTTGAAAAAACTTTAAACCAATGGTTTTCATTAAAAAAAAAATTGATTTAAAAAAATTGCACAAAGTTTCTCACACAATCTATTCACAATATCATATAAACAAAAATATATTGCAAATATCAGTTAAAAAGTGAAGTTAGCCATTTGAATAATTGAATATTTTGTTGTTAGAGAAATCCCAAGGGAAAGAAGAGCTTTATTTGAATGATCATTGGAAAACCCAAATAAACAATTATTTTAGAAACGCAGCCAAGAAAAATGAGGACGTACCAGGTAAGGAAAAGTACCTTTTACCATCAAATAGAAATTTGACCTTCTTGGGCTCACTGTAGTGAGTACAAGTGTGGCAATTCATAGTAATCTATGTCTTTTTTCATGTAGTCTTGGGATAAATTCCTCTCCTTCTCTCTTGGCCAACTCTTGTTCTCTTTCGACTATGACAAGAGTGTTATGATAGGAAAGATGAAAGAGAGGGATCTAACCCAAGACTACATAAAAAAAGTATAGATCCAGTTCAGCTACCTCGGAAGAGTCAAACTCGTAGCAGTTTTTCAAAATTTCCTTAAATCTAGTCTAAACAGGTCTCCATCTCATAAAAGATACTGTATCATGAGTTATCGGTAAAAAAAATATATATATATATTTTCCATGTTTTTTTTTGTGAGAAACCTTTTGATATCGCTGCCTTAGAATAAAAGAAGAAAAAGTTATAAAATAGAGGATAAGACATGATTTCAAAGTTGAAAGAGAGTGATCTAACCTAGGGGAACGGTGGGTAAGAGTACGCACTTAGTGCGTTTTGATTTATAAATCGGGGATGGAAACAGTTATCAACACCAAATATGTCAATTATGAATGTATATTTATCAATGAACAAAATGGAACTTGTTACATTTAATTATCACAACACAGTCATATGGCAAACAAAAAGAAAAAAACATGTCAATTGCGTACTCTTGGACAACTAGTCGGCTAAGAGTACGCATAGTGGTAGGCCAAAAGTACGCAATTAACAGTGGTCACAAACAATAGCCCCACTGCCTTCATAAGCTGAACAAGCTTCGTACCACCATTCATTGCACAACCCACATTGAATCCAATTGTCACTGAAGGATTGACCACATCCTGGGCAGGTTAATTCTTCGTCTTCTTCTTCTTTTTGATTGCTTTGGTTTAGTTGTGTAGAACTTGTAGACGGTTTTTCAATGTCAAAGAAAAGTTGTGTCTTGGCCTTGGAAATTTCTTATTGTTATTTTGTTGAGTGAAGTTTCCTTTTTGCTTTCCCTCTCTCTTCATCGTTCTTTCAATTTTGGCCCTTTCCTTTTCCTTCTTTTCGCGCTCTCTTTCCTCCAACATTAGTTTGAAAGGAGAATTCGTGAGAATTTCAGACTTGTGTGAAGGTCACTTTTTTTTGTTTGTCTTTAACAATAGCTTTTGGAAGAGGACAAAGTGAGCGGATACAGACCTTTGGTTTTTCTTTAGCTATGGGTTGAAAAGATTGAACTGTTGTTACAACCTTTACTTCTGTCTCAGGTAGGCCTAGATCATGTAGTTCTGGATTTAAACTTTGCAAGTCAGGATTATCATTGTCTTTGGCGAGAGCACCATCTGTAGCCTTATCTTGTGGTTGATCTGTTACTAACGATGGTGCAAACTGATCCTCTGGAATTGCGTCTGGATCAAAAGGCTCTATTCCAGTAACTTTGAAAGCAGTCTCAGCCGGCTTAATTTTTTCAGTTGCAGAGTAGGCTGTTCTGAAAATTCCTGCGACATCTGACATTTTTATGACCTCATCCGGATGTGAAACTAGCCATTTCTCAGCCTCAACTGCATAAGCTGTTTTAAGAGGACCATGGATTACTGCATCCAGAGGCTGAATCACATGGCTTGCATGAGGTGGCAGAGTGAGTAATGTCATATGGTTTGTCCTGCAATAAAGGACTGCATCTAGAGAGCAGTGTGATGAATGGTTGTCCGGTATAAGTAGGACAGGATCCTCCGCAGAAGGCTTTGTGTGGTGAACAAAGTGTTTCAGCCAATCAATGAAAATTTCAGTGTGTATGTAGCCCGTTTCCGTCACCATGGGAAGCGATCCAGGTGGAGCATCCTTGAACAGAAGAGGATTCATTCTTTTTCGGGGGAAAATCAAACCTGGTGGAACGTAAATTCCAGTTGCACTCACAGATCACACGTCAGTTATAGTTTCATCCCTTTCTGTACTAGAAATTTTGCACACGGTTTTTTACCTTTAGGAGTCAATACTTTTGGTGTTTTGTTTGGGAGAGTTGAAATTCCAGTCTCATCCATATTGAATTTTCTATGTGTAGGGAGTTTTTTTTTCCAAACAGGCGGTCTTTAATGCAACGTTGTTCATTTGGGCATAATCAAAGGCAATCTTCATAATGCTTTTTCGTGTTAAGCCATAAAACCTCACGTCCAAGTCTATGCAGTGTTGTGCAAGCTCTCTTTCCATCTCATCCATCAAAGCTTTCTTGTAACGGCCCAAAGACTGTGCAACTCCACCCTGCAACAATCGCAATCAAATAAAACTGGGCTCCCTAATTCTACAAACAATAAATAAAACTGTGTATTTTGCTCTAGGCTTTTTAGGCTCTGTCACTCTCGAGCTCGATAGAAAGAAATAACTTGTTTGTCTATGTTAATTTGCTAACCATGAATTTCAATTTGTTCAAAAGTAAATCAAGAAATCACATTAATTTGATTCAAACTGAACCAAGGGCTCACTTACCATTTTCAATCTTTTTTGTAAAGTGCATTAATTTATTCCGAGCTCTTTTGCTACTTCTAGTTTGCTCTTGCAATCTTCAAGTTTCTTTTTGGCTAGTTCCATCTGTTCTACAGTGACTACTAGTCTATCAGTTTTTCGCTTGTAATAGGATCTCCTATACCTGAATAGGATCTCTTAACTGAAATTAAATTGATAGTTAGGAACCAATATAATTTGTCATTATTTATGCTTGAAACAATATAAAATACAGATACGTTTTAATTAATATATATTCTCACACGCTACAATTAAACATACTCCCATAATTAATGATAAGTAAAGATAATCTCAAGCGTAGTTCTGAGAAGAAAATACAAGGAGGCCAAGAGTACGCAGGGGTGTGTACTCTTGCCCTCCTTGGACTTGATTTACTATTTTGCCGCTAGATGCCAGCACAATGCAGACACCGATCTCAACAGCATTTCATTTGGTAGTCTACAAACTGTACTTTACCATGATATAAATTTAAATTATTTTTTTGAACATTAAATACACTTTACTCCTTAGGTTCTAAGTTGTAAATAGTACATGAGAAAGATGAAAAAGCACATTTTACCTTGTAGACAACAGAGGGACGGCAGCAAATGGACGGGGCTGGAGTGTATTTTACACCACTGGATAGACAACCGAACTGACACAGTGCGGGAATCCTGCAGTGCTGCCAACTACCCTAAAATCTCCTGCGTACTCTTACCCGACTGTGCACTCTTACCTATATGGAGAAAGGTTAGGTTAGGTTTGGTTAAAATTATATGAAGACAGATGTAGATCCAGCTAAAGACTTCGGGATTGCCCAACTTGTAGTCGTTTTGCTGTACTAAATTTGTTCAAATTCTGATGAAATGGAAGTGTTAAAGTCTTCGATCAGTGCACATGGCTCAGGAATAATTGGAAAAACTAAACTGAACTTTAACCAAATTGTATGTTGGGAAGACTCTTCTGTCCTATAAGAAATACCATAAGGAAACAAACAATAATACTGAATTTCTTCTCTCTCTCTCTCTCTCTCTCTCTCTCTCTCTCTCTCTCTCTCTCTCCTCCCTCCCTCCCTATCTCTCTCTCTCTTTCTCTCTCTCTCTCTCTCTCTCTCTCTCTCTCTCTCTCTCTCTCTCTCTCTCTCTCTCTCTCTCTCTCTCTCTCTCTCTCTCTCTCTCTCTGAAAATGATTTAATGCAACTTTTTCCATAATTTATTTTGTGTATTCACTTGTTCTAGGCCTAACGACCGAAGCTACAGTCAGACTACGACCAGGGGACCATCCAAAAACTACAAATACTTCATGTCCCTCGTCATCTCTCCAACACTGTCAAACTGCAAAGCGACAAGGCACCGAGAGGCAGCTCTGCGTTGATAAGAAAGCTTCTTGGAAATAATTTTATATTGTATTGTTATATTTTATCTATTGATAATGTTTGCAAAAAATTTAATTTATATAATAAATATTGGATGGTCATTTTTACTTGATTTATGTGTTAGGGATTTTAACCTCAAGGTAAGTGATAACTTGGGTTCTTTTTGGAAGCACTTGCAGCTGATTAATTTATTTAGTTTAATAGAAATACTGCAGATAGAATTGGAAATAAAAATGTATAACATTATACGTATGCCTACGTAATTATGACCTATTTTATAAAACAATCGACTTTCACAAGACCCAATGATATGAGTATCAAAGATGGTGAATTGAAAGGTGAACAACTAATGAAAATTTCATTTTGATAACTCAAAAGGTTTATGAGAAATTGCAGTTTAAAGATACAAGAAAATGCTGGTTTTTAACATTTCCTGTTTTTCCACTTGAAAGGCTTTTTTTAAAACGATAATTATTCCATAACTGTTCATGCGAATGATATGAAATATTAAGGGAATTAAGATGAAAGCCCAAAATTTCTTGTTTTTTTTTTTTTTGTTTTTTTTTTTAAATTGAAATAATCTCTTATAATGTCCAAGATATTAATTGTCAAAAATTGGCAATTGTTCGACTTTTGCAAAATCGTAAGTGGTTGCCTTGATTCTGGCCACCTTGCCTCCCCCCCCCCCCCAGTGGACCCATTATTTGATATGAGCTTTTTATTTACACACTTCTAAAGATAACTATTCCTTGACAATTCACCATCCATCTTCGCCGGTGTTCTCTCCATATCGCCTGAATTGCCCTTTCTAACAAAACACCTCGTACTTCCGCCCTTATTTTTGCAGATATCTCCCCTAGTTTTTCCTGCCATACAGGTGTTACCCTGATTTTTTACTCAAATACATAATTGTATCTCGCACCTAATTCCTCGTTAATTAAGTACGAGTAACAATCAAACCTATTCAGACTGTAATGATTAAATTCAACTTAAAAGATTTCAACAACAAGAGCAGATAAACGAATTTAATTACATGATTAGACGACCCAATTGTAACATGAACCGACTAAAGATTTTGATGAAACTTGGCTGCATCATGTTCTGAACTGCATAGCTTATCAGGATTTGAAGAAATAGCTGCTGCTTCATCACCATATAACAGCCACACTACGTGTAGTTTTTAAGTAGTTTAGAGTTTCATCCCTCGCCTCGAAGTAGGGGTTGCAGGGAGTAACTTTAAAACTATCAATAGTAGCCCCCATCTTGCTACCCCTGATTTTAAAGGTCTTTAAAAGACAAAACCAATGGTGTGCTTAAAATTTTTTTCCGATGACCCTATAACAAATGGCAGCCAAAAATTTGGGAGAGATTTGAGTTGAAAAAACTACTCTCAATGGTTTTTGTTATCAGATTATGGAAGATTTTTTGCTTACCCTCTGTTTCATACATTAAAAACAATGTATAACAGTACTTGATTTTAAAGATCTAATTTAACCTAAACCCATACCTTAGTAAGGTATCCCATAATCTGCTAACAATAACCGTATATTATATACCATGTGTCTTAAAAGTCTCACCCCCCCTATTATTTTTTTTATAAATGGAAATAGACAGATTTGCTCTGGGGAAAGTTTAGATAACCAAATGAGGAGTTTTTTTGAAGTATCAAAATTTTCAACCCTTACCCCCAAAATGGGGTAGTTTGGGGGTATGTCAAGAATTTTAAATAGCAACCCCTATTGAGTGATAACTCATTTTAAAGGTCTTTTCAAAATAAGAAGAATGGCGCAAACCAGAGGTCCCTAAGTTCATCCTAACCAACATAGCAACCAATTTTGGGGGGTAAGGGTTGAAAGTTTTGATACATCAAAAAACTCCTCCTTTGGTTATCTAAACTTTCCCCAAAGCAAATCTGTCTATTTCCATTAATAAAAAAAATAAGAGGGGGTGGGACTTTTTGGACACATGGTATATTACCATAGTTTTAATCGCTCATGAAGGTGGCTGACTGGGCTGTAGTATTGTGTAGTCGAAGGTTAATCCCCTCCAGTCTATAGTCGAATTCCGTCCCCGAACTTAATTCCCATAAAGATCCACCCCCGCCCAAAACCAATCCATTAAAATTTAGGTTGCTGCAGTTTTGATCTGAATTACTCCTTAAACTATAAGTTTGTAGATTCTGTTGTTTTTATAATCTTACGGTAAAAGATTGTGCAATGTTTACACTTCATTTATATTTTGTGTTTATAAGAAGTAAGACAATTCGTGTAATATTTGTACACTATTGATACAGTTCTGGTAATTCTGTTATTTCCAATGATTGAATATAATCGTAGAGGTTTCTTTCATTCCAGTTTAAATATTATCTTCATACAGATTCAAATACAATGGGTGCAATACTAAAGCAATCAGGCACCACGTCAAGAGGACGGTGCTTTTATATATATTTTTTTAAAAAGTTACATTTTCAAAAGAACAATGTAAAATAAAATGTCGAAATTAATGGAAAACACAGTGGCTTTGTTTCTTTGGAATTCGTGTCGTCCCTCTTCCATTCCCATCCATTACAAAAAGAGATTGATGGTTTTATTTTCCGCTCTTTTCATTTCCATTCATTTCTGCGCTTCGTTGTATAATTTGTAGAAATAAAAATGCAGTACGGAAATTATGAATTACAAATCTATATCACTGGCTACAGAGAGCAGAATATAACACCGTAATCAAGAACATAAATCCAATGAAAATCAAGTACTATATATCTATGTCACTGTTTTGTTCAACTATCTATTATGACATGCACGTTATTATTGTAAACTCTTTTGGGGAAACACAGTTAAATATGAATACTATTTAATAAAGTAATCAATACGTTGCTTTAGGGTTGATATTACGTTATGTATTACTTTCGGGAATTAGTACTCGTTCGCATGTACTTACCAAGAAGGTGGTCCACGGATATTTATTCCTAATCAGTAGTTTTCGGTCACACGTTTTCTTAGTTCTTCTAATTACGTTCTTTATACTTGTATTGTTTCTGTGTGTTATGATACTGCCACCGCTTGTGAAGTGCAACGTAAATACAAAGGAGTAGACGTAGATCGTGTCGAAACTAATATAGGGAGAAAGAACGTCCATGATGATTAACGAACTAGTCGCCAAGTCTTTCGTTACCATCAGGGCCGGCTTTAGCATTTTGGCGCCCCTAGGCCCAATAATTTTCCCCGCCCCCTAGTCTGGTTAAAGTTACTTCCCCAAAAACATTTATTAAAAAATTATATCAGGCCTATGTTGTAACGAAGTTGATGCATAATGTTGAAAAATAGTTTAACTTTACCAACAATTATTTGTTCCAATGAACTTCAAAATCAGAATGATTTTTTTGTAATCAATTCAAAAAATATGTTAAGTTATGGCTATTTATTTTAATTTCTAGTATTTAAAAAAAAAAAATTTCTCTCGGCCGTGCGCCCCCTGTGAGCTTGCGCCCATAGGCCCGGGCCTTCAGGGCCTATTGGGAAATCCGGCCTTGGTTACCATAAGAAACACAAATATGAGCAGGCAGTGTGTGATAGAGGGTTTATAGATACTGCCTTCTAATATCGAAAATGAACAATCCTTGCAACCTTTATGCTTCAGGAGCGTAGTAAATATTGAAGCGTATTGCGAAACTTAGTGGCGAGCCATTCAAATTCGTGTCATGTTAGATGTTTTTTGCCCCGTTATGACAATGAACGGCCACTTTCCTTTGCGAAAATAAAACAATATATTGATTAATTTAAATGAAACATCCACCCTACGACCTCATCCTGGCTTGACTATTGCCTGTGTACCCAACTGAAAGACGTTTGGGGCGGAAAGCTATTTGAGAGTGATGAACACGTGAAGATTTTCTTTATTTTAATAAACTGGCGGCGGGGGAATATAACTCAGGGAAAAAACTTCCCGACCAGTACGATAAGTTCTCATATGTGCACCGTGACTGAATCTTAATTTAGGGCAAATAAAAATATAAAGCAAAAATTTCGGTTAGTTGTTGTTTTATCATAAAATAGGAACTTCTTTTTATATTAAATAGGTCTTAGTATTTAGACTGATTGCCACTAAAATATTAACTCCCTCTTTTAATTTAAGAATTGTTTAGGGCAAAGAATGTCATTAAAAATCTGGAGGAAATTTAAATAAGTTCGGTGCAATGTATATCACAGCTACTTATATTACACAAGCTTGGAATTTAAAACATGACTTACATCCAGTCCCTTAGATTTACTCACAGGCATTTAAAAATATTCTCCATTAACTTACTTTGACAAACAGATCTCTTATATATTCAAAATAACAATTTCATAACTGCAACTCGGTTAATTTTTTCGGATCTTAAAAAGTACTTTAATATCCCTATGTCACCGAATATGATAAAACACTAAGACCAAATCTTATAGGATCTGGAAACATTAACTGTTGTGTTTTTATTTCATTTACAGGGCGTTTTTTGTAGTGCGTGCGTTTTTTATAAGATGCGTGCTTAGTGTCTGGAAAGAGCTCGTATTATTATTGGTATCAGGAAGGAAAAATACAAAACATTATATCATTTTATTTATATAAAATGATAAGTGTGTGATATGATAAGTATTGTCTCAATGGCGTACACGATACATGGAGTTTTTGGAGAAAATTAAATCTTTTTTTTTTTTTTTAACGACCAACTTAAAAAAACAAACTATAAAAATTATAAATTATATTTTTTAACAATAACAGTTGCCACTTTATAATAATTATATTCTTAAAATGTAAACTACTAGTTGTAACAGAAACAAAAATGAGTGTTTATATCTTGCTTTTTTGAAATTACTATATATAACTTTTTAAAGTTTTTTTTTTAACTGGGTCTTTAAAAAAAAAATCCAGTACTGCCAAAAATGTCGTACAAGTACTGGCTAGTTAACATAAACACAAACTGTACGCTTTCATTTTATTCAAATGTAAATTTATTAATAGACCTATTAAATAAAAATATTTCCAACTAGCCTGTGTCAATCAGGCGCCATTTTGGCATTTGTTTTGCAACTACTGGCCAAGTACAGGCTCAATCGAGTCAGTAATGAAACGGGACTATCTCGGGAGCATAACCTTTCAAATGAGACCACCCACAATGAAATCTGTTAAGCCGTTTCGGAAATATACGCGGACACACATAAAAAAAAAAAAATCAGGTCGAATACAGAAGCTCCTCCTTTTTTGAAGTTGGTAACAAAGTAGCTTAGAGTCGTCGTTTTTATATAATGTAGATTGAATTGGCTGAGCATGATATCTAGTAACGAGTTTTTGAAGAAGAGTAATTGCATTATGTACTTACGTGGTCAGCCTAGGAACTCTTCTTTCGTTCTCGAAATCGCCTTCCTTTCTCCTTCAAGGACACCACAGGATTTCTGTTGAGATACTCTTTCATCTTTCATTTCGACTTGGGTTTTTCACGAGTATAAGCCGGTATTGTGTTGAAAATTGTTAATATCAACTTATTACAACTAAAATCTACTATTTATTAAATAACTATATGGGTTACGATATGAAATATCCATTAAGATTACACCGAGCTTCGTAGCTTCACTGAGACGGACGTTATACTGGGCGAAATTTTCCAAGAGGCAAGGAAACCATGACAACATATGGTCGCGCCCCATTTACGTCCCATGTATGGTGTAAAGATCCCCAAATAAAAGTTTTTTTTTTAACTACAATGCGAATATTTATATTGATTTGGTTATAGTCGGGTTTTCTGTAATGCCTTCAGTATATGAGTAAATTTAAGACCAACGTAAAAACCTATTAGGTCAATTACTACATATAATTCCTGTCTTAAAAAAAAAAATCAGTATTAAAGTGGACGAAGAAAATATTTCTTTTTATATTGGGTGAATCAGACAGCCCGGTGCGTACAGTAATGTATAGTGACTGAACCAAATGAGCTACTGCCTTCGTTTTAACTTAAATTTCCTTTATTTCTACCCTAGAGAATTCAGTCAAACAATTTTCAAATCTCAAATTCCCCAAAAGTGCTCTTTTGAAGGGGGTCGTTTTTGGGAAATTTTCAGATGTAAAGGTAGATCGAGTGATACCTCATTTTAAAGGTCTCTTTTCACTGATCATTTTGGAAAAAAAGGGTTTTAACTTATCCTACTGCGTATGTACAGGGTGTTCCAAAACCTCAACGGAGTAGTGTTTTACAGTTAGTTTTATTGTCACCACATAACATTGCCTATATAATCCAAATGTTTATCCTAGATTCATTAGATGTTACTCTTTCCAAAAATGTGTTTAAGTTGTTGAAAATCTAATATTATTTAGCCTGTGGTTATTGTTTGTAATTTTTAAAAAGCTTTACATAACTAGTGACCCATTGTTACTGTTTTTAGTTGTGATTTTCGGTAGGGTTAAGTAGTCGTAAGGACAATAAGAGAAGTACGGCATAAAAAACCATGTTTCACGAGATAATGTGAAAAGGTTAGAGATAAAGTCAAACTTTAAATACAAAAAATGTTTGTTTTGGAAAGACCTTTTCAATGATGTGCTTCACGACTAACGTTACTATTTAGAGTTTTTGAGTTTTAATCTGTTTTTTCCCTCCAAAATTGTATGTATTTGAAAAATTTACTTAAAGGGGTAACTTAAGCATATTTTTTGACAGGTTATCTACTCAACTAAACTAAACGTTTTGGAACACCCTGTACATACGCAGTACGATAAGTTAAAACTTTTTTTCCAAAATAATCAGTGAACACGGACGTTTAAAATGTAGTATCACTCGAACTAACTTTACATCTGAAAATTCTCCAGAAACCCCACCCCACCCCCAAAAAACTCTTTTGGGGCATTTTTGAGATTTGAAAACTGATTTCCCTAGGATAAAATAGGTGGGGTTTAAGTTAAAACGATGGCTGTAACTCATTCTGTTCAGTCGCTATACATTGCGCACGGGTGGTCTGATTCATCATATATATACAAAACCTATCAACTTTAAATTATAAATAATTATAATATTATATATGTATTTTTGAGTTTTTGCTCTCTTGAGGTGTAAAAAAATGAGCTGCTATGGGTTCATGAGGTAGATAAGATTTAAACTTCGAAACAAACGCCGTTTCCTAGTTTCAGTCAAACTTAACCTATTATGAAACATAGCACCGAAATTTACTATGATTGTACTTATATATATATATATATATATATATATATATATATATATATATACAAGCGAACCGCGTACCCATGTCACCACGGGTAAAAAATTTAAAAAAGTTCATTAATCTTAAGGCGAAATTGATTTATAAAAATATTCAATTTTGATCATCTGTCATTTCACGTGATCGATTACAATAAGTCTTTGACGCAGTTGCCTCATGCGTTCACGTGTATTCAATATGTTGCGATCATCAGCTTCTGCTCTTTCTCGGGCAGTAAGTTTTCGACGGGGCATAACCTATTACTGTAAGACTAGGATGTAAAGGCATCAAACAATATGTAAACAATCTCAAGACAACCCCGTAAAATAAGATCTTGCACATAAAATAAGATCTTTCACAAAACAAAAAAAGAAATATAACGTAAAATTAAGTAAAACTTGCTAACATTTACAGTGTAATGATAAAATAATCATCTTAAAATGGTTGAGTTTAACACACACTTAAATGTATTTAATTTCAAACAGCTGATACATTTGTTTTTTATTTACAATTATTTGTTTACATTTTATATATCGAAATAGTTTCAATATGGAGATTTCTGAAACTTCAGGAACCTATATCTCAGGGACCACTAGACTTATATACTTGAAACTTCGGTTTTAGCAGTTTCTCACTAAGGTCTATGATTGTGCAAAATTTCAAGTTCCTAGCCTCTACACTTTTCGAGTTGAAAAATCAAACGGACAGACTTTGCGTTTTATTAATATATATATATATATATATATATATATATATATATATATATATATATATATATATTGTAGTTCAAAGCTTGATTTTTAGTTATATCACTATTTAATCAGTGATTTAAAAAAATATATGTGAAGGTATGTGTGCCATTGTTAGGGTAAGTTTGTGCCTCCACAGAGGTCCTGCCACATATTATATTCGGTATATCGTAGTATTTTAGACTTTAACCCAAGACCTTTCTGTGCCGACCTCGGTTGCGACTAGTAGACTGGTAAGATACACTAGAAGTAGAAGATAAAAGAGTCAATACAGAGTGCAAATTTTTACATATCTTGAAGCGTTTGCAAACACCCGCCACACACATTCATTCACCTTTAATATTTCTAATTCAAACCTGCACTTGAATCCGCGAGAAAAACGTTACCAACTTAATTTTCATTTTTCATTAAGGCGATTTGGTATAGATACATATGATTTCTAACAGATACTATACATGCCACTTCTATTTCCAATTATTTATATTTAAAATAAACGAGTATACAGTTAGGTTTGTTAAGGTTATGTTGCCAATATTATAAAATATCATAGAAAACCCTACATGGTACGATTTCCATTACCGCAAATGCACAAATATCCGGAGATCTTTCAGGTTGGACATCCTGCTTTCGTTTATGACGTTACCAACACTGAAATAACCATTCTGCTTCCGTTCTCAATGACATAAAGTCACATTAGTTACCGTGTTTATCTCGGAACCGGAACGTGAAAAATATATTTTTCTCACAAAACGCTTTGTGCAATATTTTATACCAACGTGAAGTTCTCAGATAAAAGAAGTAATATTACATTAATCATAACGAACTGAATAAAGAATGTTATATTGTTGATAAGTATTTCTTTATTATAAGTCAAAATAAATGAAAGACAGAGCTACGTGGAAACTGTCTTAAAATCAGGAAGATTTCTCTTATCTCTCATTGAATCATGGGAGAAAATCCAGCATTAAATTTGAAAGGTAAATGAACAATTTGTACGAATTTTCCAGCCAGGACATACAATACTATTGCTTTTATTTTTAAATTATAATTTACGTAAAATGCAAGGAGAAATATTTTTTGGAACAATTTATTTCACGAAGTGGCTGCGATTTTTGAGTTAATGTACAGGATATAGGTGGAACTCTACATATTACAAATTTTGCAGTTATGTTGTTTAGATATGTGAAAAAGTTTCACCTATTCACATTTCACCAAACCAAAATGGGGAAATACAAAATAAACATTGAAATTGAAATGAAATTTTATTTAGTATATTTTTTGTTCATGCCAACAAAGTATAAAAATAATAATAATTTTTTTTTATACGGGGTTATCATAAAATAATAGTGGGGTTACATTAACTCATACGTAGAGAGTAGAGAAATTTTGTGGTGTATTGGTATCGTTGATAGACTATAACACAAAAGTGTTTTTAACAGCTGTTGTAACCTCAAAATTAGTTCTTGGATTGTTGTGGTAGTGTGTTTTGTGTTTTCTGGAGTGTTCTGTGTGTAGTGTGTTATTATGTTTTCTAATAAAGAAAAAACAAAGCGTGTTTTGTTGCTGGCTGAATTCAAGTCTGTAATTTCAGTGCAACGTGCATTTCAACGCGAATACAGAAAAGATCCAACACATGAAAATAACATACGACGTTGGTTCAAACAATTCAAAGAAACTGGATCAGTTCAAAAGCAAAAATCATCTGGTAGGCCAAGTGTATCAGACGAAAAAGTTGAACTTATTAGACAATCTGCAATCGGAAGTCCTAAGAGGTCAATACCTCGACGAAGCCTAGAGTTAGGTATTCCAAAAACAACAATCCACAAAGTTTAAACACAAAAGACTGATATTACACGCATATAAAATCCAGCTATTGCAGAAATCTGATGATGGTAAAAAACGTTTTAATTTCGCTGTTGAAATGTTGAACAAGATTGATGAAAACCAATCATTTTTAGATTATATAATTTTTTCAGACGAAGCTACATTACATATCAATGGGTCTGTTAACAAACACAATTCACGCATATGGGGTTATGAAAACCCACATACCATTTTTGAGAAAATACGTGACTGGCCAAAAATTAATGTTTGGTGTGGTGTGATAAAAAATCGTCTGATAGGGTCTTTCTTCTTTGCTGAAAAGACAATTAATGGAATTGTGTAATCTCGATATTATAATCAATTATTGCGTTCCTCAGCTGGATGAACTCGAAAACAGTAAACAATTTCATTTCCAACAAGTGCATTTGTCACAGACACTTTGAATTAAAAGTTTGGACATCGATGGATAGGCCGGCAATTACCTATACGCTGGCCATCAAAAATTCCAGACATGACAACTTACGATTTCTTCTTGTGGGGGTACATCAAAAACATTGTTTATCGAGAATAAATTCGTGACCTAAATCAATTAAGGAACAGGATTAATGAAGCTATGGCAACCGTTGACAAAGACATGTTAACTAACATTTGGGCAGAGCTTGATTATCGATTGAACATTTGCCGTTCAACGTGTACATATCGAAATTTATTAGTCATGTAAAAAAACTGTTTCAGACGACGATTTAGATAAATAAACAACAACAGCTGTAAGTAATTCTGTTTACATTTAAATCATGTTCATAACCCCACCATTCTTTTATGATAACCCTGTAAAATTACACTTTTGACTTTAAAACAATTATACATTTAACCTAACAAAATTATATTAAACTTAACTAGGGAACAATAAATTTGACTTAATACTAAAATGAGTATTTGGGTCTTTTTTAGAAGAGGGCCGTCACTATTAAAATTTCCCCTACACAGCGAACCTTACTGGGATGCATATAGACGGAAATATCCACAATACGCCAACGGACCCTCAGGTACGATGGTCAAGCTTATCTTATCAACCGTTATCTTATCGCGCGAAGTAACAGGCGGACTGCCGCTGCCCCCGCTGCACTGGTCAGTCGAGCTCGAGTATTTACTTAATCATGTCGCTATTATTGTTAGCTCGGGAAATCAATAGTAAAGAAAGTGCAGTAAAGTTTTTTACAAAATAAACACATATTGCATAGTGTGCGGAAGTGTTCGGAAGGACATGACATGTCTCTTCAGTTGACTGAGACAAAGGATCGTTGGAGATGTCATGTTCGACAGTGTCGAAGTAGTATTGGACTGAGGAAAGGTACGTGGCTGGAGAATTCTAAAATACCGCTGGATACCTTTATTTTATTCGTTTTCTCTTGGGCGGAAGAATATGCTACAACGAAGTTTTGTGTGAAAGAACTTAACATGACATCACGAACAACAACTGACTGGAAAAACTTTTTGCGTGAGGTGTGTGCCAATAGTTTATTGCAAAACCCAATAAAAAATGGATAATAGTGGCGGCCCTCTTCTAAAAAAGACCCGAGTACTTTGTTCCGCCTCTGTACTAATAATATCAATTTGACCAACTTTGCGATTTTCTGAAATATAAAACTCTGTTTTCAGTTCATTTTTCTTTAAGAAAGATTTTATTAAATTGTAATTTGGAGGAGGGGAGAAGAGGAAACTGGATTTATTCAATTTAATATTATTTTAAGAGACCTTCAGTGGTTTTATTCTTTCCAACATAATTTCTAATATTAGCGAAAAGTAATAGAAGACATACCATTCATGATGTAAATTCACATAAAGTGAACAACAATTATAAAAACTTCGATCAACAAATGAAATAAAACCTGAGAAATTTAATAAAAACACTTATTTGAAACAAACAATCAAAGACAGTGAATAGCCCTTATCAGTCATATATATCTAATTCTTTAATATGTTGAAAGCATATTATATTACATAACACATTTTTTATTTAACTTTAATAATTATTGATCTCTAGTAACTAGACACAAATGATATAGGCGTGTTAATTCATATTTGGCAGCAACCGATATTCCACAATCGAAGTTTTAAATTATATTTCAGTTCAAGATATAATACATGAATATTCTGGGGGTATCATTAATTACAACCATTGTTTGCATTTGCATGGGAACGTTTAGATTAGGGAAATGGTGTTTCCTAAATTGCAAATTTCGTTCCATTGTTCCGCCTAGTACATGCATTGTATCCTCAGAGGGAAATTCAAAGATAAGGGAATCGTAATTGTAATTTTCTAACTGTGTTTTAATGGGATAACAGTAAAACAAACTATAACTTCACGGCTGTAAAACGTGAATTACATAGTAGTAAATGGAAGAATAAATTGCTTTGTTTTTTGTATCTTGTTTTAATATCCCTGTCTAAGATATATATACGTGTGTGTGTGTGTGTGTGTGTGTGTGTGTGTGTGAGAGAGAGAGAGAATTGAATTGAATTGAATTGATTTGCCTTTATTTAGGGGCGAGGTTAGGACTGTATAGTCCTCTCTACCACCTAACCCCAAATATAAGAGAGAGAGAGAGAGAGAGAGAGAGAGAGAGAGAGAGAGAGAGAGAGAGAGAGAGAGAGAGAGAGAGAGAGAGAGAGAGAGAGAGAGAGAGAGAGAGAGAGAGAGAGAGACAGAGAGAGAGAGAGAGAGAGAGAGAGAGAGAGAGAGAGAGAGAGAGAGAGAGAGAGAGAGAGAGAGAGAGAGAGAGAGAGAGAGAGAGAGAGAGAGAGAGACAGAGAGAGAGAGACAGAGAGAGAGGAGAAGGAGAGAGAGAGAGGAGGAGAGGGGTGGTAGGGAGGGTAGACCTCAGATGAGCAACTAAGATTTCTGATGATGGGATAAAGTCCCGAATCACTTAAAAACAAAAAGAGATCACGTGACAGTGAACCAAAATAATGTTAAGAAACTTTCTTGTATAATAAAATCATTAAAAAAACACTTTAATGCTAAACTTACTCTGCCGGTAAACACCAAGTTTTAGGGAAGAAATTGTATTCCTCAGGAAACAATTTAACCATTCTGTTAAGATTACGAGCGAGAAGATCTTTACGGCAAATTGCTGATATTCCAGGAAAGTGGTTTACTTTCTGCAACAGAATTTAACGACAATGATTAAGAAAATGTACAAAATTAAATTACAATAACAATTTGTTATATAAATTGGATAACAATTTTTTTTAATTGAGACAAAAAATCCCACTTATTCGCACTAAAAAGCTGAGGAATTTGTCACAATTTTTTTAAAAAATAAATGTAGCCTTAATTGTGAATATTGTACTGAAAACTATTTATAAAATTATGGCTTCATCTGTTAGATTGGAAAAAATTTTATATTGTGATACAATTGTAATGTGTTAAGTTTTGGACCGAACCTAACCTAACCTAACTTTTCTAATTCAAATTTATTTTCTTTATTTTTTTATAAAGAGAGAGAGAGAGAGAGAGAGAGAGAGAGAGAGAGAGAGAGAGAGAGAGAGAGAGAGAGAGAGAGAGAGAGAGAGAGAGAGAGAGAGAGAGAGAGAGAGAGAGAGAGAGAGAGAGAGAGAGAGAGAGAGAGAGAGAGAGAGAGAGAGAGAGAGAGAGAGAGAGAGAGAGAGAGAGAGAGAGAGAAGAGAGATGGGAAACGACGTACACTGTACCTGAACTTCGAGAAAATTTGAGTATCCTACCTCAATCCTATTGAAACAGAAAAATAGATCACTTTAGTATAATTTGCAAAAGACGAAATATGAGGAATGAGTCGTTTCATAAAAGCTTTAACGTAAAATCGAACTACAGGTCAAATAATGAACATGTTAAGTTAGGGTAATTCCGGCTTTATATTCTATTAGTCTATATCACAAAAACATGATTTAAAAAAATTAAAAGTATGCAGTCCACTTGAAAATCAATCCAACACGTACTCTAAGAGGTGTTATATATACAGGCGATACTTGTTAATCCGCACGCAAGGTACTCCGAACGCCGCGCTACTCCGAACGGCTTTCAGTTGCCATTTCTTAGAATTCCCACGTCACAACAACGGAAACGTAAACAAAGTAAAGGGTGTAGTTGAGATGAGTCGCTAGTCAGGTCATTTCACTATTGGTACTATACCAGATCCTCACCCTTCGTCAACTGCGTGATGACGCGTTTCGTAAGTCGATCAAAAAAGCAGATCAGAAAACGATTAAAGACTTTTAATTGTAAAGTTATTTATTGTATTACCAAAGTTATTTATTGTATTGTACAACTTTATTATGTACTGTACTGTAGGTTTTAAATTTATTGTACAGTAATAAAATTTGTTTTAAATTATTTCTGGCGTTTTTTTTGCATTTCCTCAGTAATCCGAACTTTTTGATAGTCCGAACGCCTCGAGCAAACAAATATTCGGATTAACGAGTTTCGCCTGTAGTTTAGAAAATATTTGAATTAAATGACACAAAAATACAGTATAACTGTTTACAAGTTCTTAAGTAGTTCTTAACCTAATTTATTCAGTTTCCGGTTTTTTAATTTAAGTTGGGTTAGCTTTCAACTTCTCATAAAATGAATCAATATTTATAGCCATAAAACATGAGATAAACTAGTCATGTCTAACCTCTTTTCGTTAGTTTAAGTATGTACTCAATTTTATTAGCTAACCAAAAGTAAGCGTAACACTTTAAAATGCAATTGAACCAACCTAATCTGTATGCGGTCTTAAAAGGTTGATTTAATATTTACTACGTTTTTGCTTTCATAAAATGACGAGCTTTCTTAGACTTCGCTTTGTTGTATTTGAAAAGTGATAACGCAGTGTGATCGTAATATGATAGTGGACCAAGGTCTAAACATATCACTCACAGAAATCAGCTGCTCTTTTATTTAAAAAAATATTATTTATCAAATTTTAACCTTTCATAAATATTTTATTTCAGTATTTGTAAAATTAAACATAAGACAAATTAAGAAATATACTTACAGAACTGTTATTATTTATTTCGTTGTTGTGGCGATAGCAACTAAAAATTAGAAAAATATAAGAACCAATTTAAAATATAAAACTCTTTAAATAAAAATTATATTGAGGGACAAAGGCAGAGACTTTATTAGAAATTATGTTTGACACTCCAGCGTGGCAGGAATTGTATTTATCTTAAAAAATGTCGACATATACTGAAATTCGATCAATTAATTATTTAATTTATCACACAATATACAGGGTATCTCACTATTAGGTTTTTTTTTTTTTATTATTATATTGGAAGTCACTAGGCACTTCAGCCATTTAAGACTTTTTGTGCGCTTCCTTATCTTAGGCAATCCACTGTAGTTCTAAATCCTTCGTGAGTCTTAGAACTTGTGCAGCTAGGTCGTCTTCCTTTGTAGGTATGCCTGTGAGGCCGAAAATCTGTAATCTTCTCCTCTCCAGAGCTTCACAATACAAAAGTATGTGTTCTGCTGTGTCTTTATATTGGTTACACAGTCTACAGGTTGTCCTGCCTTGAGTTAAACCCATGGCGTTTAAGTGTTCCTTGAAAGCTCCATGACCAGTCATGAAGCTTGAGACTTTCCTTAGGTTGTTTCTATTCAATGATATTACATACCTAGAGAGTTTCTGATTCGGATTATACAGCGACCCGTAGAGTTTTACACTAGAGGCCTCCCTCCAGCGGTTGAGAGATTCCTGTTCGACCCATCGTCTCAGAGTGGTTCTTGCGACAGATTTACTGATACCACAAGCAGGTTCTGGTCCGATGAATGGAGTCTGTGCTCCCAACTTAGCCAGTTCATCAGCTTTCTCATTTCCCTCATAACCTCTGTGTCCAGGTATCCAGAATAGGCTTACCTGGTTTCGGGTCGAGAGTTGGACTAGAGCTTGATTACAATCCCACACTAATTTAGAGTTGAATTCGTGTGAACAAATAGCCTTCAAAGCAGCCTGACTGTCAGATCTGATTGTGATATGTTCGTCATCATATCCTCTTTCTAGACACAGTTGTGCGCAACCTAATATGGCATAAACTTCGGCCTGAAATACCGTTGCATATCTACCTAGGGCAATGCTTATTTCCACCCTAGGTGATTTACTGAAGATTCCTGCTCCGACTCCTTGGGCGGTGCGGGAGCCATCAGTGTAGAATTCTAAGCTCTTAGCTGTAGCCACTGTTCCTTCTATCATGTCCTCCTCATGTGGAATACACATATCGAAGGGCTGTGTCCATGAGATTTTATTAATCATATAATCTTGTCTCATAGTTAGAATTGAATCATAAGATTTACTATTAGGTTACTATTTTTTAATTTATGTCAGGAACATAGGTAATACCTTACAAATTTGAAACTTTGCAGTTATCTTTAAAATATATAAAAGAGTATCCCTCAAGTTATAGCTTTTTATGTTTAACCAAAACAATTTGGCGGAATTATAAATAAACATAAATTTTGTTGATAGAACCAATTCTTTTCCAATTTTATTTAAATTTGAATTTTGAGTCTGCAGTTATCAACCAGCTGTTATTTTATAAACTAAAAAAAAACACATTTTTTAAAAATTCGTGTTTCTTCAAGCAACTAACAGCTAAACAATGTGTTATTGCATAAAAATTAACATAACACGTTTTGTGAATACTTATTTTTATTTTTGTTTTTTTAAATTAAAAACAAATTAGTGCTAAGAAAAAAAAAACGTATATTTTGAGCAAATTAAGAATGTTTATAAGAATTCACGTTATGAATCAAAGGTCAAAGTGTGCGGGAGTGCATCGACAGACGGATCTCATTTCTTTACTGATAACAGAGAGCACCTCCTTTTAAAATAAAATATATTTAGTTCGACATTTTGAGAAATCTTAATTATATTAATACAAAATTTATAATACTTTTATATAATGTATAACTTATAAAATATCTCTAAATCCTTTATCGAATAACTTTTAAAACGAGCTGTAAATATAAAGTGTAATATAAAGTTGTTAAACAAAAAAAAAAAAATTTTTTATAAATTAGTTATTGAACAACTTAGGGTTGATAAAACCAAGGATGTCCTAAAGAATGTTAAGTTAAAGGACATCCCAGATCCTAAATTTTATGACAGGGTAGTCAATTTGTCAGATGTTTAAATTTAATAGTAGAGAAATGCAGTTATTATCTAAAGGTTTCAAATACGCTCCTAGATCAAAACCCGGAGCTTCTAACTTTGAAAGCCTGGCTTTAGATTCAGAATTGGTCATAGTTAAAGATATTAATACTAAATACATGTGTGCTAATACAATAAAAGAAGAATTTATATCTTGCAGTAATACCAAGTTTAATAATAATGAAAATGTTGTCATTAAGAATAAAGACTAAGCTATTGGATAATAATCTAGTTATTACTAAAGCAGATAATTGTGGTTTTACCTTTAGAGGTCTACAGAAGTAAAGTTCAAGATTTATTAAAAACCAATTCTTTTGTGGAGTTAAAAAAGGACCAAACAAAGAAAAATATTAATATTGTTAAATCTATGTTAGCACAAAATAATTGCATTTTTAATCAGGCTCATGTTAAAACTTTACCTGTGATGAATAGTCTGGCTCCTAGATTATATGGCCTTATGAAACTACACAAACCGGATATTCCCACCCGCCCTGTAGTTTCCTTTGTACAGTCACCTTCATACAATGTAGCTAAATTTGCCAACACATTTCTAGGTTCCAACCTAAATTTGGTTTAAAAAATTCTTTGGATTTGGTGGATAAGATTAAAGATGTCAAAGCCCCCCTCAACGCCAAAATTGTGTCATTTGATGTAAAAAGTTTATTTACTAGTATTCCGGTCAAAGACTGTTTGACTGGTGTGCAATCTTTGTTAGATCGAGCTAAAGTTGATCCTTGTATGTCTATAGAATTGATGAATATAATTGAAGTCTGTATCAAACAAAATTATTTTCAATTTCAAAATAAGTTTTTTGCACAAGTTGATGGGTTGGCAATGGGATCTCCGTTATCTCCATTGTTAGCTGAGATTTTTATGGATACTTTTGAATCTACAGTTTTTGATAGTAATAACAAGTTTAAGCATTGCATTAATTATTGGTATAGATATGTAGATGATGTTTTATGTTTATTTGAAGGTACTGACCGCCAACTTGAGTGTTTTTTTAAATTATTTAAATTCTATTAACTCGGCGACACAATTTACTATGGAAGTAGGACAGAATAATCAAATTAATTTTTTAGATCTTACAATTAAAATCATTGATGGTAGGCATAATTTCAGCATTTTTAGGAAACCTACGTTTAGTGACAACATTAAACATTTTACATCACAGCATCCTTATAATCATAAATTAGCTGCTTTTCATAGTAGGCCTATGTTGTATCGCCTCATTAATATTCCTATGTTTAATGATGATTTTTGTGCTGAGCTTGTATGTATCAAACAAATAGCCATTAATAATGGTTATGAGGTTAATCTCATTGATAAAATGTTAAAAAGAAAATTAAAAAATAAGGCTAAATCCTTTATTTTCCCAATAGTCAATTCTAATAATTCCACACAAAAGTGGCGTAGAATTAACTATTTTGGTAAAGTTAGCCATGCAGTTGGTAAAGTTTTAGAAAAGAAAAAACACTGTAAACCAGCTTATTATTGTAAACAAAATTTAGGAAAGATGTTGGTAAATTCCAAAGATAAAGTAGAAAAAATGCAAAAAAGTGGTGTCTACAAACTGACATGTAGTATTTGTAATGCTGCTTATGTTGGCCAAACAGGCCGTAGTTTTAAGTGTAGGTTAGGTGAGCATGAAAGGAGTTGGCGGTTAGGTTATAATGATTCTAGTTTTTCTAACCATTTAAAAAATCATGCATTGACAGATTTTTATTCTAATGATAATTTTGAAATTCTACACGTGAACGTAAAAAGTAGAAAATTAAATGTTTTGGAAATTTTAGAAATTAAGAGACTTTTGTGTAATGATGCTAATCTAGTTTTAAATGACCGAACGGAATTTTTGTCATTTTCTCCTTTACTTCAACCTCTATTCAAGGTTGGTTAATTACCTGTGTGAATGACCTGTGGGGGTTTCCCCCCCGGGTCTTTGTTCTTTGTTTGTTAACGGGAATTTCCTGCCTTTCTCAACCTTTCATAATAGTTACGGTGTGTATTGTATTTAGTCTTGTAAAAGCCTCGTCAATGCCGTAACTGGCGAAACCATGGTCGGCTAGACCAAACAAATTATAGAATTTTACAAAAGAAAAATTGTGTTTTATTTGATAAAGTGTAAATGAAATTAATTTCACCAAACAGAAATACAGCATAGTGACTGCGAAGCATTCTTCGAAAGAGGTACCGTATATTGTCGCTATATGAAGTGTGAAGCTGTGAAACCTTCAATCAAGGGGTAAAAGTATCCAAGTTGAATCTGTTCTGTGTAAACAGGATGCCAATATCAGCGACACCGTTTCATTAATCCAAGATATTTAGAAGTAACAAAAACGCAGGTAATACACCTGGAAATTAAGATTGGTAAGTAAGTTGGAAAGTGTCACAAGAAAATAAACGCCTTGACCAAAATGATCGAGAATCAATCCCTAGGTCTAAAGCAATATGACGCAATTTTGGAGAGTATTATTTCAAAAAATGAAATTAAAAATTTAAGGTTAAAAAAATAACAGAAACGTTTAAATGATTCTGAGCAACTGTGTTGAATTAAATGGTATCCCAACCGTGGAAAGGGAAGTTGCAGAATTATTGTAAAATTCAATAGTATGTAAAAGATGAATTGTTGAAGAAAAGAAGAGAGAAACGAGAATTATCACTTTGGGCGTAAAAGACATACCAGCTGATCTATTCTGCGAATAAATGAGGTAATCAAAGCCATTGTGCTGACTTCATTGAACTAGGTGGAAGAACTTCAAAATATAACATGCCCTAAAGGCCTTTTCACACTGGCGTACTGAACGTCCTGGACGTTTGGGACGTCCGGTACGCGCCCCTTTCACACCGCCCAACAACGTACCAAACGTCCAATTGTGGGATGAAGATAGGTTCAGAACTTATTTTAGATTACCTCCCGATCAGTTTGAAGAAGTATTGTCAATGATCGATGTTGATATCAGAAAAACCGACACTAACTATAGAGAGGCAATTACTAGCAGAGAGACTCGCTATTTAAGGTAAGAAAAATCATATGATAGGAGCACGTGGTTCTGAAGTGTTCATTGCGCATGCGCTAGGCCGTGGACGGGCTGGACGTTTGTGGAAAATCACTCGCCGAGCGATCCTCCGACGTTCGCAACGTTCTGGACGTGCGGTGTGAACGGTCTCATTTAATAGCATGGGCAGCGATTTATTTTGACGAAAACGTACCAAACGTGTGAAAGGGTAAGTACGCCGGTGTGAAAAGGCCTTAACGCTGCCAAGTAATTATGTGTAATATAAGCGGACGAAATTTATTCAAGTGCTGTTTAGACACTCAAAGACTTATTACAGTATTTGTTATTTAATATTACAGTATTACATAGTACGTTATATGTTTCATGTAAAAATTAACATATAGTTTTAAATTTAGTAATAAACCTGTTGATACAATTTCAGGAAAAAGTAATTTCCCTTGGCGTAAGTTAGAGATATATTTTTGTAAAACGTGAACATAAATCTGTTTTTAATTTCCGTTTGTAAAACGTGGTACAACTGTGTCGCCGCTTAAGATGGGTTTATGGAAAAATAAATAAATTCACGTCAGTTTTACCTGGTTGTTTTATGAACTGCATACCTTACTCAACAACGGTCCGTTTGTAATAAACAAGTTACCAAGGGCGTACCCAGGATCAAAACTGGGGGGGGGGGGCAAGCCATGGTCATTCAATATACAATTGATTATTAAAACAGTTATTTCAAGAATTGTATTAAATTCCAGCAACAAAATGAATAATAAAGATTTATTTTTTGCTTCCAGGGGGGGCAGCTGCCCCTCGCTGGGTACGCCCATGCAAGTTACTTGGACATTACAACTGGTTTTTAAAGGAAATATCTACTTGGAAAATCAATCAAACAAATATATATGTAAACAATACAATATTTTTGGTAATTGTTTACTGCAGCGCCCCAATTTTAATATTTTGTTTTCGTTATTTTTGTACTACAACCTCTCTTTATGAGAATAGTAACTTTTTTTGTGAGCAAAAATGTTTTTCACGGGAAAAAAAACACAATTTCAAGTTTTCTAAGTTATGGATTAAACGAATTGCACATTAAAATACGTTTATACGAGAAAATTTAAGTTATATATAACGACCTTATTTGACCTACGCGTAAATAAACCTAAGTACGATACATGGGCGTCATCGCCGGGAGGGACGGGGGGGGGGACGCGTCCCCCCCAATATTTGAGATGTAAAAATATTTTTGCTAAAATCGAATGATTTACTTAAAACCTTAAAAAGGTAAACATCGGCCTTTGTCTTTACTAGGGTTTTTAACATTACATTTCTGTTACAAACGTAAATAGAATTAATTTTGAATAGTTGTATGCAATAAAGCCCAGTATGTTGGTAAAGTCCACTGCACGAAATCGGGCGGGTGGCTTGTTTAGCGCTGTTGTCACATATGGAACCGGCCTAGCGAGGGATGGTCGAAAGTCGCTTACCCCTACGCACTAATTGACAACCTTGAGCGTCCAGTGTTGCCTAGTTTGAGCGTCAGACCGTTACTCGTCAAACTATTGCCTGTCCGTGCCTGTCGCTGCTCAGTACATTTTATTTTTATTTTTGTGTGATATTTATTAGTGTATAAATTTTAAATCGTACAGTGTATATATAGCGGTAATATGTAAATTATATTTTTAAGTGTTATGAACTGTTAATTTCTGGACATATTTCATTATTTTTGTGTTACGGCTTTATTTATAAAAAATGTCAAATATGGACCGTCTTCTGCGAACTCCTGTGAAACAAGGCCGACTTAAAAGTTTGTGTAAGAACGACATTCAAAGCCAAACGAAAGTAACAATCATATTAAGCACTCAATGTATAATTTTCTTGTGAATGAAACTTGTAAGCTAGTACAAAATACGGGCTGTGTGTTTCACGAGCCATGTGGCAACACTGCATTTTCAGCCACCCGCCCGATTTCGTGCAGTGGAATAATTAGCCCAGGCAATGAAGGTTTTATGTCGGAAGAAATTAGAGACAAGCTGAATTTTTTACAGTCGTTAGTACCTATCTAGAGGAGTATTTTCCCAAAAGTCCCCACCCCTCCCAATTGAGCTTCCCCCCTTTAAAGTCTGAATTTGCAAGCGTTTTTGTTATCGCTTATATCTCTGTTAGTTTTAAACATATCTAATTCATTTTGGTACCATGTTGTTTATCACAAAATTTACTAAAGACAATGTTCAGTAACATTTTCTTATATCTTGTACAGTTATTCAGATTTTTTAAGAAATAGACCGAAATTTCGGATCAAAAAGTAAATTTTTTAAGGATTTCATTTAATAACTTTTTAGTTTCGGATATTTCGAAAAACAACTTCAGACAAAACTTTTAGAGCAACTCTTTAGTTTAAAAAAAATGTAATTGTAACTAAGAATATATTCATGAAAACGTAGTGAAAACATTGAATAACACGCGGCGCACAAAGTGGAAACTGAAAAACAATTATTCTTCATTTTCAGATTAGAATCACACATAGAATATGAAAATGCATAGCCAGCCCAACCTTTTTGTAGCACCCTGTATATATATATATATAAACACTATATTTTCTCGCAAACACAATACTACATCTTAAATGCATGTTAAATGTAAATGTTGGATAGAAATAATCGGAGAACCAAATCAAAGCAATTTCTTCTTCCATTTATTTCCATGTTAGTTCAATGCAATTTTCATTAATGAAAGTACATTTTGTTTCAGTATTATCCAATGAAATTTCGGAAAGACAATTACAATTGCAATTCTCTTATCTTTGAATTAACCTATGTGAATACAAAGCTTATACTTCTAAAACGGAATTTGCCTAATCTAAATGGCCCCTTGCAAATGCAAACAACGGCTGTAATTAATGATTCCATGTGAATATTCAAGTATTATTTCTTGTTCTGAATTTTAATTTAAAACTTCGATTCTACAATGTAATACTACTTTAATTGAAAATCTATTAGAGTGAAAAAATACACAATTGGAGCATAAGTATAGCCCGGCCGGTAAGTGGTGAAGCTTGGAGTGGGGGAACCTAGCCACCGAAGGGAAACTGGGCTCACATATTTTGATTAGAGACGCTGAGCCGTGATTCTTTTTTATTAACAGCGATTAATTTTTTGTTTGTTACTTCAATGTAAAAATTTATAAAATAAAAATTTAAGATCTTTAGCGGATAATATGAACTAATGAAGTACTAATTATTATTGGTTTTAAAATTGCATTTACAAATTATAATTTGTTTGAGTTGCTGTAATAACGACTACAACTACAAAAAACAGTATGAAATTTTTGAATCCTAAAATAAACAAAATGGCGAACAAATGTGCATTGAGAACAGAATGTGTATGAATTGTACTACTTCTGAAAAATTATTGAAGAATGCGGTATGAAAAAATAATTTATAACTATGAGACAATTGTCTACAATGAAAATATAACTTGAGCAAATTAAAATCTAGTACTGTAAATATTATTATTACACCTTTATAAAATAAATTGGGTAATATTTTCTTCAATCATTAAATTTTATTCATTGAGTTTTATTTTATTGCCAAAATAATAGTTTTCAAATTACATAACTATTTTCTATTGCACCAAATACTCGATTCATGACTCTTGTCATACTTTGTAGAAGGCATATAAAGTGATTGTTAAAAAGTTATTTCACTAAATACAATTCGTAAAGAAAAACAACATCAAAAACATATACCTAATAAAATTGTGCGACCAGTTTACGTTGTACAATGTGATGTGCCTAGTAGCACGGACAGAGTTAGACTGAGGACTGAGGACTGAGGTGCAAGGATCCCCCACCACTGAACACTGGCTAGAAACCTGTTTGACCAATGACTACATAAATACTATAAGACACGACATAGGATAGGGAAATAGTCTACGCTTTACGGGTGCTGTTCGTCACAAGTTTGACACACAGCTATCAGAAAGCGCTAGCAGCAGGTGCTTGACTGTACGCATCCCACTTGGTTGAGACTGTACAACTGTTGACCTCTCTCTCACAAACCTTCTCACTTACTTCCGTCAGCATAGTCAGTGTTGTCAGTTCGTGCGCTGAGATAAGCGATTCTCGACCTTCCCTCGCATCTCTGGTCCCATATGTGGCATCAGTGCGTTTTCTCTTACCCGCCTGAAACATTGTTTGACCGTAGAGCCACCTAGCGCCAGTCACATCAACTTCAGATTCTCTAGCAGAGCGCCACCTAGCGGGTATTGGTCAACTCAAGAATAAGCGTAGAATATTTAACATGGCCATGTCGTGTCTTATAGTATTTATGTAGTCATTGGTTTGACTGATCAGGGTCAAGCGTCACCACCTACCGCCTCTGCTATATCAAAATGTGTGCTCTGACAAGTTTTCTAAGTAACTTTAATGAACAACACGTGTGAAAAGAGTCCAGTGTCGGTAGGGTTTGCGTGGGTCTAATGAATGAGATGATGATTTAGTCATCAAAACTTCGTCTTCTGGTTTTTATGGAAATTGTGTTTTCCTTAAATTTATGAATTTTTAAAGTGTTTAACATTTTACAGGATATAGAAAAACTAAAAGCAGCAGACCTTTGTCCATTATCAGTTGTAAAGGTTTAACCGAATGCCCACTGTTTGGAACAATAGATAGATTGTTAACGTACACAATTTACCAAATGTGTAATTAAAACAAATATATAGATATTTATCGTTTGAAGGCGTTAAGTTCACTTTTCGAACGATAAAACATGAAGGAAATAAATCGTTAAAATGGCAACTACTCTGTTACGTTTTATTCCTTTTTATATTTTTGATTTATTTAAAATGTTGGTAATATGCAGTATGAACAAATAATTAGTTCTTAAGTAATTAAACACATTTCCACTGTAATTAAGTACAAATACGAATGATTTTTAATTGTTGACGAGCATTTTGCTTGGTAAATTACTACATGAACGATAAAATACCATTAACTTCCACAACACTGTTTCATTTTTTCTTTGTGTTTTTATTTCTATACCTGTATGTATAATGAAGACAGAGAGCATATTTATTTCATTCGACTGTTTAACATGTATCCATTCGGGGCCCTTGTTCCCATTTGGGAACATCGCGTAATGTTTGCGATTTGAGTCTACGATTATTTATTCCTATTAATACGTACTTAGTATTCTCCATGAAACATATTTTACAAGTATTAAAGATTTTTAAAGAGAGAAAATAAGTTGGTCCTAAATGGGTTAATGCACAATTAGAATCAATCTTAATCACTTTAGGGGTACACATTTTGGGTTACAGTGTTTGTTAGTCGTGACGACGCCAATAGCCCTTCATTCGGAAGAATATAGAAGAAACATAAACAGACATTTGCCGTTCGATATTTTCAAATTTTAATTTTGCTTATCAACTACAATGAAAGATAGATCGTGTACAAACATTATACTAACTTTCTACCTTCCTATTCAAAATTAGTTTTAGATACAATTTAGTCAGAGATAAATACCTTATTATGATTGTGATACATTTTAAAATAAATTGATCATAAACTACTAGTTGTAACAGAAACAAAAATTAATGTTTATATATTTCTCTTTTTTTTTTTTTAAGTCGACGCCATGATCGATTCAGCACTCACGATCGATTGGGCGCATACGGTAAGAGCTCATTACTTGAACGATTGTGGCGTCGACTTCAAAAAAAAAAAAAAAAAAAAAACACTCATTTTTGTTTCTGTTACAATTAGTAGTTTACATTTTAAGAATATAATTATTATGAAGTTGCAACTGTTATTGTAAAAAAATATTATTTATTTCTTTTTTTTTAAGTCAGGCTTTTTTTAAAAAAAAAACTAATTTTCCCAGTACTGGCAAAAATGTACAAGTACTGGCTAGTTAACCTAAACACATACTATATGCTTGCAGTTTATTCAAATGTAATTTTATCAATATTAAATAAAAATATTTCCAACTAGCCAGTATCAATCAGGCGCCATTTTGGCATATTTCTTTTTGCAACTACTGTCCAAGTACAGGCTCAATCAAGTCAGTAATGAAATGAAACGGGACTATCTCGGGAGCATACCCTTTCAAATGAGACCACCCACAATGAAATCGGTTAAGCCGTTCCGGAAATATACGCGGACACAAAAAAAAACAAAAAAACATTCAGGTCGAATACATAACCTCATATTTTTAAGTCGGTAAAAATCGTTGATATCGATTTAATTAACAAACTTATTTGATGACTATTGCGTACTTTACTACATAACCATTTACACTTACGTATAGAATAAAGAAAGTATTAGGATTGGTTATTTAACCAGCCTTGATGGTTTTTTGGGTGATATAGTGTCGAATTTATGATTAATATTTGAGATGTTCATCGACGAGGGATAATGTTTTTGTAGCGTTTATTAGAGTATAATGTAACTTTAGATAAATTCTTTTCAGATAGTGCATCTTGAAAAAGGACGAAAAAAACAAAACAAACAAAAAAATTAATGATAAAGCTAGATATTGACATGGAAGAATGGAGGCGATAATAAGGGAACAGGGGAATGAGAACAGATCTGAATCCCCTTTGTCATTGAGAAATAGGAGGTCATTTATTAGTACAATATCAGCCTGGTGAAAAAACAAAACAAAAACATAACCATATTCAAGGCAATTTATAAACGACAACTGATATTCAATCCAATTTATCAGCAAATTTGTTAAAGTATGCTTATCGTTACTGGGTCAGATAATAATATTCCGTTTGTGGATAACTGCAATTAAAATTTGTTTTAATGTTTGGACCGTTTTTCATGTTTGTAAAGGTGATTTAATATACCAAGTGTCCTTAAAAGTACCCCCCCCCTATTATTTTTTTTTATTAATGGAAATAGACAGATTTGCTTTCGGAAAAGTTTAGATAATCAAAGGAGGAGTTTTTGAAGTATCAAAATTTTCAACCCTTACCCCCAAAATGGGGTAGTTTGGGGGTGAGTCAAGAATTTTAAATAGCAGCCCCTATTGAGTGATACCTCATTTTATAGGTCAATAAAAATAAGAATAATGGCGCAAACTAGAGGTCTCTAAGTTCATCCTATCCAACATAGCGACCAATCGAATTGTGAATTTTATGTTAATAATTACACCGGAAATGTTACGAAATGTACAACAAGCTTTTGAGTTCAGAATCTATTTCTGCCTAAAAGTAAATGGTAGCCGTTTCGAGAACTTAATCTGAGCTAAAAACAAGGTAAGGCTCTTACCATCATTTTACCAACATAGAGCAGTTTGTAATGTAATAAAAACAACCGGAGTTTGTACTGTTTGTAGGTTAACATTCACAATTTGATTGGTCGCTATGTTGGATAGGATGAACTTAGAGACCTCTAGTTTACGTCATTATTCTCATTTTTAAAAGACCTTTAAAATGAAGTATCACTCAATAGGGGTTGCTATTTAAAATTCATGACTTACCCCAAACTACCCATTTTGGGCGTAAGGGTTGAAAATGTTGATACATCAAAAAACTCCTCCTTTGGTTATCTAAACTTTCCCCAAAGCAAATCTGTCTATTTCCGTTAATAAAAAAATAATAAGGGGGTGGGACTTTTAGGACACTTGTTATATTAAGTGATAATTTGACATTATTTGTGGGAAATTCTTGTAAACATTTTAGAAGCCTATTGAAAATGGTTCATACACAAATAAAATATCTTTAAATAGCCAATATTTGAATTAAAACTTTTTTGTGTCTAAAGAATAAATTCTGACGAAATTTGATTTTTTTTCTCCAATGAGAAATGGGTAAAAAAAAACACGTAGAGGTAGAGTTACAAAATCCAATGTGAGTTACACTGAAAATACGTTTAACCTGGAATAACATTGTCTGTCATTTATACACCGCTCTGAATCAATAAAGAATAAACATTAAAATATATATTTGTGGCATATTATTGGAAATTCTTAACGCGTTAATAAAAGTACAAAGAGAAGTTTCCTTTGAACAAATTTAAATATTAGTATTTTTTTCATAATCGGTTTCCAAATTTTTATACAATTTTGTTATCTCATGTATCGACTCTACCGTGTTCATTCCATTCCGTTTCTCATCATGTGTCAGTCAATATTTATATTCGTTACTTAAGTTTTTAATTCAGTGACTGCATTATCTTTCACAAACAAACAAAAGATTCTCGTCGACATGGCGTTTATTTGGACTAATCAAAAATTATCTAAGCATAGCGGACTTTGTGTAAATAAGCTATGAGATCACTGGCTGTCTCTGCATTAGTTGTAGTTGTCAGTTGACTCAGTTGTCAGTATTTAATTCGTCTCGGGCTAGAAGAGTTCGTTTTTTGGATTTTTTAATGTTTATAGTGTTTAAAAAGTTTTTGTGTGTGAATGTTGATAGTGGTGACAAAGTTAATAAGCTTTCATATTTGTTTGAAAGAATAAACCCTTGTAGTAGTTGGCTTAAAGACGACATCATTGTATAGAAAAACATCCCGTTACCGAAAGGAGTGTCACAGTGCGCAGATCTTACCAAACCAGTGCTAGTCACACTTCAATGTAAAAGCAAAGTTACTGGACAAAATAGTGAAAAAAAGCAATAAAGACATTCAAATGCTTCGGCTGCCTGTGGCCCATTGTGAATTAAATGCAATTGAACTTGTTTGGTCTTATGTTAAAAATGAGGTGGCAAAAAGAAATACAAGTTATAAGGTAGAAGAAGTATGTTAGTTTTATGGATGATGTGCCAGAAAATTTGTGGAAAAACTGTGTCGAACATGTTAAGAAAATAGAAAATCAATATGTTTAAAGTGAAAATTTAGTTGACATTGGGGTGGAACCCCCGTGATAGTAAATGTAAATGAGTCGAAGTTGAGTGAAAGTGATTTAGATTAACTACTGAAATTTAAATTTTAAAAGACCAAGACTCTACACATGGCATGGAGTACAGACAGGTATGCCTATTTATATTTTAACTAATAATAATAATAAAATAAATAATTTATCCGTGTATTATAACTATAGCTTTCTTTTCAATGACACTGCTATATTGTAAAGTCACGAGTACAAGAAGAAAATACTATATATTAAGATATTAAAGATTATACAGCTGTAAGTTAAATCCATATTAAATATAAAACTCGAATCTGTTGACGCTCGGAAAAAATGAATCCAGTATAAACTGACTGTACATCCGTAGCCGGATGATCAAAAATATGCTTTGTTTAAAATTGTACAATCAAATATTTGTAGTCCAAATTACAATGTCAACTCTTTCATTAGAGTTTATTTACATATTTTTAAAATGACAATGAAAGTTGCAATTATCTATAACAATCCGTTATGGAGATATCAAATTAACAAAAACGTTAATAACAACAACTGTTTTAGTGATTATTTTATTACGAAACTTGAGTATGTTGTTAATAAACTCCTAACAGGAATTTTTTTAGCACCCTTAGTTTTTACACTGTGCAAATTCAAATACGCGTGTTTATGAAAAAAACTGCAATAAATGTTTTTTACATTCTATCGTTATTTTTGCAATTAACAAAATGTTTTAAAATTATAAAATATATATGGTTTTACAGGAAATTTAATAAGGAACACGATGATGTACTCATTTAATTTTTAGCATTACTTTTGCCAGTTTGCGCCGCAAAGTGAGGGGCGTATAATAAACAAATCTATAGTAAGTTAGTTGTAAATATTTAACTAAGTTGTCACATTACGAAAGGAGGTTATCTGAAAAAAGCAAGTGTTAGCAGAAAAGTTATTTATTTAGACAAACTATTTTTTTTCCTTTTTTAACAGGTGAAACATGGGCGTACCCAGGATCAAAAATAGGGGGGGGGGGCAAGGGGGCAAGCCATGGTCATTCAATATACAATTTATTATTATAATAGTTATTTCAAGAATTGTATTAAATTCCAGCAACAAAATGTATAATAAAGATTTATTTTTTGCTTCCAGGGGAGGCAGCTGCCCCTCGCTGGGTACGCCCATGAGGTGAAACCTCTCAGTAATCATTGCTTCTTAATAAAAGTTCGGAAAGAACATATTATAATAAATTCTCCCCCCCCCCCCCGATAATGGTGTCATGGTCGGAGAGATACGTTGGTCAAGAAATACCTGTTAGAAAAGTTCTTAGAAAGGTATGTATAACAGGACAAAAATAAATAAATTACAACAATTATATAAACTTCTTAGTCATGTCTCTTCTTAATATAAAAAGATGTAGAACAAAACAACAAGATGGCGTACCTGCGGCACAGGAGTTGCAATGTGTGGGGCCGCCTTTTTGTGACAAGGTAAGTAAATCAATTTTATAATGAAACCCATTTCTATACGTTTGAAGAATAAAACTTAATAAATATTGGCTATAATCTAACTATGAAAAGTCACCCATAGAAAGCAACTGATTATACTATTTGTGTTTTAATTAGGGTGTAAACTAAATTGTTAATTATTCCAAGACTTGTCGTATTTAGTGACTTCTCATAGTTAGATTATAGCTAGTATTTATTAAGTTTCATTCCTCGAATATATAGAAATTGGAATTTCATTATAAATTTGATTTACTTACCTTGCCACAAAAACGCTGCCCCACAAAATCCAATTCCTATGCCGGCTCCCATACATCGCGCAGTGGTGAATCCCCCCCCCCCAACAGATGGGATAAATGTACTATTTAGAGAATTTTTATTATACATTTCGTAAGATGGATATTCAAAGTATCACAATTATAAAAAAAGGCTTTCGCTTATACCTGTGCTTCAGCATTAATTCACAAGTGACACTGGAGTAAAAAACGTCTGAGCTACTAAAGGCCAGTATATAAAGAACGGTTCCTTCAAGCACAATGTAACTTTGTACAGTGTTGTCAGATTGTCAAGACGAAAAATTGATTCATATCATTATGCCATGTAGATCTGTTTGAAATATCATTTTAATAAATATAAATCTTTTTTATTAGAAATGTTATTGTTTACATATACGACGTTTTGTATAGGATTGAAACTTATAACATATAATTATGTACAGTATTACTGAAAAACTGTATCCATACATTATTATAAATATAATTATTTTTATATTTAACGGCACTATTAGGAAATGATTATTTTTTAGAGTTTTTTTCCCTTATCTTCAGACAGATTCAATACAACAACGCTTGCATTATTAAAACAGTCAAGGTCATCTAGAAAACTGCGCTTTTTGTATTTATAAAATACAATGGCAACATTAATACGAAAAAGAGCGGCTTAGTTTCTCTGAAATCGCATAATCTCTTTCTTTTTCCATGTACCACATCTCTTACAATAGATACAGATGGCTTTGTCTTCACTCTTTAACTCTGCGCATCATTTACAAAGGTAAGAATTGAAACGTAATACGGACAATATAAAACAAGAATGAATTACAATTCTACATAACTGTTTACAGTGAGGGTAAACAAAAACATCAACACTATTGATATTTGTCAGTTTTAATCTTTTATTTTCTCTTAATACAGAAAATTCGAGTTATGTTGGTTTACTCGTAAAAACACGGTTAGGTTAGGGTATGGTTTTATTTTAAAATAATGATTTTTATATTTTGAGCTCAGTAGACCCAAGGAACATCGAGCTTTCTAAAATGTATGGCTTATCAAGGATGTCCCATAGGACTACCAAGCTAAAATACACAGAACGTTTTCCAGTGTTATATAAACCATGTATGTTTTATATCAGCGAGAAGTTTTGTTTTCATCGTTGCGTAGAAGTCATCAAGCAAAATCCGATGAGCGGTAGATTTCATTTTCAAAACTTCTTAAAGATATGTTAGGGTTTACAGCAACTAATACAGTTTTAGTTTCTTCTTCGAGTCCCTCTTTAATAACCTGATCGTCCGTAGTAATCCTAATTGTAATTAGAATGGAATTTTTCAATTACTCTTCGCGAAAACTGGACATACATGGAATTTTTCTATCTTCAGTCATTCCCTCAAATGTACTTTGAATAGAATTGAATTGAAACTGAGCCCACTTTATAGTATAGCCTCAAAATCATCATTCTTTCATCAATTCATAAATAGCCCATTTTATAAAAAAACAGAAGCTGTTTTATAATGAACCAAAAATAACAGGCCTAACCTGAACTAAATTTACAACAAAACAATCTAACAATAAAGTAAAAACCACACAGTAGGAGTAAAAAACATATTTTCAATTATACAATTAACATATTTCAACGAATTACTTAAGGGGGGGGGGGTCACTGCGCCTTATACTTCGCAATGTTAACATAAATATGTTCCATTTCTCAGAAATGGCTGAAGATAACATGTTGGAAGTTATTAAGCAAAATCCGATGAGTAAAGATACGTTGTTTACAGCAACAGCAAGCAACTAATACAGTTTCAGTTTCTTCATCTAGTCCTAAACGACGTTCAATATATTCAATACAATATATTATATATTCAAATTTTGTCCATAACTCGGGATGTTTTTCACAATTTTTTAAAACTCAAAATTACGATTTTGATCAAATTATGTATGCGGCCATTTTTTTTTGTCAGTGTTTTTATGACGTTATATTTTTTACATATGGATATATTTTGTCCATATCTCGGGACGTTTTTCACAATTTTTTAAAACTCAAAATGACGATTTTGATCAAATTATGTATGCGGCCATTTTTTTTTGTCAGTGTTTTTATGACGTTATATTTTTTACATATGGATATATTTTGTCCATATCTCGGGACGTTTTTCACAATTTTTTAAAACTCAAAATGACGATTTTGATCAAATTATGTATGCGACCATTTTTTTGTCAGTGTTTTTAGGACGTTATATTTTTTACATATGGATATATTTTGTCCATATCTCTGGACGTTTTTCACAATTTTTTAAAACTCAAAATTACGATTTTGATCAAATTATGTATGTGGGCAGTTTTTGTCAATATCTCTGGACGTTATTCACATTATTTGATATCACAAAATTATTAGTTTCTCAAAATAGAAATTATAACTATTTTAATTAAAATGTGTATGTGGGCATATTTTGGCCATATCTCTCATCGTTTCTCAGATTTTTTGATAACTTAAAATAATTACGATTTTCTCAAAATCGACAAGAATAACTACGAAAATAAGACTTTCTGTCTTACGAAAATAGTTACAAGTACGCCAAGTTTGTTATTATCAAGCTCGGAAACATTGTACAGCTAAATTTGAGTAAAAATTAAACTGATAACATGAAGCGCATTTTGTGGAAAACCCCCAATTTATCTAAGTAAAACAAAATAAATCTGTCAAACGTGACATAAGAAAGACATATTTGCATGGCTTTTACACAAGGATGAAACCCCAAGCTCTCACTGACAATACATACATTTTTAAACAACACTTGAAAATGTTCTGTGTATTTTGGCTTGGCAAACTTGTCCAACATCTTTGATTAAGCCATACATTTTTGAAAAGGTTTGATGTAGCAGATGTATGTCAAGCTCACAAAATTATAAATAAATATATAATTATTGCAAATTTTACAATCAATTATAATATTTATTTTTCCTTAGTCAAAGAAACTCATAATCTACTTCGAAAAATAAAATGGTAAAAGAAAGATTTATTTAATTGTATGAATTTGTTGAAAACACGTGAGATCAGTTTGTCGAAATAATTATCCAGTTATTTTACAACGTCAGAAATAAATATATTTTGTATTTCCATAAACGCGCTTGTTCATGTAACCTCTTTTCGCACTGGATTCGGCATATAATATATACAGTGTCAGAAAAATATGGAAAGGGCTTAACATTTCAAGAACTGGTTTGGTTGGATAGAAAGATGGCCGACTTCTCATTTTAAAATTCTATCTACAGAGAGGTACAAAAGTTTAGTAGGTTATACAGGATGTTCCAAAAATAAACAAAAAGTGATTTTTGTCAACTTATATCAAATGTAATGCTATTATTATGTTTATAGATCAATTTAAGATACTAGATCTTCAATAACAATAGAGTTTTGTTAGTTACAAATTGTGTAAACACATTATTAAACGTTCTCTGCAAGACCGAGTGTTAAACTAAAGTAACATTTTTGTAATAGTTTGTGTAATTAAGACATAAGTAGTTTTACTTTTTGCTTAATGTAGTAGGCTTACTGTACATCACAATAACCAAATAAATGAATCATTTTTCACTCAGTCCTGCAGAGAACGTTTAATATTTTGTTTACAAAATTATGAATTTTTAAACGTTATAACTCTGTTAAAGTTAAATTAAAAATTCTTTTAAATATCTTAAACTATTAAATAATTGTGATACATTTAAAATAAGTTGTAAAAATCACGTTTTGGAACACACTGTATATTCTTACTCAATCATTTTACCATCCTGTAGATAGCTCAGGTTAAGTGCTTTAGAATGAGAAGTGGAATATCTTCCTATCTAAAGGAAATTCTTGAAATATTAAGCCGTTTCAATACTTTTCGAACACCCTGTAAAGACGTGGAAGTCGCGGGACTGGCCGATATAAGTGAAAACTTCAAACCGATCATTTGTTAATTATGATATTTTATTCTATTACTTATTCCAATGTATTTGATAATTTGTTTAAAATGACATAAAATACTACTTATTAAATGTATTTAAAATATAAATTAATGGTTAATTAAATAGTTTAACTATAAAAATTTATTTAATAAGTCTTCCATAAAAAAAAATTCAATAATGAATTCTACTATTTTTTACTCGTATATTAACAGGTTATTGCATTAAATATTAAATAAATGTAAGACCTTCTCCAATAATAAACTTGATAATGGCTGAATAACCGAAACGGCCATCGCGTCGTATAAAAAACGACCAAAACAGAATATTGTGGACGGTGAGTCTTATATTTATTTATTATTTAATATATCAATATTCCGAATGGCGAATAACATATCTTATTACATTAATCTATATTATTATTTTACAATATATTCAAGATTATTAATTTTCTATTCTATTTCTGTAATATTAACATTATTTCTATTATCTGATTCATCCAAAAATGAAACAATTGATTTGTGATAACGAAATAAATACTCTGGAATGAAATCTATTTAAATATCTTGTAATTACTGCATCTATTGTTGTTTCATATCGTGTTTACTTATATTTTTATCATTGGATATTATCAAGTTTAATTTTTCTTTTAAAAATTCTACGTGTGGCTTTGATGATTCTTCAGCAAAATTCATGTTGAAATCTCCACTCAAAATTGTAGGTATTTCATGAAATCTCTCGATTAACAATTTTGATCCTTCCTCAGCATATATAAGCAAATTAGTATGTAAACATTTCATTATTTATTTGTTGAACAGTATGTCTTGGTGATATATATACGGTTATTATTAAAACTTTTTGATTGCAATCTTTACAGTGCGCTACAGATATTTCTCCGATTTCAGATACATTTAAGTCAGAATTTGATGTTTGTCTTATATTAATATTCATATGAGAACTCATATGTGTAGTGTCTTGTGCATTATGATAAATAGCCACTCCGGCAGTTGAAACTTGTGGTCTTTCGAATTTGACAATGCAATTCAAATTAGAAATATCTTTGGGTTGTTCGCCGTTCATTGTTTCTGATAATATCAGTACATTTCATCGTTGTACTGTAGCATTTAAATCCAAAAAAGCACTTCCGCAATAACTTAACTCATTTCGTAAACATACATTCCACTTTCCGTCGCTTGACAGATGCTGGCATCTAGCGGCCCGCTCCTAAACCAAGCATCACCTGATACTTGAAACCAAAGTACATTTTCGCCGGTCAAGCTAGCTTCTCGATTACCGGTCCACAGTCTACATGCGATAACAACATGGTCTACACTCTTCATAACTCCGTTAGCTAAAAGTTTTTCTTTCTTCTCTCAAAATTACCGTCTTTCTAAAACATCATGTTAAATTACTAATTGTGCGCCTTAGTCTAATAATCTGGTTCAAAAATGTTAAAATTAACCATCATTTTCTCGGTACTACCTCACGTGATCTGCGACAGGATTTACCAGGTACTTCAACCTTACAGATTTTGTCATATTATAAATTTTGTTAATTTTTAAAATAATTTGTTAATTATCATGTATTCTTTAAAATATGTATTTCATGTTTTATTCAATATTCTATTTCCTTTTGAAACTAAATGATTATAAAAATTTTCTTTTCTTAAAACATCATTTACAAAATCTTGCAAAGGCACATTTTACGTTTTGAACATTTTTGTGAAATAAGTGCAAACTAGTGTTGAACATTAAATGATCAGAATATGAACATGTCAAATATAAAACAATTGAGGAAATTTCTTCTAAATCAGAAAATTTCGTTTTACAAGCTTTTGCAAAATCTTACAAGTCTTATACAAGCTTTCTTTTAAACAAAATTAAAATATATATAAATAAATTTATAATAATCTAAGAAGCTTTTAAGTACCATCTTAACGAATTTCTGTTATACAATCAATTTTCTTTAATTTTGGCAAATAATCAGATATTTCTTTAATGATGAACATTAATGCTAAAACATGTCTGATTTTGTACAGACACTAAAAGAACATGTTTTTTGCTCACAGCTAATATGCTGGTAGGACAAATAGGAGAAATTGGAGAAATAAAGAAATTCTTGTCTCACATTGCGCAAACCAACGAAACATCCTAACAAGTTTCGTCCTGTTGGCAAAACACGTTTTTTTGTATAACGTAACTTCACATTTTCAAGTGCATAAAAGTGATGTCTTTTTCTACAGCTGACTTTACAGAACTTTAACTAACTCATTTTGTATATGTGCCTAAATTTACTTTCGCAAATATGTGTTCCTTAAGACTATTTTCTAAATGTAGACCTGTGTAGTTAATTATAAAATATATATAAAAAACAATTATTGGGTGGAGCCTGCATGCAATTTTCGGTCCTAACAACCTCCAAGAGGTTAATTTCCAAATTAAAATAATTGACGTCAATTAACAAAATTTCAAAATTCTAAATTCCTTTTTTTTGTTTGTTTAAAATATATAAATTTATTTGGCCAATATAGTTTTTAAGAAATTTTTCAAACCAGTTATATTATGTATCTTTAGTTTAGTGATAAACATGTTAACTATAGATATGATTTTTGAACTTAAAATATCAAACTCTTTTATATTTTGTTAAATTCTGTAATTGTTTAAAAAGAAACTATCATCTTATAAACTAAAAAGGGGGGGATAAGTTTTTTTTTCTTTTTTTTTGAATCTTTTGATTAAATTTTTTTTTTTTTATTATTATACTTTTACATTAAGGGCGTATAATCTTTTTTTTTGATTAATTATAATTCTGTGAATTATTAAGCTGTGCTCATTGTTTTTTTTGTTAAATTTTTGTAACTATAAATATACATATTAAAAGGGGGGATAAATTTTTAGAATCTGTTGATTAAATTTTTTTTTCTAAATTATTATATGTTACAATTAAGGGCTTATAACTTTTACAATTTATGATATTGTTAATCATAAGTTTTTTTTTATTGATGATTTGTGTCAGGATGTCTTTTGTTGTAAATGACAAAGTCTGAAGCGCCGAAATTTCCTTCTGCTTTCAATAAACTTGAGCCTTGTTAATTACTAAATTTGTCTTTGTCTTTTTTTATTTTTCTTTTCAAACATTGTTACCATTTTGGTTCCGCCTTTCTTAAATTTAAGTCCCCTGGTAACATGTTTCTGGTAGCAGAGCGTGGTTAGCTTTAAATTCTAGTTTGTTTTTTTTTCTAAATTACAGAGCTTGGTTAATTTTTTAAATTCTGGAACCTTAGTTAATTTTCAAAATTTTGCATTGGAACCATCTAAATTTAAATTCAAAAATTATCTTTGTTAAACAAGGCTCATTTTTATGTTTTGCAGCTTTTTCAAATACTGCACAACTGTTGCTGATGAAATTTTTTTTTATATATTTAGTTTAAATATTTAGATGTCTATAAATCTATAGTCTCTTTTTTATTATTTATTTATTTTTATAAACACTTACACAAAAACTTCTAAACCAATTTTGATAAAATTTTTTTTTATTATTATTTTGTCTGCTTAAATATTTTTATATATATATATATATATATTTACAAACACTGCACACTAGTCATTCACTGAATTTGATCCAGACAGCGGGCTCATTCGGGAATCCAAAAAAAATTTAAATAAATAATAAAATCCAAAAATAGTTAAAAACAAAAAAAAAACAAAAAAATTCAAAATCTCCTTCAAAAATTTTCTCGAGTTTTCTTTCGCTTGTCTGTATTAATTCATACTTACACACACACATATACACAACAACTACACTACATATAATTCTTGAGTCTTTCTCTGGCTCTTTCATTTTTTACATCATCTTAAAAGAAATTTTTTTTATTTAAAAACACTTGATTAAATTTTTTTTTATTTATCAGCAACAGTTAAGATGGCAGTGGATTTGCTGCGATTAGTGGATTCGTTAAAGAATACCGAGCTTGCTTTTGAGGTAGTAGCTAGAGGTGGTGAAAAAGACATTGTAGCTAAAATGCGAACCTCTCTTAGGTCCCTTCTGCAGAACAGCGTCGAGCCCGAAATGGGAAACTTCACTGAAGACATCCTCTTGCAACAGATAGCGTTAGCCCGGAACTCCTTGTTTGTCTTGCAAGACGACCTGGAGAACCTCGATTCCGAAAGAGGAATCAAAATGATTCGTGTTCGTGCGCGCATAAACGTCTTCGGAAGACGACTAGAGTTCCTAAATCGGGTGCACACTGAACAACTAAAAGTAGCAGACAACAACGTGCCACGGGATCTGGCCGAGCTACATAACAATTTCGCTACGCTCAAAGAAAAATTTAAAGCCTTTGAGCAAACCGTTGCTCCTCTAAAACTAAACGTAAGCATCCCGCTAACGCCCTCTGGGGGAACCACTAAAGCTAGCTCTGCAGAGCCATCTCGGTCTAATGGGCCAAATCTCCTTGCGGACACGCCGCAGGCTGAGGCTCAGCAAACTACACCTAGCAGCTCGAAAGGCTGTCAATACATTTCCTTATACGGAAAATTAAGTCATCCTGCCGAACAAATAATTAAGACAATTCCTCAGACAGATGGGTTCGACCTTGACAAATTATTAAATTTTTTTAAAATTTCTTTAAAAATAGTTAAAACTTACCCGGACGTAGCCTTAAACATTAATAATGTTCTGATGCCCTATGCTCAGGGCCCTTTAAATTCATGTCTGATTAGACATCAGGCATTTAATACCTTTCATAAAGAGGCCTTAAGTCTCTTTATACCATCAAAACGGTTAGCTTCTTTAGTGCAGGAGTTATTTTATAGGCCCCAGAAGACTAACGAGGCGGTGCACATCTTTGTAAATGAAATTAAAGAGGCTGCAGAAACACTTAATTTAGATAAGTCCGAATTGGAGGTCACGGACGTCATTCTGGAGGGACTGTCTCCGGAAGTCCGCAACTGTTTAGTTTTTGCGACTAAGCCTAAAAATTTCGCAGATCTAGATCGACTCTGCGCTCACGTAAATAACATCATGTACACTGACAGGCAAAGGGCTCCATTAAAGAGACCTGAGTTTAAAAGTCCTGATTTTAGACCTACAAGACCTGTAGTCTGTTACAGTTGCGGGCAGCCGGGACATAGAAGCCCAGAGTGTCGAAACCGGCCTCCAACAAGGCAATATCCTCCAAAAAACGGAGGCAGGTTTGGAGTCTAGTTGGTAGCTCCAGGCCAGCCTCCCTTTCTAAAACCAACCACATCGGATTTAAACATAACACGAAACCACATTTTTTTAATAAACCTCCCTTTCAAAATTTAAACTCAATTTCCTATTCAAGAAGAAACAATTTCGGCAATAAAATTCAAAATTACGTTACTCCCATCTGTTATCATTGTGGCATACCCGGTCACTATATCTGGGGCTGTAAATTCTTCTCTCTACGGAATAGGTCCAGGCAAACCTATTCCAGCTCTAAGCTTTCCAACTGCAAACTTCAAAAAAAAAATAACATTTCTCTTAAATCTAGGGGTCTGAACGATCAGTTTTTGCCTTTGGTGGAAGTAGCTTTTGGGCAAATTAAAGTTAAGGCTCTGCTGGACTCCGGTTCAGTAAGATGCGTCATTTCTAAAGCCCTTTTTAAAAAATTGAAGAACACCAAGGCTTTTAAATCCATCACCAGGGTGAAGGCTGATTGTGTCACGGCTTCTGGAAAAAGGTTGCCCATTTCCTACTCTTGTCGTCTTCATCTTAAAATGGAACATTGTAGTTGGAATGTGGATTTCCTGGTGGCGCATAAGTTGTCGTGTCCTCTGATCCTCGGGTCAGATTTCATATCTAAAACGGGACTGGTACTTGATCTTTCAGCAAAAAACTTCTATTTCAAATTTTCAAGGTCTATTGTTTTTCCTCTATGTAATTTTAGTAATTCTGCGTATAAACCTATAGTGTCCACAACATCTGAATCTACTGCTCCTGATCCTTTAGGTCATCTTCAAAAGGACGATAAAAACGCCATTTTAAAAATAATTAATGATTTTCCTCAGGTACTCACAAAAAGGTTAGGTTTAACACATCTAGTTGAATACGATATTCAACTGAAGGACAACACTCCGGTCAAGTGTTCTCCATACCAATTGGCACCTCCCAAAATGGAATACCTCCGCGAACACATCAACGAATTGTTAGATTCAGGAGTAGTAGAACCCAGCCGGTCGGCATATGCATCCCCTGTTTTTCTGGTTCAACATCCCGAAAAGAAAACAAGGATGGTGATTGATTATCGGAGGCTCAATCAAAACATCGTCGTCGAAGCGGTGCCGCTACCTAACTTACATCAAAGTTTTAACTGGTTTGTCGGTGCCAAATATTTCACAGTTTTCGATCTTAATTCAGCTTATCATCAAATCCCTTTGTCTCAAAAGTCCAAGCAAATTACCAGCTTTTGTACTCCTTGGATGCTTTATCAGTTTACTCGAGTCCCTTTTGGACTCTGTACTGGTGCCCAAGTGCTTACCAGACTTTTGGATCAGGTCTTCCATGACATCAAATTCAAATTCATTTTTAATTATCTGGATGATCTAGTCATTTACTCCAAAACTTGGGAAGAGCATCAAAAACATCTTCGGGAAGTCCTTACTCGTTTGCGGCGGGCTGGCTTGACTGTTAACCCAGATAAGGTCCGTTTCGCTGTGAATGAGATAAGTTTTTTAGGACACCTAGTTTCTTCTCGTGGCGTGCAAATCGACCCATCTAGAACAAAAGCAATTAGAAATTTTCCGCAACCCAAGAACCCTAAGGCCGTTTCCAGATTTATTGGAATGGTCAATTTCTTTGCTAAATTCATTCCAAATTTCGCGGAGCACGCTGCGCCTCTAAATCTGCTTCGGAGGAAGGGCCAAAAATTCTCTTGGCAAGCTGAACAAGAGAAAGCTTTTAAACATCTTCGGGAGGCAATAACACAGCCTCCGGTTCTCCGGATGGCCGATTTCGCCAAACCATTCATCCTGCAAACGGATGCGAGCTCGGTGGCCCTTGGAGCAGTTCTACTCCAAGAAATTGACGGCTCACGACAGCCCATAGCGTACGCTTCACGTACTTTAACACCTGCAGAAAGAAAAGCCTCATCTGCATATGAAGCCGAATGCCTAGCAGTAGTTTTTGGAGTAGAGAAATTTAGGCAATATCTAGAGCATCGGGAATTCCTATTAGAAACCGACAACCAAGCCCTTTCTTGGCTTTTAGCACGTCCTCGTCAACTTGGTAAATTAGGCCGGTGGATTGCCAAGTTGACTTCATTGAAATTTAAGGTAGCGCACATAAGAGGAACTCAGAACATCATAGCAGACTCCCTCTCGCGCATGTTTGAACCGGAAAATTTCAACGAAGAAAATGTCACCTTTTCGTGTACCAGTCTCCTCACAAATTTTCCTCTAGCTTTTCATGACATCCAGACTCATCAAAAGGCCGACCCTATTTTGAAAAATATCATTGCCGATCTTGAACAGAACATCTCTTCGGAGAAGTACTGTTTAAGTAAAGGTGTTCTTTGCCTGAAAAATCATCTGGAAAAGCCCACCAGAATTTATTTACCTCAGTCCTTAGTCGACCTGGTGATTAATTATCATCACGACTCCGTTGTGGGTGGTCATCTTGGAGTACTTAAAACTTTGTTTAAGGTAAAGGAGAACTTTTATTGGCCAACTTTAAAACAGGATGTCACTTCTAAAGTGCGAGCTTGTTCGGTGTGCGCTGTAAGCAAACCTGCTCACAACTCCAAATTAGGATACCTTGCCTCAACGGTTCCCAATCGTCCCATGGAAAAATTACATATCGACTACGTCGGACAGCTTCCTAGGACAAAACAGGGCTACAACATGATACTGGTCGCAGTTGACCAGTTCTCAAAATTCACCTGGCTCATGCCTGTCAGAGATGCAACTTCCCACAGTACAATTAAGGCCTTAAGCCAAAACATTTTTCAAAATTTCGGTTTTCCAAAGATAATAATCTCTGACAATGCACAATGTTTTGTATCACATGTCTTCCGCAACTTTTGTTTTTCTCGCGGTATTAAGCATGCAACTTTATCTCCTTATCACCCCCAACCTAATAATGCGGAAAGACTCAACCGAAACCTTAAGGCAGCCCTTATCGCCTATCACTCCAAAAATCAATCCTCTTGGGACGACTCCCTTTGCTGGCTTCAGCTGGCTTTCAATTTCGCACATCATGAGACTCTTAAAGCAACACCTTTTAGTATTCTTTTTAATTTTCTCCCCAATACACCACTGAGTCTCAGCTGGAACATACATGATCTCCTTCCAAAACCTAATACTAATCCATCACAAGTTTGGCGCCAGGCCAAAGACAATATAATGAAAGCGCACCAAAAGGCCGAAAAGACCTATAACAAATTCAGGAAGCCTCATCTGTATAAAATCAACGATCTTGTCTGGTGTAAAACACACCCTCTTAGCTCTGCCATAGACAAGCGAGCTGCTAAATTGATGCCTCGATGGTCAGGTCCCTTCCGGATCATTGATTTTCTTACTCCAGTTACCGTTGCGCTTTCTTTCGCCAATTCACCTCGTTTTATTAAAAAAGCACACGTCGAGCAACTCAAACCTCATCATATAAATTAAATATTAACAAATTTCTAGAACCTTCTCCTTTACGATTTAATTTTCTTTCTGATCTTTCTTGGCCCGCACAAATTGTCATCTGGTAGTCTTCTTTCTATGCACTGCAGAACATAATAAAATACGGAACCAAGCCGTATTTCCTCTAAGCCAAATGCACATCTGTATGTTTGGGCATCGGTGGGCTGAGCTCTCCTAGAGCCCCTCCGTGCCGTAATCTTTATAGGTGTTTGCAGGCGAAGAGATATTGATTTTCCTTGTCCAGTGATATATCTCACTGTTTCCCGGACTTGACGCTTTTCAACCCATAGTCTGATCAACTATGAGGTTCCACTTTACGGCAATGGCCGCTACATGTACCTGACATGTTTCCCTATCTAGACATATCTTGACATCGAGCACTCCGCGGGTGTAATCGATGCGACGAGAATATAGAGAGCGTCATGAACTCTTCTATTTCTTCGTCACCATAACGTCTTCGGACGAGGACATAGTGAGTCCATCTTCTTAATAGTTAAGTTTGGTGCATTTGTTCTTTGTTGTTTATCTTGGTGAAGGTATACTGACCGGTTCTGTCGAACTACATATAGTTAATGTGGCACTCGCTATGCATGTTAGTCTTAGTTTGTCTTTTGTTTATCTCGAGGTCTAAAACACCTGTCTGAGAGGAAATTTTTTTTTTACCCCTTCAAGCACACTCTCTCTCTCCTTTTTCTAAATTTTGCGGGAGGCCCTTCTGGCCCCTTTTCTTTTCTACCCTAACTCCGTCTTTCGGGGGGGGAGAGCTGTAGCATTTAAATCCAAAAAAGCACTTCCGCAATAACTTAACTCATTTCGTAAACATACATTCCACTTTCCGTCGCTTGACAGATGCTGGCATCTAGCGGCCCGCTCCTAAACCAAGCATCACCTGATACTTGAAACCAAAGTACATTTTCGCCGGTCAAGCTAGCTTCTCGATTACCGGTCCACAGTCTACATGCGATAACAACATGGTCTACACTCTTCATAACTCCGTTAGCTAAAAGTTTTTCTTTCTTCTCTCAAAATTACCGTCTTTCTAAAACATCATGTTAAATTACTAATTGTGCGCCTTAGTCTAATAATCTGGTTCAAAAATGTTAAAATTAACCATCATTTTCTCGGTACTACCTCACGTGATCTGCGACAGGATTTACCAGGTACTTCAACCTTACAGATTTTGTCATATTATAAATTTTGTTAATTTTTAAAATAATTTGTTAATTATCATGTATTCTTTAAAATATGTATTTCATGTTTTATTCAATATTCTATTTCCTTTTGAAACTAAATGATTATAAAAATTTTCTTTTCTTAAAACATCATTTACAAAATCTTGCAAAGGCACATTTTACGTTTTGAACATTTTTGTGAAATAAGTGCAAACTAGTGTTGAACATTAAATGATCAGAATATGAACATGTCAAATATAAAACAATTGAGGAAATTTCTTCTAAATCAGAAAATTTCGTTTTACAAGCTTTTGCAAAATCTTACAAGTCTTATACAAGCTTTCTTTTAAACAAAATTAAAATATATATAAATAAATTTATAATAATCTAAGAAGCTTTTAAGTACCATCTTAACGAATTTCTGTTATACAATCAATTTTCTTTAATTTTGGCAAATAATCAGATATTTCTTTAATGATGAACATTAATGCTAAAACATGTCTGATTTTGTACAGACACTAAAAGAACATGTTTTTTGCTCACAGCTAATATGCTGGTAGGACAAATAGGAGAAATTGGAGAAATAAAGAAATTCTTGTCTCACATTGCGCAAACCAACGAAACATCCTAACAAGTTTCGTCCTGTTGGCAAAACACGTTTTTTTGTATAACGTAACTTCACATTTTCAAGTGCATAAAAGTGATGTCTTTTTCTACAGCTGACTTTACAGAACTTTAACTAACTCATTTTGTATATGTGCCTAAATTTACTTTCGCAAATATGTGTTCCTTAAGACTATTTTCTAAATGTAGACCTGTGTAGTTAATTATAAAATATATATAAAAAACAATTATTGGGTGGAGCCTGCATGCAATTTTCGGTCCTAACAACCTCCAAGAGGTTAATTTCCAAATTAAAATAATTGACGTCAATTAACAAAATTTCAAAATTCTAAATTCCTTTTTTTTGTTTGTTTAAAATATATAAATTTATTTGGCCAATATAGTTTTTAAGAAATTTTTCAAACCAGTTATATTATGTATCTTTAGTTTAGTGATAAACATGTTAACTATAGATATGATTTTTGAACTTAAAATATCAAACTCTTTTATATTTTGTTAAATTCTGTAATTGTTTAAAAAGAAACTATCATCTTATAAACTAAAAAGGGGGGGATAAGTTTTTTTTTCTTTTTTTTTGAATCTTTTGATTAAATTTTTTTTTTTTATTATTATACTTTTACATTAAGGGCGTATAATCTTTTTTTTTGATTAATTATAATTCTGTGAATTATTAAGCTGTGCTCATTGTTTTTTTTGTTAAATTTTTGTAACTATAAATATACATATTAAAAGGGGGGATAAATTTTTAGAATCTGTTGATTAAATTTTTTTTTCTAAATTATTATATGTTACAATTAAGGGCTTATAACTTTTACAATTTATGATATTGTTAATCATAAGTTTTTTTTTATTGATGATTTGTGTCAGGATGTCTTTTGTTGTAAATGACAAAGTCTGAAGCGCCGAAATTTCCTTCTGCTTTCAATAAACTTGAGCCTTGTTAATTACTAAATTTGTCTTTGTCTTTTTTTATTTTTCTTTTCAAACATTGTTACCATTTTGGTTCCGCCTTTATTAAATTTAAGTCCCCTGGTAACAGTACAATAGAATCATTAAGATATTGTGCGTGTGTAAACTTTGACAGTTAATTGAAAATATAGAAAAACCTTTTCTTTCCATAATGAAATCATTCAATGTTTTACTGATTGTTATTAGCAGATTCAATGCAAGCCGTTTAAATTCCTCTTGTAATGATTTTACTGATGTCGAATTTCTTCTTCCATTATAAAATATTAGATTATTATCTTTCTTTACAATATATTATAGTTACAATATATTATCCTTCTATATGAGAATAAACAATTTCATCGAAAGTGCCTCCTTGTGATTTATGTATTGTAATGACAAATACTTTCTTCTTTATTGTTATTTAATGGTATTGTAGATGTCCTTGTAAAAATAGGTACCGCATTGTCTATAAATATAACGTTTCTATTTATTCCTTATTTTTCTGCCAGTTTTTTTTTTTTTTTTTGGAAATACCATCCAAATTACTGTAATATCACCGTCTTTATTTCTGTCCAAGAGACATAGCCTAATTTACCAACCGTTCCATTAGCCAAGCCTTCATTTGTAGCTAATATGTAGTATTTATCAGCAAAAAAAAATTAGATAAGCATATTTTTGGTTCCAAGTCACAATATAAATAAAATATTTAATTACCTTAGGTCCGTCTTGTGACTTCGTTGTTGGTTGCTTCTTACATGTTTCGAGGCCGTAACCCCATCATCAGAAAATTACTTTGTTCACTTTGAAGAACTCGTCATTGATTATATTAAAAAACACATTTAACACAAGAACAAACACTGACACAAAAACAAAAACAATAAAAACACATCATATGAGCTTGCCTGACATTGTCGTGTGCTCTATCATGTCTATCGGAGTACTGCTAGTTGAAGTCATTAATATTGCTGATAACGAATCATGTTAAGCCTTCTGAAGATGTTTCAAGGCTGTATCATATAGTTGATGTGATTGGAAGGAGAGTTTGTCGTTCAAGATGTTAACTGGATCGTTTTTGAACCTCTATAAATCTCGAATTCTTCCTTAGCATTCAATAATCTGCCTCAACGTGCATTGCCTCTACACTGGACTGGAAATTGGCCGGTCTATGGCTGCTTTCAGCAAGGTGACGTGCGTAAATTGATTTAGCAATGCTGGTCTTATTACAGGGGCGGTCCATGAAACGTCTCCCGGTCTGTCCTATATAATATTTGTCACATTCCGGACATTTTATTTTGTAAAGGCCAGATTTATATTCTATGGGGGTGTCGGTTCTATGTTTAAGGGATGATGAAAATCTATTGTTTGTACGGAATGCATTGATGTAAGAAGCAACCAACAACGAAGTCACAAGACGGACCTAAGGTAATTAAATATTTTATTTTAAAAAATTATTTGATATGTACAATCCTCCAGTGTCGATAGTTGTCATTTTATTTAATTTTTGTCTAACAAAATTTTGTTGTTCTGAGTTTTGACATCTAATATATACATCTTTAGCTACTGAATCAATTTTATTTTCTCCAGCACTAAAATACGATTATTATACTCCTGTACAACTGCATTGGATAAGAAAAGTCGCGGATGATAATTACTTCATCAGATAGTTTTATGCCATCTCCTATTTTTGTCAAAGCTTTTGCGAACATAACATTACTTTGTCTCATTACTTGTGATAATTCAAAAAATTTTAATCCATGCCGTAGCGTAGGTCAGTCATTTTTGTTTTAATTTGTTTGTATACGGGAGTTCCCATAACTGGAGGTAATTGTCGTAGGTCTCTTATTAATATAATATCTAAACCTCATTAACTACTATAACTAATTTATTAAAATTAATTGCATATGTAACTGCATCCTCATTAATTAATGTACTTTTTACCATGTAGTGTAAATTTACAATAGCTTCAAGAGATATTTATATTTTATTTTTAGTTTATACAAAAGTTGAAGTAAATTTAGCCATCCTATTTCATTAGCACTTATAGTGAAAAAAAGCTGTAGGCTTTTCTAGTTGTCTGATAATAGCAAAAAAGTTTTTTATCCTTTCAAACCAATACCAAGTTGAATTCGTAATAGAACGCAAAAATGCCAAATTACTTTCAATGCATCCTTGAATATAATTTTCACTTTCAATCTATTCTTTTGTAATGGTAATATCATTACCAACATGCTTAAATGCAATTGTCAGTGTTTTAAATCATGAACTTTGATTATCATTATTTTCATAGTCGTATATAAAAGGCCCCTTCTATCTGACCGTCTCAATTCGCTAGTTGTCATCATAAATGGTGTAACTTTAACATCATCTCTAAAATTGCGGAATTGTCCATAGTATATTTTGTGGGAATGATAATTTTTCTGCATGTTCTTCAAATAAGATACTAATTAGAACTTTATTTTCTCCAGGAGCTTTCTTCAATTGGAATATCTTCAATAAAATCATTTTCATTAACTGATGGATAATTTTCTTCAAAAAATTTGTCATCAATAGTAATGCAAACTTCATACAGAGGAGTTGTTATTAAATATTTAAACCATTCTTTAATTTCTCTTTTGTTAACCAATCCATATACATAACTTGACTTATGATCCCCCCCCCTTTTATATTAACAGTAATATCATGGTCATCGTCAATATTTCTTGGTAATTAATTAACTATTGGATCAACTACTGTAGGAACATTTATAACTTGTCCATAGATGCCAAATTGTCCCTGAACGTGCATTAATCTCCTTATCTGCATTGCGTGAATGCTTATCTTTTTTTCTTATTATTCGAAATTAAGTGTGATGGACCTGCTATTTGTGATGTATGAATTGTTTGCAATTTTGTAATTTCTGAATGAATGCAACATTTAATGGGCCAAGAATTTGTGACGTATGATTTTTTTTGCAACTTTGTACTTTCTGAAATAAATGGAACATTACCGTTCGATGGACCAGTAGTCTAATCTGCGAAGTATGAATTGTTTGTAATTTTTCATTTCTGTTCTTATCGCGAAATCGCTGATAATTTTCTTTTGATGATTTTTTTTCTGTCAATATATGTTATCTCTATTATCTTTTGGACCGCAATTTGGATAATTCCTTTTTTTCTGGTTTTTTCATCAGATATGTTTGTTTTACGTAATCTTCCTAATTATTTAACATTTAAATTTGTTATTTTTAATGTTTTTTTTTTTAATTTTTAAAGTGAAAACTTCTTTAACAACGTTGTGAACTTTTTTTGGATGGGCAAAAACCATTGAACTCGCGTCAGATTTTATAGTGACACCGACACCGCTAACATAAAAAATGCACAACGTTATTGTTTTCAAGTTATAGGTATCGTTATCACTTTCTTCATCTGTATTTCATTTTTGACTGTTAATTGAATTCTGACTACTATCTTCATTACCCTAATAAAAATATATAATAAATACATTTAATTCAAAAGCCGATATTTGCTATTTGGTCTTAAGACAGCTTCCACCTTCCAACTTTGTGTTATCAAGGAACTGAACAAAATTGCTTTCAAATAATATGCCTGTATAACAGTTTGAATAAAAACTGTCTTTTTTGTTTGGGCTGTATAAAACTATATAGACGAAAAATAGTAGATAGACCTTCCCTAAACCAATATGTCGACTATTAGGGCGTCAAGTCCTATACTGTATATTCACCAAAAAATTACAATCGACCTTTGTTTCTTCTTATAACTATTATATGTACTAAAGTTATAGAACTGTATTAATATGTTTTGCCATTTTTACAACTGTAAAACTTTGTCACAGATAGAGAGAAAGCTACTAAAAAGATCTCAATGTTTTTTAGAGCAGTTTTATAAGTGACTATATTAAAGCACTATATAGACAATTATCGTAAACGTATATGGAATGTAAATATTGGATAAAAATAATAATGGGACCAAACCAAAGCAATATCCATTTATTTATGCTACTACAATGCTATTTCCAAGAACGAAAGGACATTTACTCTTATCAAATGAAAATACAGATAGACAATTACAATTGTAATAATGTTATCTTTGAATTACCCTCTCAGAATGGAACGCATATACTAGATAAAACAATAGGAAGCCATTTGTAATTTAGGAAACACCATTTCCCTAATCTAAATGGTCCCTTGTAAAAGCAAACAATGGTTGTAATTAATAATGCCACGTAGATTTCACGTATTATCTATTGATGTGAAGTTTAATCACTTCGGTTATAAAATGTACTGCTTTATAATGATGCCACGTATTATCTATTGATGTGAAGTTTAATCACTTCGGTTATAAAATGTACTGCTTTATAATGATGCCACGTATTATCTATTGATGTGAAGTTTAATCACTTCGGTTATAAAATGTACTTATATAATAACTGCTTTATAATGATGCCACGTATTATCTATTGATTTGAATTTAATCACTTCGTTTATAAAATGAACTGCTTTATAATGATGCCACGTATTATCTATTGATGTGAAGTTTAATCACTTCGGTTATAAAATGAACTGCTTTATAATGATGCCACGTATTATCTATTGATGTGAAGTTTAATCACTTCGGTTATAAAATGTACTGCTTTATAATGATGCCACGTATTATCTATCGATGTGAAGTTTAATCACTTCGGTTATAAAATGTACTGCTTTATAATGATGCCACGTATTATCTATTGATGTGAAGTTTAATCATTTCGGTTATAAAATGTACTGTTTTATAATGATGCCACGTATTATCTATCGATGTGAAGTTTAATCACTTCGGTTATAAAATGAACTGCTTTATAATGATGCCACGTATTATCTATTGATGTGAAGTTTAATCACTTCGGTTATAAAATGTACTTATATAATAACTGCTTTATAATGATGCCACGTATTATCTATTGATTTGAATTTAATCACTTCGTTTATAAAATGAACTGCTTTATAATGATGCCACGTATTATCTATTGATGTGAAGTTTAATCACTTCGGTTATAAAATGTACTGCTTTGTAATGATGCCACGTATTATATATTGATTTGAATTTAATCACTTCGTTTATAAAATGTACTGCTTTATAATGATGCCACGTATTATATATTGATTTGAATTTAATCACTTCGGTTATAAAATGTACTGCTTTGTAATGATGCCACGTATTATATATTGATTTGAATTTAATCACTTCGTTTATAAAATGTACTGCTTTGTAATGATGCCACGTATTATATATTGATTTGAATTTAATCACTTCGGTTATAAAATGTACTACTTTATAATGATGCCACGTATTATATATTGATTTGAATTTATTCACTTCGTTTATAAAATGTACTGCTTTATAATGATGCCACGTATTATCTATTGATGTGAAGTTTAATCACTTCGGTTATAAAATGTACTGCTTTATAATGATGCCACGTAGTATCTATTGATGTGAAGTTTAATCACTTCGGTTATAAAATGTACTGCTTTATAATGATGCCACGTATTATCTATTGATGTGAAGTTTAATCACTTCGGTTATAAAATGTACTGCTTTATAATGATGCCACGTAGTATCTATTGATGTGAAGTTTAATCACTTCGGTTATAAAATGTACTGCTTTATAATGATGCCACGTATTATCTATTGATGTGAAGTTTAATCACTTCGGTTATAAAATGTACTGCTTTATAATGATGCCACGTATTATCTATCGATGTGAAGTTTAATCACTTCGGTTATAAAATGTACTGCTTTATAATGATGCCACGTATTATCTATTGATGTGAAGTTTAATCACTTCGGTTATAAAATGTACTGTTTTATAATGATGCCACGTATTATCTATTGATGTGAAGTTTAATCACTTCGGTTATAAAATGTACTGCTTTATAATGATGCCACGTATTATCTATTGATGTGAAGTTTAATCACTTCGGTTATAAAATGTACTGTTTTATAATGATGCCACGTATTATCTATTGATGTGAAGTTTAATCACTTCGGTTATAAAATGTACTGCTTTATAATGATGCCACGTATTATCTATTGATGTGAAGTTTAATCACTTCGGTTATAAAATGTACTGTTTTATAATGATGCCACGTATTATCTATTGATGTGAAGTTTAATCACTTCGGTTATAAAATGTACTGCTTTATAATGATGCCACGTATTATCTATTGATGTGAAGTTTAATCACTTCGGTTATAAAATGTACTGTTTTATAATGATGCCACGTATTATCTATTGATGTGAAGTTTAATCACTTCGGTTATAAAATGTACTGCTTTATAATGATGCCACGTATTATCTATTGATGTGAAGTTTAATCACTTCGGTTATAAAATGTACTGTTTTATAATGATGCCACGTATTATCTATTGATGTGAAGTTTAATCACTTCGGTTATAAAATGTACTGCTTTATAATGATGCCACGTATTATCTATTGATGTGAAGTTTAATCACTTCGGTTATAAAATGGTGGATTCCACATTTTGAACTATTTGTTCTGAGAAAAAACCATAGTCAAGATATTAGGTCAAACAAAATCTTAAAATCAATTGGGAATATACGTTAATGAGAGAGAAACATTCATGTAGAGTGAATACACAAATCAAATACATATATTTGTTGCAACACAAAAACTTTTTTTCTGTACACTCTATTACCAATAGTTGTGCTTGCTGTAATTTTATCTCCAAAATAATGTTTTGCTTCTCCCAATTTAGAACAGTAAAACACTGAATTTGATTTTCTAGATTTAAAACTTTAAACAAAAATCTTACCCTAAAAGAGAAATAAATGGTCTCCTTACCTTTTTCCTTCTGCGAAGTTGTTTGACTTCCTGGCACCTGAAAACTCAGGTCCTATAGCGAGAATTCAGACATTGGCCCTTACCCTAGAACAAACCTCTCTACAATACAATCGTATAACACCATTTCAGTTCCTCTTTTATGGTTTTAGTTATATTAAAAGCATTGTCTGAAACTGCTAAGAAAATTTTATTTTCTAGTCACCAATAGGTGACAACTCTTTTAAGTGCAGTTGCGAAATTAATTGATGATGACTTAAATTTGTTGTCTCAAGGAGAATAGACTTAATTGTAATTAATAAAATGTGCAGTTACGACCATAAATGAATCGTTATTACAGGATCTCCAACAATCCGTCGTTATAGTTACTAAGGCGTTTGTTGAACAATATTTTAGTTTAATTAAATATCAATTGAAAGTTAGCTCTTAGAAGAATGTTTGCAAGAGTTTTACGGTTGGGTAAAGTGTAACTAGGGTTAAGAGCACTACAGAAATCTCGTGTCCTCAACTACTGAGAAAGGTTCTAAATCCTTTGAAATCTCTATTTGTTTTTTCTGAGTTATCCCAATTTTTTTTGGCAGATGACAGGACTTGTTTAGTAGGTACAGATGTTGAGTTTGAGGAGAAATCAATTTGAGCAGAGATTGATGTCTGTATGTAGGTTGTCCTGGAAGATTATCAGATAGACCTATTTACCTTAGGATTGTCCACTGTAGGATGTTTACGCTGAAAATGAGTTTTTAAATTTGTTACTGACTATCAGTATTTTACAAATTACACTCCGTCTTTAAATTTGACAAATAAAAGTTCCAAATTATTGACTTGTTTCTTTTGAAGGACATTTTAAAAGTAGTATAAAAACAATAATAATTAAAACAATATTTAACAATAAGATAAAGACAACAAAACAATAACAAATACTGTATGAAAACACTTAAATAAAATATGTAAATAACGATGGTTAAGAACATAGAAGAAGGAATTAGAATAAGAAAGTCACAGCTTGATAAGAGGAGCGCCACTAGTTGTTTTGTAGCAGTTCTTGTTTTCAAGTATGTAGTTTCGGTTACTGCCACCGTGCCACCCCGGCGCTGTATCTCCACAGCCAGCCCACCCCACCCCCGTCAGCATGGCAGCGTAACTGGTCTTGCTACTAGCGCTTTCTGTTGTCCAGTAACCAAACTAAGGATATTTTGGCGATCGAGGGCATCACGCTAGAGCCTATACCTGTGACTTTCTTATTTAATTCCTTCTTCTATGTTAAGAGTCAACTGTCTGACAAATGTCAGTAGTAACAACAAGTAGCCTGCAATAAATAAATAAACAAAGACAAGACTGACACTTCAACGAACTGTTGTTACTTGACAGTTTCTACTAATCTACCTATAGAAGATAACTAACTGTTAAAACTACTTTGTAAATAGTTTAGCCAACCGCTTATTTATCATTGCATACAACTAACTGTAGTGCCTTTGTCCATCACTACTTGGGAAATTCATTTTACTGCAAATACAATATCGTTTTTATTTATTATACATAAAGAATGTTTATGAGGCTCAACTGCTAGTAGAGTTAAGCCTGTCCAAAATTTATTATTGTGATAAAATTATATTAACTTATGTTACAAATAAGATTTACTAATAATACAAATAAAACGGTTCTTAGAGCTATTGAAGAACGTATGTATTTTATCAGTGAGAGGTTAAGAATTTCATTCTTGCGTTAAAGCTATGCTAAGCTTGTCTTATGTATGTAATGCGTAGCAGATTTGTGTTGTTTATTAACATTTATATTGTGATAATTGTCACTGTATTGGATTTGGATGTTGCTTTGCACAATTAAGCATTGCAAATTTGTTCGATTGTCAGTGGGAAGGTCAAAAGTGTATCTTGAAGAAGCTTGGTTGTATAGAGCGATTCAAAAACCTTTTCTACATAGAAAATATATTATTTTTAAATGAAAAGATCGCCTCGCTTGCGGTGTGTTGTAGTAAAGGTTAGGTTAAGTTATTCGGGTTTAATTATATATTACATAGGTGTGTTTTTCTTATGTGGGTAAGATAAATAGTTCCTTTTATTTACTTAAGGATAGTTTAGGAATTAACTGTTGTATAACAGAAAAGATCCTTATTTGGCTAGGTTATTTACAAGTTATAGCCTATTTATTACATCAACGCTTTGTGATTAAAATTAATTGTCAAATGCTGTGTTTTTAAATTTACTTTGTTTTTAATTTTTAAATGAGAACACTTGTTGTTTTAATATTCGATCAAATATTAAACAAATGGGCCAGGTGCTTAAATTTGAAATAAATAATATGAAAATATATACTAATATAGTTAAAATTTAAAACAGTTTGGAATCCAGTAATTATAGGAAATAATTGACATCATCAAGTGTTGTAAATAATCCCAAAGAAATTATTTAAAAAAAAGTTTATATCGACAACTCGGTTATCCTTCGACCTAGAGACAAAAGTAAAAATATCGTGAAATGTCAATATTTTGAATCTTTTTTGTTTTTAAAGTTAATGATTTTTTAAATATTTAACAAGACAAATTTTAATAAGCTGTCAATTTTTATAATGCATATAGTAATAAATTTATTGTATACTTGTAAAATGAATATACAAAATTTATTTATGTTAAATGTTGAGCTTGACTTATGAGAAAAAACTATACAGTATAACAAACACACAGAACACAATTCACAATTCACAGAACACAAAGTTGTGGTTTGGTTGGTGTAGCTGGTGTATCACTGAAGAGGACGACTTTGTCGTTGAAACGCGTCTGATACTTAGGCGTATTTTTTTATGAGAATTGTGTTCTGTGTGTTTGTTATACTGTAAAATTTATTTAGCAAATTAAAAATCTGTATGTATTGTATAGGCTTTGTATAGTATTGTATATAAATCTGTATGTATTTCCAAAGTTAATTTTTTTTTCCTTTTTCTAAAAATAATAAAATTGCATATCATTTGGCAACTTATTGTTTTTGGACACGTGTTTATAGGAATCAATTAATTTATTTTTCTCCAATAAAAACCTTAAAGCAAAATTCTGTAGATATCTTGGTTTGTGTATTCAGTCTTTTTTTTAAGTTTAAAAAGATTGATTTAAAGATTTGTTTTAATATTTCTGACCGTTCTAAATTTAAATAATTTTTTTGTCTTATAATAAAATTACACATTATTATATTGTTACTGTTAGAGTTCATAAATGACACTAAATTAATCAGTTCATATTATTTAATCCTGTTATGCAGACGTATTTCATTGACCGCTTCGAGATTTTGGTGAATTTCCTTAACATGTATTTTAAAATAATAATACAGACACTTAAAGTTTGTAAACCATTATTGCTACCATTTTGAAACACGTCATTTCTGTGTATCCTACTCGTCAGCAAACCTGAGCCCACAATCTAAAATATGAAATGTTAGTCCCTGCAACCGTCTACAACCTTACGAGCGTGTGTCCGTGTGATGTTCAATATTGCAATACATTTAGAGTTGGATAATATTATGAAATGCTTTCGAATATCATATACAGTCTAATTCCCTTTACCGCATGTGTACAAATATTATCTGCAGTTCCGGAGATGTTTCAGCTTGGACATCCTGTTTCCGTTTATGTGCCACTAACAGTAAAATGGACATTGTACTTCCTCTCAATGATATAAAGTCACATTTGTTACCGTGTTTATCTCGGAACCGGAACTTGAAAAGTTTACCTTTAAAATATACTTTTCTCACAATATATTTTGTGCAATATTTTATACCAATACGAAGCAGATTAAAGAGGTTATGATACATTAATCGAAAAGAACCATCTAAATAAATTGTTGTTGCAACGTGAAATGGAGAAGTATTTTAAGCCCATTTGTAGTTTCGAGTTAAGAATAAAGTTTCAAACTCCATATACATATGGTTTTATATCGGGAAACAAAATTACATTTTCATCTGTTTGAATAGCAATTTTAACTATTCAAATTCTTTTAAAATTAGGATTACCAAATTGTGTCCTGGTAGCGGCGAGGTTTACCTCGTCACTTTCGCTATGGATTTGATTTCTGACCAAACGTCTTCTTTACAACTTGTAGCAAGTTTCAATGAGGGATCACTTGCAATAGGTGGTTTAGGAGAGTGGAGGTTGAGATAATTGTTTAGAATTCAATTGCGCAGAAAATACATAGATTGTTAATTTTAAACACTAGACGAAGTATATTTTTGAGATGACGAGAAATAAGATTTGTAAAAATTAGAGTCTTGTATTTTAGTAAAATATCATCAGCAGCATTATTGTTAATTTTGATGTGATGGGAATTTTGCTTTGGTTTTATTCTAAATTCATCTTATATTTAAATTTTTTTTTTAAATTGAAATTTTTAAATCTTTGATAACCATTTAATATTTTATTCCAAGTACTTTCAAGACATAACAAATTTTGTTCCACTTATTTGCACCATTGATTTAGTCTTGAAATGTTCAAATAACTCTTTATAAAAAAAATCTTTATCACGATAGTAACTCTATTGCAAAATTAATGGAAAACAGAACGGCTTTGTTTCATTAGAATTTAAATCTTCCCTTCTTTCCCCATATACTCATCCCTTACAAAAAGAGATTAATGATATTATTTTCATTTCCATTTAATTTCAAGCATCATTAATAACTGAAACAAATTTAAATGCAATGTGAAAAATATGAATTTCAATTTCATATAACTTGCTTCTGAAAGCAGAATTGAAATAAAATACATAAATTCTATTATAAAGGTTGTTGTTTCGGCTAATTGTCTTTCTATTAACAAATTCCGAATATTAAAGTACGAGTTATTTAACCTCCATCTCATGCAATTTAATCTGGAGTTAGTTTTATAGCACAATATCATTCGAGTTTTGTCTTAGTTAATGACAATTTTCATGTGAAACTCTTAAATCCAAGAGACTTCTATTTGCACCTGCATGGAAATTTAAAACGTTGAGAATCAAAACCTTTAAGAGGTAACATCAGATCAAATTCCGAAAGTGATTTGAGCTGAAACACGTGGAACATTATAGCTGTATTTCCATTCAAAACAAAATATTCTTAGTAGTATTATTTATATATTCTATTAGCTAATTTATAATGTTTTAACTTCGATTTTGTAATCACCTTAAGGAAACCGAGACGTCTTTAATGTCCAACCCAAACTTTTTCCCTCAATCAATACTTTTTCGTATTTATGTCGCATTTGTAGAAATTTGGAACGTAGATTCAGCATTACAAACCAAAAAATATATACACATTATTAAATTATAGCTAATTTTCAATGTAATAATAAGTTTATTACTAAATTACTTACGTCTTTGCAATCTTGTGTTTAGTATTTATTTATTAATATTTCATTACAGCTGTTTCAGTATAACATATACCATCATCAGATGAAACAACACGTTTACACAACACACTGATACACATTTCACAAAAATAAATAAACATAAAATGTTTGGTACTGCAGTACAAGTCGAAAATAATATAAAATAACATTGAGATAATATAGCCACATCTTTCTAACGTGGTGGTCAACTGTTCACTGAGGGATTATATATTAGTGTATATCTTGTTGACAGTCACTCATAATCTTAAATAAATTAAGTAATTTAGTAATAAACTTATTTTAAAGCATTCGTAAGGCAATATGGAATTTATGTAATAATAAGAAACAACAAAAATTTGTTTTTGGATATAATTTGTCGCTTATTGGTGATAATAAGTGATGATATAAGTTCTCTTCCCCTTCAAAAAACTTAAAAGGAATTTTATGAAATAGCATTTTAAGACATCTTAATTTTAGTCAAATGTATCATGAAATATTGTTTAATATTGACTCATGCAATATAATTGAATTTACAGAAATTATCAAACATGAATTACAATAATTAGTAACTGTCCGAAAAGGGAAAATAACGTTGACAACACAATAATAAATTGTATGAAAATTATGTTTTTTTTTTTTTTTAATTCCAACTTTTTGTTTTATTTACCTATCTATTAATAAATTGTCTTATAATGAAAATTAAGGTATTGGTACAAGAAGAGAACAATTTATTTATTTTTTACAATTTTAGGTTTTTCCTTGATATATATGAGAAGATATTTTATTTCTTCATGGAACCGAAATGCTTCAAGCATAGTCCATAAGATATTAAAGGAAAGGTGGTTGTACCAGTGGTTTCACTTTTGCAAGCTGTTGCAATTTAATTGATTCCTTAATTTTTTTTTAAATGTTTCCCTTTCCGAGACTGATATTCAATTCTAATTGTTGAGACTCTTTCATGGAAACTCCGTTAAGTGTGAACATGTTTTTATATTATTAACTCTGATATATTGTATTGTTTTAGAATAATGATATTTTTTCAATTCTTCAAAATGTTTTTACTGTTTTTGTTTTTTGTTTTAGTTGAAGCAGAGTCTAGTACTTACAACTAGGAGTTAAATTTGAGTACGGAAATATTTTTAGAAAATACTTTTTTTTTTTACAACTGATCATATATTTGAATTTTTTAAACGTTTATAAAGAATTTTTGCTTCTATCTTATAATTCCATGAAACGTATGGATCCATCTGAATGAAAATTTAAAATGTTTAGGGAGAAACTCTTTAGAGACTACATTAAAATAAATTCGAAAGTGGTTTTAACAGATATATTTGGAGAATTTTGACTGATATTTCTAAAATAATACAAAACTTTCTATAGCGTCAGTTTTTTTGCATAATAAATAAATAAATTTTTAATTAATAAAATATTAAATTCTATGCCATAATGTTTATCTGTAGAAATAAAAACAATCTAAAAATTTATATTAAATTAATAGTAATTTGAATTAAAAATTAACTTCTTTATTGATAAAAACAAAATTCAATTCTTAAGTATAAAAGCTTCTAGAACGTTTATTGATATGTCAGCACAGTTTTCTATAATAGTAATTTAACATTGCAATGTTAGTTCCAGTCAAGACTAGATTCCGTGCACATCTTAGTTTCACTATATCATAGTTTATTTACTAGTTTGTACGTTTAACAGGTTTTATTATAAATTGTGTTTTAAATGGATCTTAGAATACATTTGTAATTAATAAAAGGTTTTAAAGAAATTAAACCTTTTTTTAAAAACCTATTCCTTACGAGACGAAACGTAACTACTGGGCGCAGTTGGTAGGAGCTCTCGGAGATTTGAATGCACATCAAATCGTCGATCTCAATCTTTAACGAGGAATTGATCCGAGAATTTAATGCATACAATTATTACGAAATACTGAAAGAAATACACTTGTACACTTGTACCAACACATCGGACTAGAGATTCACAGGAGGAAAACTACCCAAGAAGAAGAAGGAAGAATGAAGAAAAGAGAAATGAGAAAACATCTCCATCATCAGAAAAGAAGCTACCAGGACCCCCAGAATGAGCATAAAATCATGGAATTTATGTATTCTGTGAGTAACAAAAATATCAATTATTAAATAAAATTATTTAAAGAAAAGGAATCAATTTATTGATTGAATTATTATTTCTTATAAAAAGGAAAAAAATATACGAATATTTCGTATAAAAAGAAAATATAAACTAACATTTCTTATGAAAGAAAATATAGAACTATTTACTTGTGAAAATTATTTTTTTTAAATTGTGTGAGTGTATTCATTAACATGTAATTTGATAAATTAATTAATTTAATTAAACAACATATTACTATTACGATTCGTATTTTTTTTTTAAATTAGGATTTACACTTTTTTTTTAAAATTACAACCATACAAATATATTACAATTAATAATTATATTACTATTTGAAAAAGTGTAAAGGCTGAACACAAATTACTATCGCTTTTTTTTGTCATGACTTATTTTAATAAATGTTCAGGAGTTTTGTAATTATCCCCGAAGGCCTTAGAGTTGCCAGCAACATCACCCTTGTACATTGATTTTATTTCATACCTTTTGTTTTGGTTTTAATTATTTTTAAATCAAATTTAACCTAACACATCGTTGTTTAAAAGTTACCAGAATTTAAGTAAAGTGCAAAGTCCACTTATATGCGACACATGGATTAAGGAATGATAAACTTGTAATGTTATTCAAATCAGATTTTTCACAATGAAATCGATTGATCCGTTTCACAGTTGAAGATAAGTATATCCTAATTCTGGGATCAGTACTGGTAAACACTTAAAAAAACCAACTCAATAATTTCTTGTTTTAAACTGTTATTTTTTACAAAAGCTAAAATGATAATTGAATAGATGATTATTTAAACATAGTTAAATGGAAAGACATGAACTTTTTAGAAAACAATGAATTTTAGTTTTAATTGAGCAGAAAATTGATTTCCTTCTTTAATGTGGATTTTTTAAAATTTTAAATATCTCAAAATGATGCGTACAGATTTTCATGAAACTATTAAACTCATACGTGTTATTCACAATTTTTTTTTTAAATAATCTTATATTTATAAAACAAGATACGTTGGGCCGTATGAATAAAAATGAGCAAATACTTTTACTCAACTTTTTTGGAGCAAATACTCTAATCATAATGAATAAAAATGAGCAACTGCTAATGCTTTTACTCAAAAATATCAAATGCCACCTTTTGCTCTGAGTCTGAGCTTTTGCTCCCGATCCCTGTATGAATAAAAAGAACCAAATACTCCAAAGTGTGAGTAATTGCTCTTGAAAACCTGAGTCTGGTTAGTAGTACACTCAAATTTTAAAATGGCACAGTTACCAATTAATTTGCATCTCGAAAAAGTGTACAAGTCTCGTTTATGTTATGAAACAAGAGACTATAAAACATTATATCGCTTCGATGAAGGCAATTTAGCTTGGATTAGTGAACATTTTCTGGGTCTGAGTGAAGAAAAAAGAGGCGGCGCTTTAACCTCCAAACAAAGGATTCAAATATTTTTGCGGTACATGGCAAATCCAGGATATCAGTCAGGGATTGCAAATGAATTTAACCTTAAAATCAATCTACTGTGTGCAAAACCATCAAAGACGTTTCGAATGCTATTGTTCAGAAAGCTCACCTCTGGGTTAAATTTCCGTGTTCTCAAGAAGAAATAAATAATGAAAAGGCCGAGTGGCTAAACCGTTTTAAATTTCGAACATAACCTATCATAACCTTAATGCTTTATATTATTTCATAGTTGTAATCAACTGTTTGATATAAATATCTCTTTGTTGAAATAAATGCTCAGTTTTCTTGAGTAAAAGGTATGAGTATAAGGTGTGAGTGTAAGGTAATGGTTATTCATATTAAAATGAGCGTTTGCTTATACTCAGACATTTTACTCAAGAGCAAAAGCTTTTACTCAGTGCTCATACTCACGAGTATTTGCTCTAGTTTTATTCATACGGCCCAATGTTCTTACAAAATACTTGTTACCCAGTTTTATACATTTTTGAGCACAAGGTAATTTTTCTAATTAAAAGTTTTAAATTAAATTACAATTGTTTTATAATGCAAAATCTATGCTAAATATTTTTAGTCAATTCAAACCTCTCCTTGGAGTGAAAATTATGAAATATTGTGAAATTGCGAAATTTTCTTTACCTGGAAGTTGTAGTATCGTGTGTCACGTTACATGACTGTGGAGAAAGTCAGTACTGCCATTTATGCTTTTATTTTACGACATGTCAGATATTATTTTTTATATAAATGAGAAGATTTTAGGCTTGTGCTCCGTATTAAAATTAGACTGTTTTATTTAAATCAAAAACGAAGAAAACAGTAATCAAGTTCAAGTTGTTTTGAGTTGAGAGCACGTCTGAATATTCTATTTCTATAGCCCATTACGTGACTTGATCACAAGACATATCAATGGCGCTTGTTGAACTTAAAGGTAGTAAGGAAGCTTCAATGGCTGTTCAAAGTTAATATTGTAATAACTTTTATCTACGTTTATTATAATGCGCATAAAGCCTTACAATGAAGGACTTATGGAGAAAAAAATGTGTATGAACGGTACAATATATATATTTGTATTTTAACAGTGCTGTCTTACTTTTTATATTAATTATAAAAATTATTTGATTTAAATCAAAATTACAATGAAGGCGTAATTTGTTTCCTTTTTTTATGTATTTTTCAAATACTTGTGATTTGACATAGTTTTTTAGAGTGAAATTTTTCAATTTATCAAGATTTTATTTAACTCGCTACATATTGACTATCTTTTATTTTTTATCTTAATCATTATCTCCTGAACCAGAATGTTTGGGAAATTGAAGGTTAATAGATTTTATTTGCGTATCTAAAGACTACACTATAATAAAGTATTATCGCAATTGATTTAGCTTATGACAAGAAAATTGTATATAGAAAAACTGATACTCCCAAATTATGAGATATTTAAAAAAAAATGAATTGCCGATTAGATCACATACTAAGGATGATTCAATTTTGTAGATTGGTTTGGTTTGAGCCCTACGGTACTGCACAGACACTAGTAGTCCTTACGTACAATTAGATTGCCTCATAAATGGATATATACTAAAATCACAATACAGATTCCAGTACTCATTGTATAACGACTTATCCGAGAGAAAGATAAAAATTGTTTCTTAGAATTTATACAGAGATACTGAAATCTTCTGAGAATAATCTAAATACATTTAGTGTAAGGATAAAATAAAACAAAAGCTTAAAGTTTCAAAATATTTTAATAATATAAATGAGCTACAATTGTTTCGCCTTGCGGCATCATCGGGCAACTGATAATAAACAGGTATAGACAACTATTTAAACATAAGTAACAGGAAACTGAAATACAATAGAGAAATCGGGAAGGGTAGGTTGAATGACCTGGTAGATGAAGATTAATGAACTTTGTTATGGATGGGTTTTAGAAGGTTCATTCCCCCTACCTTTCCAGATTTCTCTATTGTATTTCAGTTTCCTGTTACTTGAGTATATTTAAATAGTTGTCTATACCTGTTTATTATCAGTTGCCCGATGATGCCGCAAGGCGGAACAATAATTGTAGCTCATTTATATTATTAAAATATTTTGAAACTTTAAGCTTTTGCTTTATTTTATCCTTGAATATGGAGTTTCAACAAGAAATATATGCTATTACATTAAAATTAAAAAAAAAAAAATAGTGTATTTAATCAGTGATACATTGAAACCACTACATCCATAATTTCTAACAATCACAATACTTTCTTACACGTAGTTGATATGTAAATAAATCACAGAATAAAAGTATAGCAATTTAAAAATCCATTTATATTTGTTTAAATACAATGCGATTTCCAATAATAAAATTACAATTTGTTTTACTTTTATCGAATGAAACATTCGACAATTACATTTGCAATTCCTTTATCTTTGAATTACCCTCTGAAAACACAATACTTGTACCAGACAGAACAAAGGGAAGTCATTTACAATTTATGAAACACCATTTCCTTAATCTAAACGTTCCCATGCAAATGCAAACAATGTCTGTAATTAATGATACCACAGGAATATTCATTTATTAATCTGCAAATTAATTTAACAATTCCATTATAGAATTGGCTGCTTTAACTGAAAGTTGATTACGGTGCAAAGGATAAAGTAGAGTATTTCGTTCAAAAAATATCCTAAAGGAATAAATGTGCGCAGTATGGGATATTGCTAAATTTTTGGATCTGTAAGAGGAATAATAATCTGGAATATTTAATAATATATTTTCTAAACACAGACGAATTCAGAAGAGGTGGTCTCTTTCGATGTGTATAGAAGGATTTTGTTATTCTTGAAAATTGAATTTAATACTTTAAATCATATTGTCTTCAATTTCAATGAAATAAAAAGTTATTTATCTATTTACGAATTTTAAAGAAAACTAATAAATATGTTTTTATAGGTTAGGGCACAATTTCCGCATGGACATTTTGAAAGGATTATATTTAGTGTGTTATAGTTGTGTTTGGGTTACCTCGAAATTATACTTATCCAAACTCATGTCAATCAAAATTAACAAGTTGATAAACTCACAGAATTTAGTCTGATGATTTCAAAGCGTTTCAAGGGACCGATGTAACAATGAATATTGTACAAAGGTGTTGGCAAAGTGACTGGAAGTAAATGACGAGTCCTGGTGGGAACAGTGCAGTCTGTAATGTTGTACAGGGAAGAGAAGTGCGGAAACGACGTTTTAGACTGTCCTCAGTTCAGAGAATGGAAGCAATGAGTGCCAGTGTCCGGAGCAATGGTCTTAGTAGTGGCGAGTGTCGTCTCAATAGAACTTTCGGCGCAAGAACGAAAGAGTATTTCCGAAAGAGCAAGGAAATAAGCAGAGAAGAGGCTGCTAAAAGAGCAAGAGAAAATACAAAGCTTCGAATGGCAACTACGCTGGGATAATGAAAACAGAGGCCAATGGAAAGCGTACCTAATTAGTAGCCTACGGATTTGGATAGACCGGAGACATGGAGAGGTGAATTTCCACTTTACACAATATCTGACGGGCCACGGATACTTCAGAACGTATCTTCATACAAAGGGGAAGGTGGCTTCTAGGAACTGCACCTTTTGAGGTCGGGTTTGCAGCTTTGTATTCTACTTATAAAGGCCTTTAAACAACTCGACCTATGCTCTAATTTAAGATTTCCTACTTACTCCTGGTAGGCCGTCCTCTGGAGAGGTAGCGGTCCACTGAATACGTACAAAATAGGTTTTGGTGTCCATTAACAATTTTAGCTCTATCTGTAATGGTTAAAAAATATTAAGCCGTTCCGGGATTTATTTAACACGCGGTATATATCTGTGTATGTATATAATATATACCATGTGTCCAAAAAGTCCCACCCCCCTCTTATATTTTTTATTAATGGAAATAGACAGATTTGCTTTGGGGAAGGATTAGATAACCAAAGGAGGAGTTTTTTGAAGTATCAAAATTTTCAACCCTTACACCCAAAATGTAGTAGTTTAGGGGTAAGTCAAGAATTTTAAATAGCAACCCCTATTGAGTGATATCTCATTTTAAAGGTGTTTTCAAAATAAGAATAATGGCGCAAACCAGAGGTCTCTAAGTTCATCTTACCCAACATAGCAACCAATCGAATTGTGAATTTTACGTTAATAATTAGACCGGAAATATTACGAAATGTACAACAAGCTTTTGAGTCCAGAATCTATATCTGCCAAAAAGTAAATGGTAGCCATTTCAAGAACTTAATATGAGCTAAAAAAACAAGGTAAGGCTCTTACCATCATTTTATCAACATAGAACAGTTTGTAATGTAATAAAAACAACCGGAGTTTGTAGGTTAACATTAGGGGGGGGGGGGGCTTTATGGACACATGGTATATATAGCCTCAACAACGGGGTTTTTCGTAAAAAAAAAATGGAATCAACTTATTTCTCTCTTTACACATTCCATTAAAACTTTTATTAAGTTGACACTTTTCCGATTATATGTTTTTATTAAACTTACTTCCTATAACTTATCACACAAGCCATTTTTGTGTTTACTCCTTATTGCCATTTGACAGCCTGTATTAAATTTGACAACCTGACATTAAATTCTATTAACTAAGGAACAATATCAAAACACCGCCACCCCTCCTCCCAATCCATTGAAGCAGGAATTTTACATTATTTTAAAATATGGTACACCGTTAATGTTCTGCTTCGACATTACAGAGCTTGTTTTTAATTAATATTCATTCTACCATTTAATATACAAAGGATCTGAAAATATCTAGCTCATGTAAAAACACGCTGTCTTTAAAACTTTAAAATTGACTTTCAAGAAAAATTATGTCGTCCTTAATCAGTCTTGAACTATGAAATCCTTGAAGTCGTAAAAGTATTCCATTAAGTAGCAACTAATATCTTATTATTCTTATTTTATACTTAAAATAATGCAATAACTGTCAATGCATCAAATATATGAATCGCGTGTTTTAAATATTTTTTTATCAATATTATTTTTCATCGTAATAAACAATTTTTGTAATAGAATGCATATATAATTTAAAGTCACTTGTTTTGGCGTGGTGTAGAATGTTTCAGGGAAACAATTACCATAACAAATTATATTGAAAAATAGTAGCAAATAGTTTTCTGACGTGCTACCTGGGTTTCAATCTTGATTTAAAGTTTTTAATTCTGCTACTTAGTTTTCTAGAGTGTCACTAAGATTCATAGCAAATATCAATTTCAGCTTTATAAAGTCCTACCTAGGTTTCAATCTTGATTTCAAGTTTTTAATTCTGCTACCTAGCTTTCTAGAGTGTCACTAAGCTACATAGAAAGTATTACATTCAGCTTTATAAAGTGCTCCCTAGGTTTCAATCTTGATTTCAAGTTTTTAATTCTGCTGCCTAGCTTTCTAGAGGGTTACTAAGCTTCCTATCAAGTATTACATTCAGCTTAATAAGGTGTATTATAATTTGTTTTTGTTGTACTACATTATTAGTTGTATTATGTTGTACTTCACAACGTGCTTACGACTTTTCTACCTTTTACTTCCTACAGTGATAAAAAGCTGTCGCGTGTGTGATTTAGTTTTCTTGATTTCTGTCCTGATGCGTTGCTTGGTATTTAGCTTTCTAGCGATATACAGAGATATCTACCCTGCTAGGTAGTTTTTAACTAGCTAACTAGATTTGTAGCATGCTAGTCAGTTTTATATCGTGTTCCTAAGCTTAATAGCGTGTTAACAATTTTTAAAACCTTTTACTTAGTTTCTAGTGTGCTATCTAACTTCCTAGGTGCTAACAAGGTGTCCAACCTGCTGCCTAGGTTTATTTTGTGCTTGCTCATTTTCTAGTGCGATATGTAGATTGATATCGTAATAAGTAGTTTTCTACAGTTTTACCAATTTCTATAGCGTACTATGTAGTATTTTAGCGCCGTATCTTACATTCTAGTGTTCTAAATAGATTTATAACGTGCAAGTTGCTATTATAGTGTGATACGTAGTTTAGAAACGTGCTACCTAGCTGTTCACCGTGCTAGATACCTTTCTATCTTTTACCAGGTTTCGATCGTGATAGCTTGTTTTCAAGCGTGCTAGCTAGTTCTTGAGTACACTACCATATAAAGTGTTGGCTTTTTTTTTATAGAGTGTTAACTAGCTCCATAGCGTGTTAGCTACTTTTTACTTACTACCTAGCTTTTCAGCGTGCTACCTAGTTTTTTTATGCAACCTAGCGTTATAGCATGTAACCTAGTTTTGTAGCGTAATATCTAACGGTTAGTTTTATTAGTTAGTTAGTAGTTAATATTCATGATTATTATATCTAATTAGTTTTCCAGCGTATTACCTGTCTTGAACGTTCTCTGTAGCATGCTAGCTGTAATACTAAGTTTCATAGTGTGGTTGGTAATTTACAGTTATGCAATTATATACAGGGTTATTTAAAAAGAAATAGACAATTTTTAATTGATATAGTAGTGATTTTAATCAACAGAAAAAAATAAATAGTGGCAATACAAAGAGGACATTTTAAAGTTGTTTGTACAGTGTTTTAGATGTTCTATATGAGCCCCACGGGTTACACGGCAGACATCAATTCTATAGTCAAGTTAAGGGTGTAGACGTCAACTCTTGTTATGCGTTGCATTAATTCCAAGAGGCTCAATGGTGATGGGGGGAATACAAACTTGACTTTAACGTAACCCTACAGAAAGAAGTCACATGGGGGTTAAGTCTGGACTGCGAGGTGGCCAACGCATGAGTGGGCATATTGTCAGTTGCACGACCAATCCAGCGATCCGGTAATTGTACATCGATGTATTTTTTGACATCAATGTGCCAATGAGGTGGAGCTCCATCTTATTATCATTTTCTTGTCTTTATTAGCTGCACAGTAATGCCAACATGACCGGTATAAATTATGTAGTTTCAATTAAATTGATGTAGACAAGTGTCTATTTCTTTGTAAATAACTTTGAATATATATTTGATGATACAGCCAATAGAAACGAAACATGTTTCATTAAAACGAAAGTAGACTACTCGTAGTATGTTTTATAGAAAAATGCAATTTAATGTTTATTTTTTAAGGAGAACGGTTTCCTGTTTTGCATTTACCTTCAATTAATATTGTTTAAAAAATATAATTATTTTAGATTTTCAAAGTTAGAAAACTCCATATTTTATAATAGTTATCCCGATTGCTTTTCATATATTCCTAAGTTAAATGTATTTTCTGTTACATCTCCTTATCTTATTACCAGCCAGTTTCTCTGCTAATCAATAAAAATAAAAAGATAAGGACTCTAATACACAAGCCTTGTTTCACTTCTGATTAAAATACAATGCTATAACCAGTCCATCCCTCCTCCGAATCCTCATAGAGATAGTATTCCATGATTAGCAGTTTATATAATGCAATACTTTTTCTACTTCCCTGTTTTCCACTTAACTTCTTAAATTAATTAAAACAAATACATTGCATACAACATAAAGTCCTTTCCTAAATCCAACTGGTCCTTCATCTAGTTTTTAATTTTTTTTTCGAAACAAATCCCCCAGTAATTTCCTACTTTATAGAACGAATGTTTCTCAAGTACAGTAGAGTAAATATAATAGTTTGTATAAACCTATGAGGGCTTTTTATTTTAACTACAAGTTGTGAGATGTGTAATTACATTTCTTGGGGCATATTTATTAGTAACTTTCTTTGCTGTACTATACTTTTAGTTTTCTTATGGCTGTTATAACTTCTTCCATCGTAAATACGGGTCTAGCTCTCTTAAAAATCATCCTGTTTCACAGAGTCACATACAACACTTCTTTCTCTCGCTGGTCTTGTTACCTGAATTCGCTTGTTTTTTTTGTCTTTCCTTCCGTGATCTGTCGGCTGATCCAGGCAGTACGTACTTCCCCGTTCGTTGTCTGAAGGCTGATCCCTCCAGGACGAACGTTCCAACCTTCCAGTGGTTTGTCGTCTGATCCCAACGGCACTCTAACCCCTACATTGTCTGAAGGCTGATCCCTCCAGGACGAACGTTCCAACCTTCCAGTGGTCTGTCGTCTGATCCCAACGGCACTCTAACCCCTACATTGTCTGAAGGCTGATCCCTCCAGGACGAACGTTCCAACCTTCCAGTGGTCTGTCGTCTGATCCCAACGGCACTCTAACCCCTACATTGTCTGAAGGCTGATCCCTCCAGGACGAACGTTCCAACCTTCCAGTGGTCTGTCGTCTGATCCCAACGGCACTCTAACCCCTACATTGTCTGAAGGCTGATCCCTCCAGGACGAAGTTCCAACCTTCCAGTGGTCTGTCGTCTGATCCCAACGGCACTCTACCTCCTACATTGTCTGAAGGCTGATCCCTCCAGGACGAAGTTCCAACCTTCCAGTTGTCTGTCGTCTGATCCCAACGGCACTCTACCTCCTACATTGTCTGAGGGCTGATCCCTCCAGGACGAACGTTCCAACCTTCCAGTGGTCTGTCGTCTGATCCCAACGGCACTCTACCTCCTACATTGTCTGAAGGCTTACCCCTCCAGGACGAACGTTACAACCTTCCAGTTGTCTGTCGTCTGATCCCAACGGCACTCTACCTCCTACATTGTCTGAAGGCTGATCCCTCCAGGACGAACGTTCCAACCTTCCAGTGGTCTGTCGTCTGATCCCAACGGCACTCTACCTCCTACATTGTCTGAAGGCTGATCCCTCCAGGACGAAATCCTTTCTAACTCCTACCACGTCATTTCCTACTGAATACTCATATTTTCGAAGCCTTTCTGATACCTAAACGATAGCACCTCTATCCTTAGTCTAAACAAAAAAAATCCATCTTCAACACGATTAAATAATATTATAACATAAAAGTCATCCGTTTCTAATGTTACTTTTTTATTTCAGAAAACTTTCTTTATGTCAATTGTTTAATTTTTTTAACCTTTTCTGTTTGCCACACCACTTTCAGCAACAATTGACAACATTGAACTTCTTCAGATGAAACTTTTCGGTCATATTGATTAGAATGCCCTGTCATTCCTAGGTAAAATGAAATTAGAATTTTTGAATTTAGGAACTGTGGAACGTAAATTCCTTTTCCGCCAACAAATTGCTTCCTCACATACCGACGAATTAAATCGGCTTGTTTGGGATATTCATAATTCTTAAATATCTTTGAATTTTTAGTAAAAGCAAACACTTTTTACTCGATTTCATTGTAGGCAGAGTTCTTTCACAAAGAAATACAGAAGCTGGTGTTATGGTAAAACAATTGTCTAAATGTAGGAGGTGACTAAGTCTAAAAATAACGTAAACCTTATCTAATAAACAAAAATATATCAGTGTTCAGTTTAATTTAACGGCCAAAAGAAACTCAATTTCAGAACACCCCTCGTAATTGTCAATGTACCAAACGACGTGGTATTGCATCATTTTATCCCACAATAGTGAAAGATTTTAACACAAATAACTACAGAGTACAGTCCTCCTCTTTTACTACATTTTCGTTGAATGTTACCTCATGTTATTATTTCAAGCATATTCTCCGAATATATCACAACTCGGACCTTAGTGTAGGTTATTTTATGTTATCTATAAAGCGAGACTCATAATCTTTCCTATTTCATGGATTCTAATGTTTTACTGTCAATGAAATGAACTTTGTTAATAAACTTTTACATCCACACAACCAATAAAGTTTTAATAGTAGTTAATGCAGTTTGATAACTTGTTATTACTGAGGAAATTTAATACAATCAAGCAACTCGGTAAACTATGTTATACAATGTAATTGACTGATCATAAATTTAAGAGATACAACTGAATGGAACTTTCATAGATGACATCAGAACTCCCGGGTAACTCGATGCAAATTACGCCAGAGCTGCAAATTTCATTTTAATCCGTTTATACTTAGTTTGCAAAGGACCAAATGTAAAACAACTACTAGTCCAAATGAGGAAATCAGTTCTCTTATACAAAGTTACGTCTATTTTAAAGAGGTATTTTGATTTATTCATTTACTTATTATGTTTTCTCTTTTTTCCGAATGGATTTATTTTATATGTCTTGCAAACTGAACTGATCGTAGAAAGATAATTTTTTGAACTAGTTTAAATTCTCATTCTAAATATAAAGTAATGTGAAAATAATAAAATGGAAACGCATTTGTTGAAAACATACCGACAAAAATCAACGTTTATTTAAAAAAAAAAAAAATTATACTGTCAGCATTGATTTTTTTCACCTTATAGAAGGAGAGATTTCAATTTCCCTATCTATGACTTTTGTGCCCTGTGGTTGCCGAGAACGCAGCGGCGCATTATTATTAAATGATGAGAGTTGTTTCACTTTTAATTCGTATTTACTTCAGACAATATAAAAACACAGGCCACCACTAATCATTTCAAGTCGTGCTTTCACGAATCATGTCATTTATTATTGAGTGTTCCTTAAATATAAATAGTTATCCTGGACGTAAAAACAACTATACAAACAGCAATATTTAATAGCATTAACGTATTTTCATAGTTCCATTCGTGCTAGTTACTCATTGTAGTTGAAACCAGTAACAAAATATGAACAAAGTTATGTGGTGATACAGTTACAATAACAGTGTAGCTCTGGACATATACAAAACGTGCCACAAGGAGGTTGCTATTTTAAAATTGTTATGTCAAACATTTCCAAATAACTGATAAACGTAATAACGTAACTGATTATACCTAATAATCTTAACTTTAGCTTTCACCAAAACAAAATGATAATGTGTAGCAATTATGAGATCTTATAGGTCAAAATAAAACACCGTACATGTTATTTTATAATAATATATTATTTAACGATATAATATTAAAAAAGTAATTAATTTTAATAAGATACAAATAACACTTTAAAAACATGTTCAGTGATTCTTGTTACCTTGCAATCAATTTACGGAATTTTAGATTCCCAGTTTGAATGAAACTGTAAAATGTATCGTTTCCTAATAATGAATAATGTTATTATCATTTACTTGTAATGTACTTATTTCTTATTATGAATTCATTTTATAATTTTAATAAATTTGTTTCGTACTTGTCCTTAAATTTAAATATACAAACAATGGCTTATTTATTTAATTATATTTTATTTTTAAAAAAACACCATTTTGTTTTTCTAAAAGATCAAAATCCGATCTTTGTGAAAGTTACCCATTAGATTTTTTGGTAACAGTTTTGATAGTTTTTACCACTTTATAAACCTTTCATATTCAGTTTCGTACATACCTTTAGCATTACTTGGTAGTAACTCTCCCATTACTTCTTTTAAAATACTATCAGGAGTTTTCATTTCACTATTTTGCATTGTAAGTATGAGGGGTTTAACATACTCATAGTACACTACTATCTGCTCTATATGTTTTAACTGGAATGTTTTACTCTTTAATTTTTGTAACTACAAAACGTAATTTATTGAAGAAAAATAAGGTGGATTGATCTTAATTTATCGTAATAAAAATATTGTTGTAAAAGTTATATTAAACGTTTATTGTATTTAACAAAAATTAAATTAAACAAGTAGCAATTGAGGGTGTAAGTGACAAGTAGCATATTTAAATTCCAGCGGAAAAAACTCTAAAAGTTACAACTTTTAATTCTAATTTAGATTGTAAAATAACGGTTGCCAGAAATTTCAAAAAAAATAGTTAAATTTAAACTCAGTGAATACGTATGAACTAAGTTAAGTCTGTTGTCAGTTTTTACATATATTATTCTTTTACAATTTAATGTTACAACAGTCGGTACATGATGGAATTCCATTATAATGGAAATAATGAGATAATTATTTAATTCCACAGAACTGCTTTAATTGCGACATATGTTTCGCCGTTAGGCATTTTCAAGCAACTAAATTGTAAACAAAACAAGTCTAAACTAAAAATGTGAGACAAAAGGAACAGTTAGAAGGCAATTCAAATTTTTGCAAATCATTTATTAGACACAGGACATAATTTTGATCCTAAGTTAAGAAATAGGAAACATTATGAGTCTCGCTTTATAGATAACATAAAATAACCTACACTAAAGTTTGAGTTGTGAAATATTCGGAGAATATGTTTGAAATAATAACATGAGGTAACATTCAACGAAAATGTAGTAAAAGAGGAGGACTGTACTCTGTAGTTATTTGTGTTAAAATCTTTCACTATTGTGGGATAAAATGATGCAATACCACGTCATTTGGTACATTGACAATTACGAGGGGTGTTCTAAAAATTGAGTTTCTTTTGGCCGTTAAATTAAACTGAACACTGATATATTTTTGTTTTACAATTAGATCTCTCACTTTCGTCTTCTTTATCACAACTCTTGTTCTGTTCAAACTCTAACAATTAGAGTCTTCGATGTCTGGGTGGGAGTGGGGTTTTTTATTTTATGTTCTTTTTTACAAGGAGATGAATACAGGTGTTTTGTATTTAAACAACAAGGGGGGGGAAACAATTCCCTGTGAAAAACTTGAACCGAAACGAAAAATTATTCACTCATTTTTAAATCTTTTTTTTTAAAACAAACTTCTACCTAGAAACTATGTTTCACGTTCTGTAAATAGCCTACATTCACAACTTTCCAAAACCTGTCATCGTGAATTTCTACCTTTAGTACAAACTGAGCAGCTAATTAAATAGTTAATTTAAGAAATGTAATACTTTTATGTTAAAGATAATTTGTTATATTTAAATTCATTATTGTAATTACTAAATGACAATTTTAGAATGAAGGTACAATGTGGATTGCAGACATCACGCCTAACTGAAATAAACAGGATTCCAACAACAATGTATTTTTTATGAAATATAACAATATAAAATAGAGATAGAGATTTTTGAAAATTAATTTAAGTAATAGTTTACACCGAAAACCCTTCTCCAAACTAACTTCTGTTATTTAGGAGAGAAGGGAGAAACTGGAAGAGGAAAAAATATATGGATCTTTTATTATGTAAAGTAACTGCAACGAACGGAAATTAATAACTTTCAAACTTATGTAAAAACTTTTAAATTAAAAGCAGCAACTTGTTTAGATTAAAACTTTGCTACTGACTATAACTTATAAAACATTAGCTTTTATTTTGATTTAACAAAGGAAACACGTCAACAAAATATAATCGTTAAAAATAGGGTGTATACTTAGAATTTGTTACTGGTGCAAGATAAAATTTAAAATAAAAATCTGGGAGCAATTTAGACAAACTAATGTATCGCTTTTGAAAAAAAAATTCATATAAATAATAATGATATCGTTTACGTTGTTATTTGAAATTCAGATTTCGTCCAAAGTTAAGTCATTAATTGAATTTTATTCTTTGAAACATTGGAGAAGTGATTTGGAATAAATATATTTCTAAATTAAACATTTCATAGTTGTTTCGGAAGGGTTGGTAATCGTAGATAATTTTCATCGGAACTGAAATGATATTTCACAGTTGTTACCTTTGAAATATTATAACATGTGTTGCATTAAAGTAATATTAATATATGCAAAAACACTAACTGATTTTTTTTCCATATTTTTGTACCATGGAACACGTTATGTAATTTTTGAGAATCTCTATGTCCAGTGGTTTTTGGAATTATGTCAGTGAGCGGAATATTTATCTGCTGTAGTTTGTTGTTTATACATCGCCTACATCTCAAGGGAGAGTTGAGATGTCAGTATAGATTTGCAAGTCAGCCTATATTTGGAATATCTTGAAAGAAAATAAACTGTCGGAGAAGTATTAAAAATTGAAATTTGTGCAACTAGTGAGCAAAATGGCACCTTTTTAAACGAGAGAAAAATGTTGACACACGAGGCTTGCCGAGTGCGTCAATTTTATCGAGTTTAAAAAAGACACTTTGCTCACGAATTGCACATTACACTTTGTCTACAGTTGTTATTTTGTGACAAATAAAAAACATACTTCAGCAGTAACACAATTTAATAAAACATTAATTTAATACAATAGTGTTCAAACAAACAATCGATTACAATTCGATCTTTAATAATCGCATTTTTCTTATTTTTCAGAATATTTTAAAATCTGAACTGTCCATATTTTAAAACTAACTACACAAAATATAGCAGTAGTGCTAAACAACACTTCAACACAGAGTAGAAGTTCTCAAGTCAAAACTGAGGTTATTTATGAATATTACAAAATAACTTAGGTCTATTGTTGAGGAAACGGGATAGCCAACTTCAAAACTCGGCAAACGAAAAATACTCTCCGTGTACATACAATGTCAATCATCTTTATGAATAAATACTTCCTTTTTCAACTTTAAAACGTTGTTTTGTTATTTATTTATGTTATTTTACATGTAAGAATTAATCTAACCTACATACGGGACATTTCCTGTATATTATAAACCAATTCAAATAAACTTAACCTAAATTTCGTTTTGTTCGGTTGCCATTCGGAGTGAGCAAAGTAGTGGGCAAAGTGAAACTGTTGAGAAATCAGCTGTTTTGCAAACTAATTTAAATAAAGAAAATGCCACTTTGTCAACAACTGTAGACAAATGGACTTACTCGCTCACAGTATAAGTAGACTTTAGAAAATAATAAGCCAAATACTCCTAACCAACACGCCTAACTTAACCTAACCAATTTACAATTCATGTGTCATTTTTAAAAGGACGACGCAAATTATTTATGAAACGTACTTCACCAAAAAGTTAACAAAATCCCTTGAGCCTACGGATTTTTCAACAGCCTTTGAACTTGTTTAAGATATAAGTTTCAGAGGATGGTGTTTGTACTTTTTATCGGCGTAATTTTATTCTATATAAAGTAACAATCTAACAATTTTTTTGTTTTAGACGCTGAGCTGGGAATAATATACTGTAATAATTCAATGCACACACTTTCTAATTAATTTATTTACAAAACAAATATCTCCAAATACAAAACGATAATATTATTTTACTCAATGGCCACAAGAATATCAACATTGTGAAAGGAAATGTGGTTTTTCTCATTACTACACATATTGACTATAGGAGATTATTCGGTAAATAAGATCCCCCCCCTATTCCCACCAATATTATGTCAATTAGCGTTGTATCATTTTCAAAAATATTTACATTTAGCTTATGTTTGATTCATTTCTGAAGTGAATTTGTCTCAGAATGTAAATCGTAAGTGATTGAAATTTAATTTTTAACGATGTTCGGATAAATTTTTCGTCAATAATTCCTAACAGTAATTATGTTCTAATTGCACTTCTAAAACGTGCATTGATTCAAGAATTTGCACATTTTAGCAAATTTACCACAACTTGCAATAATTGTAGTTAATAAGGACACGTATTTGAATTTGAACCGTCCACTTACAACAAAGCATTTTTATGAAAAAGTTGACTAATTTGTAGGAAAAAGTTCGAAAACTTTTGAAAAAAAGTTTTTGGCAGATTTTAAATTATCAAAAATTATCTCAGGATTAAAACAAAATTTTATCACAAATCAAAATGTATGTATCAGCGATTAGATTAGAAAAGTATTCAGAGATAAAATGTCGAAATGTGCTACTGACAGTTTCTTACCAGTAGTTCGATCATTAATTTTATTATACTTTAATTTAGAGTATATTTCTTGGTTTTAGTATAATTTGTTGCATTTCTGCGTTATAAATTAGTTATTTTCTTTGTTTTTATCGCAGTTCTTACATTCATAATTTACAAAACGTTTAATTTCCCGGTAATTATTGAATCGGATACAAAAAGTGCCTTAAAAATCTACTTCTCAAAATGTAAAAATATTCTCATGTGATCTGTGCAATGATGAAATACAGTGTTGTTGAGGAAAGTATTATTCGGTCATGCTCACCTTTCACTTAAAAGTATGAGTCTACGGGAACTTAAATAGGAGATTCTACGATCGCTGATCTCATATACTAGTGGCAGGATGCAAAGACGAATGGAGGAAGATTTAACATTTTAAATTGAGTGTAGCAACAAAAACATTGCAAGGAATTCGAAGTTGATTCAATATCAAACTCAAAGATTAGGAGATTTCTTAAAAAATATTGATTTTTAATATCAGAAAATATTGTTTACAATAACAAGAAGCACTGGCGGATTATTGTGAGAAATATCTTGAACCAATTCAATTGATATAAAATAACGAAATAAACTGACAAGGACGACGTGAATGTTGTGAAAACCGAGGGTTGAGCGTTGACTTGTCGATAAATTACGACATGATCGATGGATGTCTGTCATCATATGAGACAGAAGAAGGGTACTGATGTGACCCTTGCAATTATTGTTATGTTTGTTGCGAGAAATGTTAAATATGAAATATTTTGGAATGAAACATTACTTTTCTACTGGACACGGTGACTTGATAATCAACTAAAATCTGTAGTCTAAGTCAATGAAAGCCTGAGTCTGGCGAGACGTCGGATACTGTTAATTAAACACTTTAAAAAATAGCTTAAATTAAAATATCTTTACGAAAGAGATTAACTAGTCATTTCATTTATTTTTCACTGTGGGAGTATATATAAACACTTTTCAAATCTTCACATTAATAAGTTATAAATCATTACAATCAAAACAATGAACAATTTTATGCCAAGATGGAGGTAGTACAATAAACAATTTATTAAATGTAAACAAATAAATATTTGAACGCAAGTTTATACATTTCTCTCCACTGCAGTTGATAAAATATATAGCATTGCAAGCGTCAACAAAAGCTACAATAACATGTCTGTCCCTATCGAGATTTTTGTCATTCTACCTGTCAATTATAGTTGAGGAACTCCTCCACCAAATAAAAGGATTCAGAAAGTAGTAACTCCCTCAGACTGTTTTAAAGACTTTTTTGTCCTGAATTTGTTTTAATTTTTGATGAGTTTGTTTATGAAGATTAACTTGACTTGGCAATTTATTATGCTTCTCAAGTCTTTGTGGCTTCTTTTGGAGGTCATTCCCCCCTCCCTAGTGTTGTAGTTATACAATTGTCTTTTAACATTGGGCTTATATTTATACTTGTAGTACATTACTACCTCAAAATGTACATAAATGGTAAAATCAATATAGAAAGGTCTTTAAAAGTCAATTTGCAGGATTTTATTTATCCAGAAATAAGATAAGATTAGGGTTTAAGTCATTAGAGAGAATAATTAATTTTAGATGGTTTTGTACTTGTTTTAATGGACAAAAAAACCAGAATAAGTAACTTAGTATGTTAATATAAATATGGAATTGTTAAGTTTTGTTTATTTTAAATAAGTGTATTAATATTAAATACCATTTTGTTGAAATGAGTATTTTCGTTTATGTTAATGTATCATAATATTTTTTATTATTATGTATATATTTTAAAATATGTTTTAGGTTCTTGTTTTAAATTAAATATATTATTATTATTAAATACAATTTTACAGTAATAGGTATTTTTTTATATATTCTAACTATTTGTATTTAAATAGTTTTATTAATGTTAAACATTATGTCGTAGTAATGAGTTTTTAGGAATGTTTAATTATCATAATATTTTTAAGGAAAGAAAATTCCCCCAAAACACTAACAATACAAGGACTATATATAGTTATATTTATTCTACCTTATGTGCATTTCAATAGCACTGCCTATCATCTTCAGAGGTACAATACACACTCAAAATGTTTTTAGTTTGTATAACTTTTGAATTTAATCAAAATATTAATATTTTGACATATTTATGCAATAGAGAACCAACCACAAAAAGTCGGATTTGTTTTTGTTTTTTTTTCGCTAAGAATATTTTATACAGGTCTATATTTTGTTGGGTAATACAGATTCAACTCATATATGTATTATTTTTTTATTATTATACATTTTTCGAACATTTGCAATCATTTGTGTGTTAAAAATCAAAACACGACGTTTCGGGAATAAGAATCAATTTCCGTTATCAAGTATATCCAATCAAGTATAGAATCAAAGTATCCCGAATCAAATCAGCCAATCAAGGAGAGAAGTAAGGCCATTATGGCTCCCATTATTAAAAAAAGAACTAAAATTTGATTATAATACCCCTACAACTAAAAAACGAGCTGAAATTTTACCTGTTAAATCGCCACAAGGGGTTGTAACCCGCTCTCGGGCTAGGAAGCTTAATACAACTAACAATAGGCCACTCCCCTAATAGTTTGTCACGCCTTCTGGACCACGTCACTTGTTGCTGTATCTTTGATACAACAACACGTATTTGACGTTAGTTGTGTGTTACCGTGATTGTGTTTTTTGACTTCTCAGTTTTAGCTCTGAGATGCATGCTTAGATATTAAGGTTGGTGGTATTCTTATTTAATTTTACTTCTTACATAGGCTTAGTTTCCAGTTTCATGTTTCTTTAGTTTTAATTTCAGCTTGTTTTTTAGTTGTAGGGGTATTATAATCAAATTTTAGTTCTTTTTTTAATAATGGGAGCCATAATGGCCTTACTTCTATACTTGATTGGCTGATTTGATTCGGGATACTTTGATTCTATACTTGATTGGCTATACTTGATAACGGGAATTGATTCTTATTCCCGAAACGCTGTGTTTTGATTTTTAACACACAAATGATGGCAAATTAATGTCCGAAAAATGTATAATAATAAAATTGAACTTCCATCATTAACAAATAACTTCAAACAGAGAATATGTATTATGCTTCCATCTATTTGATTTTGAAACAATTATAATCTGGTAAACATACTAATTTCACTTTTACAATAAGGAGCCAGAAAACTCATCAACGGAATCTCTTTTTAATAGCTCAACACAAGAACACTTCATTTAATATTGTTTTGAATGATCAAACCGAATTATTTTTGTTATGGATTTTTTTTTTTTTTTTTTTTCACTAGTATTATTATCTTAGTAACGTTTTTTTTTTCTTCTTAGAAATTAAAGACAAGTTTTAGTAGTTACTTTGGCGGTTAGTTTACCAAATAAGTATTCTATTGTGTAAAGGTTTCAGGAGTGTTGATTTTAATATAGGTAATGATTGCCTGTAACATTCAATTGATCCAATTATTGTGTGGAGATACTATCGCGGTTTCAGACTGATGTCTCGAGCATCCATCATATTGTGTGGTATCCCTCAAGAGAAGTCATCATAACATTAAATATAAACTGAAAATATTTAGTGAAAAAACAAAATGCCGGATATCTGGAAAACTATACAATTACAGACTTGTGTTTATAGGAATGTTTTCTTAGTTTTGATGTGGAAAACCACCTTCTGAAGTTTGGAAACACAATTTTAAACCTCTATAAACAAAATGAAGCAAGCAAGGAAGAAAATCCTCTTGTAGCCCAATGCATGTATAAATGTAAATTTTTCAGCACTTCAGATATTGAGAGAGTTAAAAAAAATGACAAAAAAAAAATAAAGTTAATTGGCTGAAAACCAGACGGATCAAGATTTTAAAGTACACGCCGTTTACAATTTTTATGGGCAAAATATTAGAAAACAAGATTGTAGAAGTAAATATATAGAAGCAAACTCCGTTTCGTAGACCATCTAATACAATTTTTTTTTTCATTTTCTGATAAACTGAAATCCCTTTGTCCAAATGGTAAAGCAATTACAAAATAAAAACAAAATGATACGAAAGTATTATACAATTAATATCAAATGATTGTAAGAGTTTCTATGATATTTTGAAATTGTGAATGGTTAGTGGAAGATTTTCATTTGTATAAAGTTGTCTGTTTTAGAAATATATATATTTTTTTACCTAAAGATTTTCCTCACCAATGTTACACTTTATATAATATTAAAACACCCATGACAAAAGTATTTTAACAGAAATTTTGTCAATGTATGTTATTTTAATAATGTTTTTAATGTTAAATTTTAAAGGTGTTTTTTTCTGAAATATTGACTTTAATTTAAAAATACGTTCTAAAATACATTCATAGTAAATTATTTATTTTTACTGGGAAATAATTGGTTCTTAATAAATAACAATAACATTGGGCTTTTACTTTCTGGTTTTGATCTATTCATGTTAAATTATTTTTCCCTTTTAAGAAACCTGACCTTAAGTATTATCTGAATCTGAATAAATAGTTTTGAACTTATTAGGATTGAAAGTTGTAGCATTCATCCCAAGTGTCAACAGTTGGAGGTGACTGGTGAGGTTATTAAAAGAAAGAACATTATTTTTAAATTACTACAATTAACCTTTAAACAGTCTGATTTATAATATCATGATTGGTTATGATCCTGAAAAAAATGTTTGAAAAACTGTGAAAAAAGTCAGTTTTATACTACATTTAGGATTACAGTTGACCAATTTTTTTAAAATGAAAAGCGTATATTTAAATTTCTACAGCTCTGTTTATAATTTAAAAAAAATTCTAAAAGTATTTAGTGAAATCCCTTATACTTATATTTACAGTGCTTTGGTTCAGTAAAATTAAGACTTTATTAAGGTATATGTTGCAATGAGGAAAATAATCTACTGAAATTCGTTATAGGCTCCCAAAAATAATAAAGATGAGGGATAGTGATTCCTACAAGATTTAATTTTATTATAATTTTCAAAACTTTAGATATCAATATTTGTTTATACAAAAAACAAAATGTAATATATTTAAAAATAATATCTGTTTTTGGCACCTTTTGTTATAATCAGGTACAGATTATACACAATATTTACATGTTGCAATTACAACATCAAAAGTTATATACAGGGTGGCTGAAAAGAAACCTGCACGCCCCCTCAACGTTTTTGTTATATGAGATATTTGAAAGCGGTTTGCGCCATTCTATTTTTGAGGTAGGAGACACTTTTCATGACAAAATAATTTAAAAAATTTGGGTCCGGGGCTCAAAGGGGGAGGGGTAACCCTGCAAAATATTCCAAATAGGATAGACATGTGATACGTCATTTTGTTCGTAATGAAAAGAAGAGAAAGAATCTGTAATTGAAATATCAATCCGATTATCCTAAACAAAATGGCGGGCCAAAAAGTAAAATGGCTGAAAAGAAACCTGCACCCTCCTCAACGTTTTTCTTATTTGAGATATTTGAAAGCGGTTTGCGCCATTCTATTTTGGAACCATTTTACTTTTTGGGCCGCCATTTTGTTTAGGATAATCGGATTGATATTTCAATTATACATTCTTTCTCGTCTTTTCATTACGAACAAAATGACGTAGCCTATCACATGTCTATCCTATTTGGAATATTTTGCAGTGTTACCCCTCCCCCTTTGGGCCTCGGGACCCAAATTTGAAATTATTTTGCTATGGTAAGTGTCCCCTACCTCCAAAATAGAATGGCGCAAACCGCTTTCAAATATCTCATATAACAAAAACGTTGAGGGGGGTGCAGGTTTCTTTTCAGCCACCCTGTATCTATGAAGTAGTGTATTTTAACATCTGTAAATTGTTGTGAATCATGAGTTTGTAGGCATAGGTTTTAATGTGAATAAATAATTTTTTTGAAATACAATTCAATTCAAATTCAATTAATGAATTATAAGTTACTGTTTTAATACTGCATAGGTTTGCTTATAAAATATATGCAACTCCAAAATAGATATGCATCTGGTGTACCTCATTGACCGAGCTGTGTTTATTATTTTTACATTATTATATATTTTATTTTCTATATCAATTTTCTTTGTTTTGCTTGTTTGCATACGCGTTTTCACTTTTGTAACGTTATAGACTGGCATCTGTTGTTCTGCAAATAAATAAATTCTAAAAAATACAAAATGTTAATTATAAAAATTAAACTATTCCTTCGTAATGTATTACAGTCAAACATTTTTGAAGTCAGTAGACGTATTGAGGTCAGTACATAGTAGACGATCTTAGGTATTGTGGGAAAAATATGAATAACTACTTGTCCTTAATAAACTTTACTCTTTACATAACTAGAATCCTTGTTGTAGATTCTGAGAACGTTGTCATCTAGCAGAATAGCGTTGATTACAACCCATAAAGTACTTCTTTACACGTCAAAGTTATCAAATTATAACTTCCATTGCAAACTTTTATTTATTACAATTTTCTATTTGTTTCATTCTGTGGAAGATTTTTCAGATAGTTACATTTAGATTGTATCACGAATATTAATTAATATTCCGTTATATTAGATTTGTTTTATTTAGATGTTTATAACTTTGAATTATGTTATCATTATAGTGCATTCCAATTATTTACATTATTGTAAATAGATAATATAAATACTATATTGAAAGTATTGCATTGATAATAGTTTGAGTTATTTGCTGATATAGGCTCCCACACTTACGGGTCTTTGATACCAAAAAAGTAAATTTTACATGAAATTTGATTTGGTGATTATAGTGTGTTTGTATAAAATTCAGAAAAAAAACAGTTTAAAATTCAAAAATGGAGACCATTTTAAACTGTTAATTTTTTTGATTCATATCTCGTGCATTATTGAACTCGTAACTAAATTATATAACAATTTGGACGAGACACTGACACCCTATAAGGCCCGTTGGAGGCAATTCTAATGATATACAGAATTACGAAGTCCCAATGGATAAAACTTTATAAAAAAATTATAATTTGTGGTTATACAGTAAAATATCTTTAAAATATTTTATGTTTACAAATTTCTAAATTTATTTAAATTGCAACACCAGTAATGGAAATCAATATAATATACAACACACATCATACAATATAGACGGTTCATTCGAATTAGTCTTTATTTATTAACTTGGAAATTCAAAATTGGATGATAAAAAGTTAGGATTTTCCTCGACTATAGCTCAGGGTTAGCACAACAAAATTTGCATTTATAATTTTGCATAAAAGTTCAAAATTTAACTCTCGGAAAGGAGTACTTGTGCTGGCTTATGTATTGTTCTCTAAATACGCAATCATGAATATACGTTGCAAAACTATTAAATCAATAGTTCTAAAAAAAGTTTAAGTAATTTAGTAATCATTTAGGTTTAAATACATTTAAAGTTCTTTCAAGAATTTAAAATTCAAATATGTCTCTTCTTCTTTTAGTTTACACAATTTAAATATCCGAGTTTAATTAATTAATATCATTATACTTATGTATGTGAACACACTCGTCAATCGGTATATTTTAAATAAACTGTTTTAATAAATTTACAAGTAAATGAAAAGGGACGTGAATACTTTAACACGAAATGTTTTTTCAAACTTATGAGTGTCACTTAATTTCGCTTTAGACTCGGAGTTCCCGGGCCGTTCTTCTTTGAATTTTCAAGGCGCAGCCATGTCTCATTATCTATTTGTTGATTCACATTCCAATGTGGTCATGTGTCCTTTATTTGAATGTATCCATTCTCTGTTTGGTCGCTGGTGTGGAGATATTTTTATCACAAAATTCACTTTACCATATTTTTATTATTTCAATTAAAGAAAATAATGTTTTCGAGTTTCGTTTAGGAATTTTATCATTTGATTTGAGAACGATTAGTTTCTTTATTTCTATTTAATAAATATTTGATTAAAACTGTACAAACCGTGGACATACATTGGCTTTAATTTTTCTGTGTCTTGTTCTATTTTATTTTACTTTACACTTTTATCATTTCCTATTTCTATTCCTTGATGACATATTTGGTTTTATGAAATTTGACTTTGTTTAATTTATTTTAATCAACCGTATTTCTAAACATGTAATGTGAATTTATCTTTCATGTATACATACTAAACATTTAACAAACATGATATAATAACAGATGAATATAACTCTTATTCTATATAAAATACATACATATTTCTCATTGGTTTTATATAGTCCGCTCTGTCCTTTTATCTGAAACATTCTACATAACATGAGTGTACTTAACTATTATTCACATTTAAACACTTTGACTTTCTTTTACACATTTTATTTACACAAATTTTAACACTTTTCTAATCACTTTTGATGCGATGTTAGGTTACACAAATCAAGACATCCCTACATTCTTATGATTTATGAGTTTAGTGGATCTAGCTATTTGCAAAGCAAACAAATTGGTCTCCCTAATATGTTTTACCAATGACTACATAAATACTATAAGACACGACATGGCCATATTAAATATTCTACGCTTATTCTTGAGTTGACCAATACCCGCTAGGTCGCTCTGCTAGAGAATCTGAAGTTGATGTGACTGGCGCTAGGTGGCTCTACGGTCAAACAATGTTTCAGGCGGGTAAGAGAAAACGCACTGATGCCACATATGGGACCAGAGATGTGAGGGAAGGTCGAGAATCGCTTATCTCAGCGCACGAACTGACAACACTGACTATGCTGACGGAAGTAAGTGAGAAGGTTTGTGAGAGAGAGGTCAACAGTTGTACAGTCTCAACCAAGTGGGATGCGTACAGTCAAGCACCTGCTGCTAGCGCTTTCTGATAGCTGTGTGTCAAACTTGTGCCGAACAGCACCCGTAAAGCGTAGACTATTTCCCTATCCTATGTCGTGTCTTATAGTATTTATGTAGTCATTGGTTTTACTGCCGCTACTTCCTGCACTCTATCTCTCTCGCACTCATAGAATTGTTTTGTTGTTTAAAGCGGATGGGATATTTTACCTGAGTCTGTATTATGACAGACATGACATTTTCCAGGAAGTTCTCATTTTCTTCAATGCTGTCCAAAATGAAGACTGCGAAATCGACTCTTTTCACTTTGTCAGTGATCTTGATTTCATGCAGAAGTTGAATCTTATACGCACGTAATTTAAGCCTCTTTCGCACCACTTTATACACGGTAGGCTTAGGTATTCCCTACTCCAAACTTCGTCTTGCCAATGACTTTTTAGGGCTACGAGTACAAGACGTACGGATTCGTTCCACATTCTGTTCAGAGACTGAAGGCCTACCCGGTGACTTCCCTTTTAAGTCACTACCTGTTTCCCGAAACTGATTATACCAATTGAGAATAGTTTTGTTAGTAGGTGCAACACCACCATATTCACGTCAATAATTACACTGAACATGATCACTGAACTTGATTGAATAAACCAAATCACACATTGAGCTTTTTTTCTGTGGCGTAGCCATGATTATTGAAATGTCTGTGAAGTTAACCCAACCATGGTAGCCCAACCGCTTCAAAATAGTGCCAATCGTTAGTTTTGCGTTAGTTTCGGTTAGTTCTGCTAAATTAACGTTAGTTTTGCCTTGGTAGTCGTCTAAAACGGATGTTAATTATGGTTGGGTCAACTTCACACGAGCCCAACCAAAATTAAATATCGATTTTTTTTATTACGTGAATCAGTTCCTTTACGTTAGTTTCGATTAGTTCTGACAAACCGATGTCAAAACTACGGCACAGGTCCTTTAGGATGCACTTCCAAAATTTCACATTCAATTGAAACTGGAGATGCACAGCCTATCCACAAAACTACATAATTATAGAATTACTATAACATATAACATAAACTATAACTATAACATATAACATATAATTTATATGTTATAATTACTATAACATATAACCGAAACTAACGCAAAACTAATGCAAAACTAACGATTGACATGGTTTTAATTTGTTTCCGTGCAATTCTCAAAAAGCGTAAAGTTAGCCCAACCCTTTTGTCTCATATAAAACTCGTTAGGAATTCGAAACTAACGATTTCTTTGTCAGAACTATTCGAAACTAACGTAAAGGAACTGATTCACGTAATAAAAAAAAATCAATATTTAATTTTGGTTGGGCTCGTGTGAAGTTGACCCAACCATAATTGACATCCGTTTTAGATGACTACCAAGGCGAAACTAACGTTTAATTTAGGAGAACTAACCGAAACTAACGCAAAACTAACGATTGGCATGGTTTTAATTTGTTTCCGTGCAATTCTCAAAAAGCGTGAAGTTAGCCCAACCCTTTTGTCTCATATAAAACTCGTTAGGAATGCGAAACTAACGATTTCTTTGTCAGAACTATTCGAAACTAACGTAAAGGAACTGATTCACGTAATAAAAAATCAATATTTAATTTTGGTTGGGCTCGTGTGAAGTTGGCCCAACCATAATTAACATCCGTTTTAAACGACTACCAAGGCAAAACTAACGTTTAATTTAGGAGAACTAACCGAAACTAACGCAAAACTAACGATAGGCACTATTTTGAAGCGGTTGGGCTACCATGGTTGGGCCAACTTCACAGACGTATTGTTGAATAGTGACTGGCCGGCGCTCTGTCTGCCCCCACCCCCACCACGCTCGCTCCAAGGTCATGCACGGTTGCCAACTGCGATCGAATATTAGCCAAAAAATCTTGACAATATACTGAACTCAAGTTCGAAAACCGAAAGTTTATTGCTGGTTTCGTTTTTTAATTATGATTTTTTTTAAATCAAGGAGTTCTTTTATAAACACCCAGTATACTAAGTGAAATAAAACCAAATAGAGGTTACGCTGGTTATAAAAATCTCAATATATAATAAAACAGCTTTTACGAATAATCTCTGCCATTGATATTACATTGCCGCCAGTGTTTTTAGGCGCATTCAAAAGAATTTTTCGTCATACTGCTTCAAAAACAGCGGTTTTCAATACATGCATTGAGTTCCTAAAGTTGTTCTTTTCGCCCTAGGACCTAAAAACATAAGCTGAAGTCGAGGTTATCAGCTATTACTTCGTTTATACGAATTAATTAACGATTGTAAAGCATCTTTCAAAACAAACGATACTCTCGATTGTAAATAACCGTTAAAATAGCTGTAACCATAGATTTGAAGGCAAATAGGTTATAAAATTTTAGTTTTTTTTTAAATTGTTTTCTTATATTGTTTGTAGTGTAATGTAAAATATAGTTAATCACTTGGACCAAAAGAAGCTTTTCGATACTCACTATTTTGAGTAAACTTGAGCTTGTATCGAAAAGCTTCACTTTTGGTCCTAGTGATGAAATATGCAATTGTCAAAATGCGAATTTTCATTTGAACCTATTTATAGGTGTAGGCCTATTCCGTCTAAATTTTCTAAGCAATTTTGTATTATACCGTTATTAAATTTTTATATTTTGTACAGTTATAAGTATTTGTGTATATGTTCAGGTTAGCATGCAAGATTCTATATTCCAAATGATCTCAACAATTGATTAAAGAAAATATTATATCCATTTGATTAGATGTGGCAAGTTGATATATCAGGCAGTGCAATTGAAATTAGGATTGTTAACAAGAAACCAATTTAAGATAAAAAATGGTACGTTCATAAAAATATTTTTGGTTATAAATACATAAATTAGTGAATATTTCACGTAAAATATTGTATGAAATTACATTATTTGGTTAAATAAAGTAATCTATGACAAACTTTATTTATTCTACAAAAAAATAACAATAAAAGGAAAATATCTCTACAAGGTCTTAAGATTGCATTTTAAACTATAGTAAAACAGTAAGTACCCATATGTAATTTTTTATTTATTAGTAGGAACTAGACTATAATAAATATAATTTTGATTGAACTGCCACAGTATTGTTTGAAAATGAACATTTCATTGAAGATTATGATTGCCACAATCTATTTGCCGAATAATTTCTATACTAACATCTTCATCTATGAATTTATGCCTACATTATGTTTTATATTTTCATTCAATTTCTATTAATTTCAACTGTGACAATTGTGAAAATACTAATAGGCTATAGGCTTAGTTTGAAGAATGTAAAAAATTGTCCCAGAGTTTATTCAAAATCTTTTTCTATAAATGTAAGTTTACTTTAGCTCTTTTGTTAAGACGATTAATTCTTTGTATCCACCATAAGTTAAATTGTATTTACTAATAACTACAAGCCTAATATTATAGGCTAGGCTAGTAGTTTTGACTAGTGAAGTAGGCTATACTATACTTTATTTTTGGAAAACATATATTTACGGTAATAGTTGTACTTAACATCTTTTAATTTTGTTGATAAGTATAAATAAATTGGTAAATGTGCATTAAGATCCCGTAGCAATTTAGTTGTGAAATTTAATGAAATCATGTTTTACATACCTCATTTCAAAACAATTGGATCATCCTTTAGCTGAAAGGACCCTCTTGAAGTATCAAAATTAATTTTTTCTATCTAAAATAAGCAATTAAAAATACGAAATCCTAGGCCTATGAGGTTATGACATCTGTGAAAGCTCATTCCTATGGCAAAGATGATGACTATATTGAGTGTCTCATCTCTCAATATTTAGTTCCTTTATTAGGTCAATATATATAGAGGCCTATATTCATATTGACCTTCCGAGGCCTAGTTCATATTATTCTGAAATCATACAGGGTAGTAGGCCTAATATTTACTTGTTGGAAGGCAGTTAATGTGCATAGGCTACATCTAGAGACTCCCTATTATGTTGCCTGTCCTTAATTTATCAAACCTAGACACAGAGGCTCACTGTGTATTCTGAACATCGAATCTAAACTTGGAAATTGCTTATTTTTGACAGAAATATTGGATTTTGATACATGAAAATGGTCTTTCCAGTTAAAGGATGATTCAATTGTGTCAAATCGCGGTATGTACAACAGGATTTCATTAAATTTCAATACTAAATCGGTACGGAATCTACAATCCAAATTTACCAATAAATGCATAACGTTCAAAAGTAATATTTTTGTAAAAATTCAATTTACTTTTTTTATTTTGATATAAATGGCTCTGGACTTATGTCCTACTGTTTGAATATAATTACAATGTGCCTTTCAATCATATATAGGCCTATAAAATTAAAACAAATAATGGTAGGATAGCCAGAGCTGAACTATGGTCCACTGATTGTATTGCTTTTTATACATGTTTAGTTAATGTGATTATGACCATATACATTGTATTTTGCCCAATTAATGATAACAGAAAAACATGTTTCAGCAATATTGTGAATTGAGTATGGAAGTAAGAAGAGACTTACTAAATAATAACTGTCCAGAAATGCCAGGGATGTCTTTTAGGCAGTGTATTTTCAATCGACACTTTGGTAAGTTGGTTGTATTTTATTGTTTTACTCATGATATCTTCAGCGAGTCATCGACATGGCGTTACACTTTCTTACATGTGCGTAGTTCTGTGATGCAGTGAAGCCTTACGAGTCCAAAGTAATGATAGAGTTTATCGGTGAAATGCTTTACACCCCAAATTTTGATCAAAAGCTATGTATATATATATATATATATATATTTTTTTTTTTGTAATTGATATTGTAATAAATTTATATACCCAGTCTATCAAAGGTAAATTAAAACTTTAAATGATTGTGGTTTCATTATTTGTTGTCCAATCCCTGAGAAAAACTCTATTGTATGCAGATATAATTGTGACTTATTAAAACAGCTGTTAATTTCATTGATATTTATTTGTTGCCCTAGCAACAAGTTTTCTCATTGTTGACTAACTTCAAACAGTGGAATCTAGTAGATGGTAAATTTGTAGTAGTTTATAATTAATTGGTTGATTGAAGTCCTAAATGAAAAAATGTTTTATAAAATAACACTGAATACAGAAAATATAGCGTTAGGAAAGGCGCCTTGAATGATGGCCACTTTGATCACCTGTCTTAATAACCCCAACTAGTAAGAATTTTGCTTAATTTTAAGTTTTTCATTTAATCCTGTTTAATCCAAAAGAAATTTATCTACTTTATTTTCTTCTTTATTAAATAAATAAACTATTGTCAATTAAAATTTTTACTTACATTTGAAAGACCTAAAATAAAAACCACAATGAACTTCTTATAACAATAATGTTAAATACAAACAAAAAACCAAATAAGTTGTTATGCACATCATGGTATTTACCCAGTCCTATCATTCATAGTGTAATACAAACAGATCTTCTATAAATATTGTTAAAACAAAATAAATACAAACAAAAAAAAAATGGGAAAATAATTTTGGATATATTATGTTTATAGAAATTTTTCAACTTTAATCCAGCGCCAAATTTTCTCTGTGTATTTCATTTACAAACTGTATACAATTACACACAAGATGATATATAATTTCATTGATTGATTAAATTTGGCATTTAAGGGGCCATTTAAAAACTAGCCCTGGCATTGCGACATATGGCCTATTGTGCAACTTAAGCCTCCTCATCCTAGCTTAGCAGGTTAGTTCCCCTTACCAGTTTAAGTAATCCACTAACTATCTCTTCCAACGTAAGTTCCCCAGGAATTTGGAATCCAAAAACCTTTCTCCTCTTGTTGGTCAGGACCTCACAATTGAAAATTATGTGGTTTGCAGTCTCCTCATCCTTCCCGCACAGTCTACACTCAGTTTTGCATTGACCTAACCTAACATATCCTGTGCAAATTCATTTTCAGACCATAGTGTTAAGGGATGTCCTTAAGTAATTATTTACCATGGGAGTACCCCTTGAGAGCCTTTACCATCTTTGCTGGTGTTATGCATGAACCTACCTATTTATTGCCATCTTGGCTAAACACACAGATATTCCTATAAACTCTGATGCAATGCCTCATTTAGCTAGTTTGTCCACTTTCTCATTCCCCTCAACTCCCTTTGCCCCATTTCAAAGTTACCCAATTTTCCTGGTATAAAGCGTCTCTCCGCATTCCACAACTAGCCTAGATTTTATTCTAATGCTTGCAAGTGCATTAATTGCAGCCTGACTATTTATATATTTTATGTGCATACAGTTTTTCAATTAATAGTCATTTATGGCCGTAATCTCAGCCTGAAAAACTGTGGTATATTATCCCAAGAGAAACGAACGTTTCCAGCCTGGTCTCAGCCAATATACCTCGGCACCAGTATCTACCGTTGTCTTTGAACCATCGGTGCACCACACTAGGTTTCCCGTGTTTCCTAGAACTCCATTTTCATGTAATTACAATAGTTTTTGAAAACGACTATCTTGTTTGTATCTTACCGTTTCCCATACATAGAATCGTGTGGCCAATTTTTTCCGTATTTCTGGCATTCCCCATATGTGAGTATCTCCATACCTCCCCTCCAGAGTTTCCTTGCTTCCGCCATAATATACAGGTCAATGGATGGAAGCCCGAGTAGTATTTTCTTTGTAGTGGACATAGCAGCAGTCTCGCATAGACATGCCAACTTCTGAACTTTAGTTGGAGTTGTTTTGGTAGTAAAGATGCGCGTAACGGGTTGGTTTAAATTAATTGAATACATCATATTGAAATCTGCTTCACTAACCTAACCTAAAAACTCACTAATTTATTACAGTAAGAAATTTATTACACTTATTTTGTAATCTCTCAAGGCGATAAATGACCAAGAGGTTTTTCAGTTTTAAACAACAAGGAAAAAGAAGGAAAGACTATATTCTTTATAGCAATGGAGGTTCTTTAACTACATCTAGTTGAGTGCAATATAATTTCCTTATTAGCTATTAAGTGTCATAAATTTTTTGATCACCCTTGAAATCCAATATTTAAAAATCTAGACTGAAAACAAACCATGTTTTACCTGGCTTAATTAATAACACTGCAAGTATTTTATCACCAATTCTGTATCTATTGTTGGCTACTGGTTCACATTATATCTTCTCAGTCTGCTCTCAATTCTGCTCATAGTTAAGCATTAAAACCAATATTTGTTTTAGAACGGTTTACACGTATGATGAAGCAACAACAAGACGCATCGGCATCTGGCAGTCAGAAAAAATCACCTGAAAAAAAAATCGACTCAATTGATGACAAAACAATTGGGAAGTGAGTATCTGTCATGAAATCACGTTAATTTATATTGTTATATTGGATGTTCTAATTTAAATGCTAATTTTAGTTCAGTCAATTTAAAAATATAATTGCAAGATTTAGTTAAGTTTTTCATGTGAATTGGTTGAGTGGTTGTAATTTGTTTGTATGGGTTTGGTTAGGTAAGGGCGTAATTTATTATCTACATATTGTGTTTGAAGCTGGCAATGATTATATTGTAATGTAAGGTTTTTCAAGTGAATTGGTTGAGTGGTTGTAAATAGTTTATATGGGTTAGGGTAGGTTAGGGCGTAATGTTATAATGTGCGTATTGTGCGTTTTGTGTGAAGCTGACAGTATTTATTTTGTAATGTAAGGTTTTTCATGTAAATTGGTTGAGTGGTTGTAATTTGTTTGTATGGGTTTGGTTAGGTTAGGGTGTAATTTTATGATGTGTGCAATGTGTGTTTTGTTTGAAGCTGGCATATTTTTATTGTAATGTAAGAATTTTCATGTGAATTGGTTGAGTGGTTGTAAATTATTGTTTGTATGTGTTAGATTGTTAGGGCGTAATTTTATTATGGACTTATTATGTGTTTGTAAGATTGCATTGTATTTGGTTCAATCTGTGTTTCAGCACGAGTACAATCTGTACAGCTAATTGTAGTTACAACGTCATCAGAAAGATCGCCAACATGTATAATATGAAGGAAGTTGAGGAACACGAAGATTGGAATGTCTACTGGACAGATTATTTAATCACTTATGAACGTGCCAAACAAATGAAAAGTTTTCAAGTAAGCTTAGCTGAATAACCCGCCAATGTTAGGTTAGGTTATTTGGGGGGGGGGGAAGGGGCGACCTATAGATTGATTTTTCTCAGTAAATGTAGACCAAAAATTGGCTCTATTTTCATGGAATTTTGTATAAATTATGCTCTAAACAATTTAAATATTTTATAAATAGGTTAATGAAATATTAACTGTTAAAACCTAACCTAACCTAAAATTTTGTTCAACATATTTTTCCAAATGTGAAGGTTTAAACAGTCAAAATTGAATATTGGTCAAATTAATGGTGAAAAAAATGATTTTTAAATTATCAGCTAATTTCGAATTATTATTAAAAAAAAAAAAAAAAAAAAAATCTCAAACATTCGAAATTTTGCTTCATCTCCGGAGCATTGCTCAAACCACAAATACTCTACGATGTTGTTTTCTAGTTGCCTACTATTAGGGATCCTCTCCTGCGCTTCTTAACGTTCTAAAGTGTAGGATGGTCAATGGAACTCCCCACTGCATAAGATTATCTGGTAGGTGCTTCAACCAGGTGATAATTTTTAGTACTATTATATATAGGTGCTCCATATCAACATTTCCTTAACCGAAAGAATAGTACCTACCTTAAGGGACCAAAAATAAATTTTAATTAAAAAAGTTAGGTTAGGTGCTCAAATGTGATTTTTTGTTTGTTTCACGTTTGTTTAAATCATTTAAGCATCTAAGCGTCAACATCAGGATAAAGTCCTCTTGCTCTTTTTCGGATGTTTGATTCATATTTTTTTCGCTTTGTCGCTCTAAAGAATTTTTTTGTGAAAGTTACGATCGGCTTCTTGTCAAATTGAGTACAACTTGTAAAACACGTTCATTTAGGCCTTGATGTTAGTTGGCCTCAATTTCAGATTTTTTCTGAATCCTTCATAAAAAAAATAAATAAATTTGAATTAGAAAAATTAGGTTAGGTTAGGTTCGGTCCTCAGGTATAAAAACTTAACACAATACAATTGTATCACAATATAAAATTTTTTCCAATCTAACAGATGAAGCCATCATTTTATAAGTAGTTTACAGTACAATATTCACAATTAAGGCTACATTTATTTTTTAAAAAAT